>OY856189.1:14836754-14863761 GCA_963693315.1 Diogma glabrata | reverse complement strand
GTCTATAGTTGACAAAACCGATCAGAATCCAGAATCACGGGCTTGGTTTAGTTCATAGACTAATAAGTGAGTGATATAAGTAATGTTTATTCTAGGAGTATCTTCAGTGATGTTACAATTAAGGACTAGGAATACAATCAAGGAATAGCCCCTTGTTTACTTCTAAAGTAAGGCGTATTAGATTCCTAATTGGCCATAGAATCATATTCCAAAGAACTCATCCTATAGTTCAGGGAACAAATTAAAAAAAAAAACTTTGTATCTTGGTAATATGGGCTAACGCCTGAACCATATCAAATAAAATATTAAAAAAAAAAAAATGTTTATTCTATATTACATTTCCGAGACTCTATAGTAAATTTCTGATTGCTTTTATACGTTTGAATGGCTCTGTGTCCTCCTAATCTAGCATATCTCCCTTGTCTATTGCTCCCTGGTCGTACGTCCGTTTATTCTCGAATGATGTAAATGAGGTCTATTTTCTCTATTTTATTCCTATGGCAACTGCTGTGATGGTAGAGTCGATGAAGTTTTGAAAACACCACTGTAGCTTTAAAGGTTTTCATTATTCAATGTTTTCTAAATACAGAATTCTAAATTTATTTTGTAAGTTACTATAATTACATGTATCTATAACAACCTAATGGGGTTTTGGTTAATTTGAAGTGAACAGACAAACAAATAATAAATAAAACTAAATGTTTGACAAATTTCATTAATTTGTATTTGGTGATATAATTGTATGGGTCTGTCTGTAATATTAGTGCTAATAAGGTGGTTGGTAGGACATCATTATTTCTTAATTACTACCTGCTATTCGTACAGAAACACTAATTAGTTCTTAAATGATCTTGTTTTCGTCTGTAAATAATAGATTAAATAAAACGTTTTGAATTAGAGTTACGCTTCTACAAAAAAGGAAAATGCGCGGCAATATTACAGAGCGTGTTTGATAGAACAGACTTACTTCCTCATCTTAAAAACTAATTTTTTTTGGTTGAGTAATATTCTTTCAGAACCAAAAGCATTCGATTTGCTACCTAAATATGGTCTTATTACAAACTCGGTGAAAATCATGTTCTCCTTCTTTTTCCAAACAATATAATATGAATTTATGGGGATATTACTTCTACTTAGGCGACAAGATTTTTTTTTTAATTTGATATAGAATCACTCACTGAAGCGAATAAAACAAAAACCAGTTGTAAATCAGCCCCGGGGTCTGATTTCCTAAGTGCTAAGTAGTTAAATTCCGTAGTTGTTTACAATATTTGATTATAAATTGACACAATTTATACCAATATTAATAAATTCTGCAGGACTACTTGAACTTAGGCGCAAGCGGATTTTTTTTTATCGTAAATTAAGAAAATTTAGTAAAAGGGACAGTTTGATCTGTTTTGTTTCTTAAAAATGGATCAAAACTGTCCCTTTTACTAAATTTTCTTAATTTACGATAAAAATAAAATATCCGCTGGCGCCTATGTACATGTAATCTTGCAGAATTTATTAATAATGTGTTATTTATTTATAATATTTATTAATTGTGCCAATTTATAATTTTAATTGTATCAAATATTTTAAACAACTTCGTAATTTAACTACTTTTTATGCTTAATTAATATAAACCGTAAATAATAACGAATACAACTACGAAATTAATTTAATTCTTAGAAATATATTTGCAGCCATTTTCACTTTCAACCCCTTTCACTGTATTAACAATTCTAAATTGTATTTATTTAAGCCATAAATAAACATAATTTTTAACCTATAGAACTTAATTATATCCAACTCAAATAGTTTTTAGTAAATTATTAGTTTAATTAACGAAAAAAAAACAAAACGATTACATGAAAATATGATGACGAATTACATCCAACATGGAATATTTAAAAAGAACCTAACCTAAAAAAACGAAACTTTCATGTTTTTTTCTATTTATTGGCAATTGGTATACTCAACCACAACTATTTTATAATTATTAATATTATCATATTTTTATGATACAAATAGATTTCAAAATTTCTTTTCAAACATTAAAAACTAACCTGTTGTTGTATTTGGTAGAGAAATTCCTGCGGAATTACTTGGGTAGTATTGTACTTGACTGTACCGTTGTTGATTATTCGGTACATTTTTATTCCCGTTTGAAGTCATTCTTCATTCAGTTATAGTTTATATTGTTAAACATTTATATTTATAAAAACAATATTTTGCTTTCTTGTTCTTAATTAAGGTTACTAAATAATTAAAGATACTTTTTGTGATGAAATTGTCAGAGTTCCCTTTAATATATATTATTTATTTTCATTCTTTCACTGTTTTTCTTTTAATTATATGATGATAACCTAAGAAAATAGAAATCACCATTATACTCTTATTTCTTATACTACTATTACAAATGATTAAGTATAGTTTAACAAAAAAAATATTGCTAAAAAACACTATCTTGCAATAGTTACAAAAACTAGAAAAACCTTTTTTTTAATATTTCAATATTCACTCACAATAAAGTACGACAAAAAATTGTTTTTAATTAAAAGCAATGTAAATATTAAATTATAAAATATATATATTTTCAATTTTTAGTTTCAGAAATTACACGCGTCATTCCACCACTGTGGAAATTTACGAAGAATTTTAAAGCGTGGGTATATATATTTTTCTTTAAAAAGATACTTATCGTTTTTCGGTTTACATCTCTATTTACGAATAATGAAAAGAATCGTTCAGTTTTCAATATGGTAATACTAATGATCATTCTGATCGTCGACTAGGTAGGTAGGCTCGCTACCAAATTAAAAGGCAATTATGAATTATTTATGCAATTATTATTAAATTTTTAAATTATTATCTCTATTTTCTTTTAGTTTGTATCAAAATTATTAAACCAAATATATATTGATAATGATTTTAAATAAAATGGCGATTTGATATTTACACTACCAAAGTTTGACGTCTCATGTTGTTTTATTTGTGCAAATTTTATATAGACTTTAAGAAAAAACAGTCATTCTTTTTTCACAATTTATTGCAAAATAAATAATAATAATCAATATATATGATATAGTATAATTTTATATTAATTATATATAAATTAATAAAATATATTTTGAGAATCAATAAAATGGCGGTTGAATATTTTCAGAAACAAAAATTATCTCAAAAAATTTTCCAAAACATAAACTTGATTTTTATAAAAAACTATTATATAATATTACCATAATTCTTAATAATAATTTATATGGTATTTTAATTTGTCTTTAAATTATTTAAAAAGAAAATATGACATTTTATAATAATGTTTATAAAAATAGCCGTTTGAAAGATCTCCAAAATATTTGTAGAATTACTATAATGTTTTTTATGACAACGTTCACAGAATCGCAATTAAGATATTCCTCTTAAAACAATTGTCATAACAAAAATAATCATAGCTAAGACATTTTCCCGCATGGAGGGATCAGTTTTTATTGTTTTGAATTTTATTTTTGATCTACGGGTGTGACAACCCCGCGTACTCCAGTCCCTGCTATTGACATACGAGTTGACGTGAGATATCATATACCAATGGCAATAGCAGTGAGATATCACTAGTCAAGGTGACATCTTAGGGGTGGTGGCGGATGAACTGTATTCAATCAACAGTAGCACCCTTAGCACCCCATCTTAGCTGTGAAATAATCCCTGATGATGAGACGCTATCGCTTCCTTGAAAAAACTAGCCTTCATATAACTATGTGTGCCCACACATTTTAATCTTCAAGAAAGACGTTGCGTCACAGGATCAAGGAATATGCAACCGGCTGGATTATTGGCAACTACATTTTTGTTTTGTTTCAGCAAATTTTTGTAAAAATTTGCTATTTACTTTTTAATTTACTTTTATTTTCTCTATTCTATTATAAAATATTGGCCTGTCATATTTTGTCAGTGATGGGATTTTCTGTTTAGTTATCCATTCTTTAACAAAAAATATAAAAATACAAAAAAGAAAGATTTACGTCCATTACCACCTCTGAACGTATGTTGTTGTGGGACCTTAGTCTTAAAAAGGTTTTTATTGCTTAATTGCGATTCTGTGAACCTTGTCATAAAAAACCTCATAATAATTCTACAAATATTTTGGAGATTTTTCAAACGGCTAGTTTTATAAACAAAATTATCAAAAATATGGAGGGGCTGAAATCTCACAGCTCTGAGTTGTCAAGACTTCGGTCTGGATTAAGGATTTTGATATAGTTTTCGGCAAAAAACTTTTATGAGGACATGGTTCTTAGTTTTGGGCAGCGATGTATATCAAACATAACTCTTTGGTAAAGTACAGTGAAATTCACTTATAACGGTCATAAAATCAAAGTAATGGTTGGTCTTGCCTTTGTTCCTATGTAAAAATATTCGCTTAAAACGACTTCGGTTATTACGACATTTCTGATATAGCGACCAATTTTAGATATGAGAAAAAATAATTGTGATTTATTTAAATATCAATTGGTGGTCTGTATCCTCTATGTCTTTCCATTTTAGACATTTTTATTTTGGTGATTTGGTTTACATTGTCGCAGTTTAAGCTCAGTTGATAAGGCGCTAGCCTTGTAACTCTAGGATGCCGGGTTCGATTCCCGACGGAAATCACTTTTCCTTTACATTATTCAGAACGTGTGTTTTCAGGCCTGATCGTTAATGTATAGTAAAAGTTAATCGTGAATATATAGGGGTTAAGCAACAGCAATCTAAAAATTGTTGCAACATCTGTTCAATATTGCAAAAGAAAACAGAAGAAATTGGATCGCTGTTAAATTCTGAATTCAAATGTACGGCAAGCTGAACTTTTCGCTTCCGTTAGAGACATATATTGTGCTTTGGAGCATAGAGTGGGTTTTTTGATGAGTCAGCAAGTGTTGATGGAAGTGCATGTGACTAAAAGCTAACAATCAGCGTAGTTGAAAAAATACTCGACGGCTACAAAGCAAATGAAATTTACAACGTCGCAAAAACGAGTGTTTTATAAAATGATTCCAGAAAAAATTTAAATAATAAAAATGTGTAAGTTGAGAGCGAATATGAATGGCTTGTGATAGGAAAAAGTAGATCTCTACCTTTGGACAATACAGGAAATACAAAGGTCTAGCATGACTTCTAATATTATTGAATATTTTTAAGAAAATGGGACACAGAGTTAAAAAAATTAACTGTTGGATAATTGCCCTTCACATATTTACTTGAAAAATCTAAAATTTATAAAGTTAGTGCTTATGCTACTCAACACGTCTTCTGCTCTTCAGTCGAAGGATAAGGATTAATAAAATATTTTAAAATCAATATCGACATAATTTTTTAATAAAAATTGTTAGAAATGGCAAATGACCAGAGTATAACTCATTATAATTGGTAGATGCTATACAACAAGAAATCGTGTTAGAAAGTAAACGTCGTATTTCAATTTGATTTAGATATACCGAATTCTTGCAAATTGATGATGATGATGATACAGACACTGTGAGTTACGATGCTGATGATGATATTCCACTAATCGGATAGGCCAAGTAACAAATTCTGTCGATAACAACTTCTGTCAGGAGTGATGAAAATTTGGATGGTTTTATCATGGCTATAAATTTTTATTCGCAGATGAAGAGCCTACATTAAAAGATACTGTCGACGATATTATAAATTTAGTTAATATTAATGTATACGTTAATGTATAGATGATATTCAAAATGAACCTGAAGATACCATAAATTTTACGTCTCCAACAATTACAGATACATCTACTACCTTATCTACTGTCATTAAATTGTTTCTAATGAAAAAATTGAACACTTCGCATATTACGACATTCGGATGTAACGACGGATTTTGATGTCATATTCAATGTCGTTATAAGCGAATTACACTGTATAAGCATTTTTTTACCTCTATTTAGAAATTTATTACAAAACTAACACGAAACATCAATACGTTGCCGGAAAATTATAACAGATCATAAATTAACATAAATTTAGTGAAAAGATGATACACTCATCAAATTACTCAAAAACCTCTCCATTTAGCGTTTCGAGAAAATATTACAAAATCACAAATTCATATTTCTTTCAAAATTCCAAAATTAAATAAAATCAAAGTTTTTTCAAAATTCTAAAAATATTCCAAAAATTATTACAAAATCAAAGATTAAAACTTTTTTTCAAAAATTCTAAGAATATTACAAAATCAAGAGTTGAAATTTTTTTCAAAATTCCAAAAATATTCCAAAAATTAGAATAAAATCAAATATTCAAACTTTTTCTAAATTTCAATAATATTCCAAAAATTCAAACTTTTTCCAAAATTTTAAAAATATTGCAAAAATTGTTACAAAATCAAAAATTGAAACTTTTTTCAAAATTCCAGAAATTATAATAAAATCAAAAATTTTAAATTTCTAAAAATTCTAAAAATATTCCAAAAATTCTTACAAAATCAAAAATTGAAACTTTTTCAAAATTCTAAAACTATATAAAATTCAAAAATTCTATTCTTTTTTCAAAATTCTAAATATATTGCAAAAATTATAACAAAATCAAGAATTGAAACTTTTTTCAAAATTCCAAAAATATTTCACAAATTGGAATAAAATCAAATATTTAAACTTTTTCTAAATTCCAATAATATTCCAAAAATTCATAAAATTCAAACTTGTTCCAAAATTTTAAAAATATTGCAAAAATTATTACAAAATCAAAAATTCAAACTTTTTTCAAAATTCCAAAAATTATAATAAAATAAAAAATTTAAAATTTTTAAAAATTCTAAAAATATACCAAAAATTCTTACAAAATCAAAAATTGAAATTTTTTTTCAAAACTCTAAATATATATATAAAATTCAAAAATTTTATTTTTCTTTTCAAAATTCTAAAAATATTGCAAAAATTATAACAAAATCAAAAATTAAAACTTTTTTCAAAATTCCAAACATATTCCAAAAATTAGAATAAAATAAAAAATAAAATATAAAATATAAAATAAAAAGTAAAAAATTCTGTTGCTGTAAAATTTGTATGAAATTCTGTTTCTGTTTTATGTGAATTTCAGCCTTAACGTTTGCAAACATATATTTGTTTAGTGGAGACACGAAATATGAGCATGAACAAACATTTGCTAACATTTGTTAGTTTACCGAACAATATGGAAAACATGATGTTTTTGTATGTTTGTGCTTTATAATATGAAGTGAAGACAAAAATCTATCTCCACTTCATATTATTTAGAAACAAGATCTGTCATGCATATATTGATCTGTCATTGATAATTAAATTTGATTTTGGTTTTTAAGTGGAAATTTAGAATAAAACAAAAAATTCATTTTGTTAAAATATTAAAAAATTGTGTATTTGGTTTTAATAATGATTTTATCAATTTGTTTGGCAAATAAAAGCTGTCAATGTTTTTATTTTAACATTTTCGGCACTTCAACAAATGCTAGCAAGCTTTTGTTTTTAGAAAAGTAGTTTGGTTGATAGAGACAGATTGTTAGCAAACGTTAGTAAACATTAGCAAACGTTTGTTGTTTGTTTTCGTGCAGTGGAGAGTAGATCTACTAGATCTCAGTGGAGACTAACTTAAAATCGCACGCGAAAAAAGTGCATCCTAAAATCATAGGCGTAAAAATATCACATCCTAAAATCACACGCGAAAGCATATCATGGAAAACATTTTATTGTAAAAAAACAGAAGTCGGTATACAATATATAAATTTAAACGAATTCTACCCTGGTTAAACATTCCAATTGAAACCAATTGAAAAAAATGAATTGGATTAATCGGAATTCTGCATTGGGAATTTTCAATTAATTCCTATTCAAAAAATCTATTTCCAATACAATCCTATTCATTCCTGTTAAATATCTCTATTTTATTTTTCAACCGGAATGGATAGGATTCTTTAGGAAATGTATATAAATAGGAATTAATTGGGAATTTCCACTGCAGAATTCCGATTAATCCTTTTCATTCCTATTAAATCTTTTCCAATTAAATCCTGTTAAATTCATAAGATTGTTTAATTTTTTCTAAGTTCTTTTTTCCTATTGAATCTCTTAATTTCCGATTGAAATTCAATTGGAAATTTCCATTAGAACCTCTTTTCCTGTTGAATCCCATCCATTCCGATTGAATTTTAATTGGTAGATCGAAGTCTTCCTATTAAACCAATTCAATCCGATTTAATCCTATTGAAATTATATTGGATTTAATAGGATTCAATAGGTTTGAATTGGAATGTTTAACCAGGGTATGCTAACAATTGTAACGATCATTGAGATTTGAGACACAATCTTTCATATGAAACCGTATTTGACTTAGTAAAAACGTTTGGAACGATTTCACGTCATAGCCCTATCAAACAAATGATTCCCACTTAATTTATTTTGGAACCCAAATGATTTAAGCAATACTCATCTCAAATTTTAGATCGAAAAGATCTATAGTTTACAAGATAGCAAACGGTAACAGACAGACACGCAGTATTAAAGGAATCCTAAAATAAATTGATTGCATTTTTTTCACTATTAAGCTGGGTACAGATCAATAAAAATTTACGTTGTGTGGGCTGTGCGTGTTGTATTTTGTGTGCGTGCGTTCAGTGTAGACGTTCTGCCACACATAAAAATTTTCGCCACACACAAAAAACACAAACCATACAAAGTCGGTTTTCTCGCGAACATCAAAGGGATTTGCGCCACAAAAAATTTGTATGTGGACGTAAAATTTTGTGTGTTGAAAAATTAACATTTGACGTTTGTCATTTATAAGTTTATTAAATAAATCGAATGCAAAATCAATAAATACGTTTAGCTGAAATTTGTAATAAAGATTGATTAAACTAGAATTGCATAAAAAAGGAATTCAACGTAAGTTTTAAAAACATACATGTTATTTGTGTATAGTGATATCGATTTCGCGCAAAAATACCACACACAGACGGAACAAGAAGTACAGCGCGCACAACACAATTATTTATTGATTGTGTGTTGAAAATTTGCGCCGTAAATATTTGCGCCGTACAGTAAATTCAACGCACACGTAAATTTTTATTGATCTGTACCCAGCTTTACGTATTTTTATTATTTTGATTTCTTATATTAACCATACATAAGCAATTCTTCTTAACATTTCGATCACGGCTGTAATTTGTAAAAATATTTGCTATTCTTCTGTCAAGATGTCAATCTTCAAAACTAAAGATCGAAACTACGCATTTCTGCAATATTCAAAAATTGTAATATTTCTGTATTTTTTTTTTGCAATAAAATTTTTTCCATAATATTTTTTCGCGTGTAATTTTAGGATGTGATATTTTTACGCTTGTGATATTTTTTCGCTTGTGATTTTAGACTGTGATATTTTTTCGCGTGTAATTTTAGGATGTGATATTTTTTCGCGTGTGATTTTAGGATTTGGTATTCATAGTTTTCGATGTTTTCGTAAACATTTTGTTTTAATTTAATGTTATTTCTATTTTCAATGTGACATATTTAAATAGGAAAAAATATTAATTGGAAATCAATGAAATTTTTTCTCGGCGTGTTGCGCACATGTAAAAATAAGGCGCGATCAAATTTTAAATCAAATTTGTAGAATTTATCTTTATATCTCGAAAAATTATGGTGCGCTACATATAAAAGCGTTAATACATATAATTCTTTTTCACTGAACAGTTTTGATTTTGCGTTGGGGAGCGGTTTTTGAACCGTGTGAATAGCATATCATATTTTTGCAAATGGTCACAAACATGCCAGTTTTCGTTTTCGATTGGTTCGTTTTTGATCTACGAAAAACCGTCGTTCAACTGAATTTATTGCTTGGTTTGCTTAAGCTCAAAACAAACCGTCTACTAACTTTGGCTATTCATTGTCTGATAGTTTATACGGGTGGTTAACCCAACGTAATTTCACAAACACATTTCATCCGATATAATATTTTAGTGTTTTTACTATTTCTTAACCCTAAGTAACAACCGTTAAGAAATAATAGATAAATTCCCAAAAATTTCTAATAAAGTTGAAAATGATCGGTGAAATGCTAGTCTTGTGACGGTTTTTTGCAACCGCTAGGCTTAACGGTTGGAAATTGTTTGTTGGGAATAATATTCCCAACATAATTCCCATAATTTTCCAAAATTCTAAAAATATTGCAAAAATTATTACAAAATCAAAACTTGAAATTTTTTACAAAATTCAAAATTATAATAATATCAAAAATTTTAAATATTTCAAAATTCTAAAAATATTCCAAAAATTCTTACAAAATTAAAAATTGAAACTTTTTTCAAAATTCTAACAATATATGTAAAATTTAAAAATTCTATTCTTTTTCAAAATTCTAAAAATAATGCCAAAATTATAACAAAATCAAAAATTAAAACTTTTTCCAAAATTCTAAAAATGTTGCAAAAATTATTACAAAATCAAAAATACAAACCTTTTTCAAAATTCCAAAAATATTTCAAAAACTATAACAAATTCAAAAATTTCCATGTCCAATTTCATTTTCAATTACGTCATAAAACCAGCTACATTTTTTTTCCGAAAATTGGCTAAAAAAATAAATGAAATCATTTTTTGACATTTGAAATTATTTTTTTGATAAACTTATTATGCCATAATTCTCTATGATAATAATAAAATTTCATGTAATACAAATAATTAATTTTATTTTTTTCCAAAAAATTTGGTAAAAAAATAAAAATCTTTCTTTTGACACACTTGTCAACATTTTTCTGACAAACTTATGATACATTGATCTAGTTGTTGATCTCACATACCAATCCCGAAAATCCAGATTTCTCCACATTCTTTGTTCCTACTCATTATCACTTAAAATGAACGTTTTTTAAGCAAACAATATGCATATTTCCTTGTTTTGACACACTTGACGATTTTTTTGACACACTTCCGGTACAGTTATCAAACACATCGTCCTTTCGGCTCTTACCATTGAGTGTACCTATTTTTAGAATTCAAAATTTTTCAATTTCTTTTTTTGTTACGTTTTTTTCTTTTAAATGTTGACATTGTTTTTCAAAAATATAAAATAATTTCGGGACAAATCGGAAATATATAAATTGTGAGTGAGTTTATAAATTTTGAAAGATATGCTTGATTTATTTCCACTTACTATTCAAGCATTTTTGCAGCTATATAAGCACGTTTGACACCTGTGCTGTTCAAGCATGCTTGAAGGTGTATAGGTCTGTAGCTTGCTTATTTCGTCAAACATTTTTGAAAGATTGAACAAGCCGTCAATCACTCCCATACACTATCAAAATGCTTGTTGCATTAGTACACAAGCACGTTTGACAACTGTGCTATTAAAGCGTGCTTGCAGGTGTATTGGCCCCTTTGAGGTTATTTGCTGACATCTCACAGTAGTGACTTCATACAGAATCGCATTTAAGAGGTTTTAGTCTTAGCTAAGAGAAAAGTCTTTGCTATGACTATTTTTACATCTGTGAGAGTATGTCAGAATCAGCCTGAAAATTTCTGGGAAGTTTTTGGCTAAGTGAAGTTGACACTTTTCTTTTCACTACTTTTCACACTTTTCTTTAATTATTTTGACGCAGGTCGTTTGTGATTCGTTTGGAGAAGATACGGAGCTCAAAATTAACGTTTCAGTCTTGCTATTAATAGATAATGAAAAACAGAAGTGGAAACATCTTTTATCCAGATTATTTGATATAACTTTGTTTTTTCTGCTTCGACTAGCCACTGAGAGGTGTTTGTTAAACACAGCAAAGCTACCGGTTTCGATTTTCAAAAAATCATCGACAAGTTTAATTTGCAATTGAACCTGTCGATGATTTTTTGAAAGTTGGAGAGATCAAATAAGCTTACTTGAAAACTTATTTGATCGCTAATTTTTCATATATCCGAACTGATCAGCTAGAGTTCTGATTATTTTTCATTCATATATTTAAAAAGAAAAATTAAAAATCATATGCTAGCATTTCTCATTACCACTTTTGAAGTCATTGCTCCTACGTCAACAAAATGTCTGTGCAAAAACTTTATTTATAAGCGTAGCAAAGCACGCCGGGTTTCCAAAAATGTCTTCAATAATATTGTCTGGATTGCCAATCAAATTATGAAGAATTTCAATGATTTCTGAGCCAAACTGTGGAAAACTTTGCATATCACCATTACCGAGTCTTTTAAGAAATTCCACAAATTTTATTTCATGAGGGAGAGTTCTCATGTTTTGATTTAATTTCAAAATTTTAAAATTACTAAATTCTTGCCAAGATGTAATACAATTTTCAATAAGTAAAATAAAACGTGAGCCATGCGGTATAACTGGAAGAATTTGCCGAAAGTCACCGCTCAGTAAAAGAGTTTTACCTGCAAACGCTTTATTTTTATTTTCTTCGTTTGGAGTCAAATCTCTTAACAAACGATCAATCTTATATATTAATACGCTAACAAAAAATTTTGAGGAGCCTTAGGCTTTTTTATTCGTAGATGGATTCATTCCAAATTTTCACTGCTAACTGATATTAGTGTAACTTAGATTTTAAAGATTTTTTACACAAATCGGATCATAAATAAAAAAGTTATAGACGAATTCAATTTATTTTTGAATGTAAGCGAACCCCTCATACAATATGAAATGGACTTGCCCACTTTTATTAACCACTTTTTGAAATCATTGCTTATACGTCAACAAAATGTCAACGCAAAAACTTTATTTATTCGCGTAACGAAGCACGCCGGGCCCTCCTAGTAATGATTGATGCATAATTAATATATGTGCCATGTAAGCTGTTTGGAGTTATATTTGGCATTGAATTCTCTAATAATGGAATTGGTAATTTGAAAACATTATGCAAAGTTTGCCCCCCAATCCATAGAGTTGATGCAATACCATTGAGGGCAGTTACAACACACAAAAGATTTAATGAATTAAATTTATGAATGATTGCCGTTTGAACAAAAGTTTTGCCACAACCTGCATGAGCTGTCAAGAAAAAAACAATACTTCCAGTATCATGGAATTGGGCTTCACGCAAAACAATATCAATCACACTACGTTGCTCGTTATTTGCATTTTCATACATTCTATCGAAAACTATAGTTTCTTCTTCAATATCAAAATGACCTACATCGCCAATCTGTAAGTTATATTGTGGAATCGGAAGACCAAGATCACCACATGAAGTATTATGTGTAAACCCGAGTCGAAATTTAACTACTCTTTAAAACCTACAAATTCCACTATTTAGAATTTAGAGTATTTAAGTATCACTTATTTTCAATACAAAAATAACATCTACATAGCTCCTACAAGGGCTACTTACCGGAAAAAATCCCATTTAAGGTGTTAAATAGACGTTAAAAAAATTTCTTTCGGTCTTTTCCGTAATATTAAAAAACAAAAAGAAAAAAAAATTGTTTGATGCGATAATAAAAATAAACAAAAGAAAAGAAAGAACAAGAAAGAACAAGAAATATAAGAATATAGAAAAGTAAAATGTATTTTTATATATTTTAACATGGTTGGTTTTATTTAACATTTTAGGAAATAATTTATATGTATTTAATTGAATTTAATATTTTAATGTTATATAAAATTATGTGCGAAAGAAATTTTTCAGTTAATCTAATATAAATAATCTCGCTAAACAATTAGGCCCTCTTAATAATTAATTTTAGTGATTTAAAAAAAATATAATATTATTTTAATATTTTTTATTGGTCTTGTTTCATATCGATTTATCGATATTTTGATTTAATTTTTCATAATACTGAGAAATTTATGGAAAATTAGTATTATTTTCTACACATAATTCAAATATTTAATTTTTTTGATTTCTGAATTTTGTTTTTTTAAATTGTATCATTAAAAAAATGGCGAAAAAATGGACACATCCTTTACAAACAAAATCACACTCATACATTTCCAATTTAGAACTTAAATATACGAGCGCTATCTTCATGTATAAAAATGTTTGTCGGGTTTGATGTGAAATAAGATCGGAATCGTAAATAGTTTTTGAAGATTCAAATAAGATGTAATTTTGTACATTGATAGAATTGATAGGACTTTTTAAGTTCTTAGGATATGATAAGTACTTATAGTAGAATTTTTTTGCCAGCGAATTTTTGACAGCTAGGAACGCAGCAAGAGATAAAAGATGAGACAAAAAGTAAAACAGAGATGTATTATTTATTTTGGGATAAATTTGTTTTCAAAACAATTATATTAGTTAAATTACTTCTAGTTCGTACCTTTTGTTTGTTGTGATACTTGTTTCCATAGGCGTCGTTATTTTTATTATAATTATTTTTAATTATGAAAATTTTGTTACATTGCCTACAAAATCATTAATATTTTTACTAGTTTTTGGGTTTCTATTATAATTGGTTGAATTTCAATAGTAATTTATTAATTTTTATGAGTTTTTTTTGTCCATTTCAATGGGACCCCAATAGTTTTTTTTAATATTTTAATCGAGACACTGAATGTGCAAACAATATGCGCATGTGCATGCGCATGTGCAAACAATATGCGCATAACAAACAAATTTTGTGTTCGCTGGCAAAAAAATTCTACTATAGTAAGGTGTTGAAAAACAGGCTTATTTAGGTGTAAAGTAGTATTTTAATGTCGCGTTCTTTGGCTTGATGGAAAAAAGATTGATTTATTTACTTTACCAACGAACAACATAAAATAAATCAATCTACTTTTGTAAATGTAGTAGTAAATTGTTTTGACTTTTGTTCTGTCACTTGATATGTTTGGTTATGTTTACATTTGAAAATGATAGATTTTACGTTTTATCATTTTATTTGTAATAACTTTATTATTAATTAGAAATTTAAATAATAATAAATTATTTTTGAACAAAATAATAATAATAATTAAAATGGCGGTTTTTTTAACATAAATTTGACAATTAAAAATAATAGTTCAATGTATTTGTAAAATCTACCAAAAAATCTAGATTTTTAAAACTTGATCTAGATCAAAATAGAAATCAATCTTTTTTTGCCAAAGAACACAAGCTGACAGCTAATTTGATCTGACAGCTAATTTTTTTGATCTCAGATCAATTTTTTTTTTCAAAATAGTTTTTTGAGATTCTAATTAGATGTTAAATAGTATGTTTTTAGAATTTGTAGGAGTTAATAAGTTTATCGAGAATAAAAAGCTCTTATTTACAGGCAATAAAGGACGAAAAGGACTAAAATAGGTTCATTTGAGAATGTCGACTACTTAAATCGTAGTTAAAGTTCGACTCGGGAAATTTCATTAATTTCAATCAAGGCTCGATTAATTGACACATCTTCATCGTAATTTCGTAAAAAGTCTTCAATCATACTATTTCTAAATTCAATCCATAAAGCTAAAGCATTCGGAGGAACATTCAAACCACAGATAAATGCAAATAATTGACGTGGCTGTTTTGTGATTGAATTTCTGAAGCTTCAAGTAAACATTCACGCCATTCATTATCATTTGTTGCAATACCTCGAGCTTCACATGCTGCAACAAAAGTAGGATACTCAACACCTTCATACATACGTAGATCAGTAAAAGATTTTGGACCACGAACATGCAACAGAAGTAAACGCATATGAAACAATTCTATATCTTTTGGAGAAACCATATATAATTGAGCAACAACTTTATCAGCCCCACGTTGTCTTCTTTTCCACGATTTACTTTGATCATGCCAAACATAATGTAATGGTAATTCTGTATACAAAAACTCATTAGCTAAATTATCAATGGAATTCAAATGGAAAAATTCTAACAATTTTGTTCTTGATACATTTGCGACTGCACCAGCCACATTACCATTCCGCGGGGGAAACACATTAGTGTAAAAAAATAGTGCCCCACCACCCCCACTTTGTAGGTGGGCGGGGGTAACTTTGAATCTAAAATAGAACCCCAATTTTTTATTGCAGATACGGATTTTACGGCTAAAAGTACGTACGATTTGACTAAAAACATTTGTTCGATTCATGATAGATGGCGCTGTAATCGACGAAATTCAATTTTTTTCGATTTCTTTTACTAAGAACATATGCCTACGATTTTGTAATACATTTGAAATAAAAAATATCACGTTTTCATTGTAAAAAGTTTATTAATGTAAATGGCTGATGAATAAACAAATTTTAAAATAAGTGTTCAAAATGATGACCTTCGACTTCAATTTATTAATCCGCTCTTCAAATGACTGTACAGTGTACACAACTGAGAAGTGTGTCTGCTTGAATTTCGGCACAAGCATTTTTGATTCGCCCAATCATATTCTCACGTGTTGTTGGTGCTTGTTTGTAAACTTTCTCTTTGAGATAGCCCCACAAAAAGAAATCTGGCGAAGTAAGATCTGGTGATCTGGCAGGCCAATTTATATCTATCATGAATCGAACAAAATTTTTTAGTCAAATCGTACGTACTTTTAGCCGTAGAATCCGTATCTGCAATAAAAAATTGGGGTTCCTATTTTAGATTCAAAGTTACCCCCGCCCACCTACAAAGAGAGGGAGTGGGGGACTATTTTTGCACTAATGTGTTTCCCCCGCGGAATTTTCGGATAAGGACATTTTCCGTAGAGTGCTTATTTTTCGAGATATTTGAAAATTTCATGTTAACAAAATGACCCTGTATATATATATAATATATATATATATATATATATATATATATATATATATATATATATATATATATATATATATATATATATATATAAATATATATATAATATATATATATTTTATATATATATATATATATATATATATATATATATATATATATATATATATATATATATATATATATATATATATATATATATATATATATATATATATATATATATATATATATATAAATATATATATATATAATATATATAAATATATATATATATATATATATATATATATATATATATATATTATATATATATAATATATATATATATATATATATATATATATATATATGTATATATATATATATATACATATATATATATATATATATATATATATATATATATATATATATATATATATATACATATATATATATATATATATATATATATATATATATATATATATATATATATATATATATATATATATATATATATATATATATACTATATGGGCGAGATGGAGAAGTGGATAAGTCAACAACATCACTTACAAGGAAGTTAAGCAACACTGGGAAGGGTGCGAACTTAAACGGGTGACCGCTTGGGAACCTCACCAGAAAAAATATGGAAATATGATTGAATCACATTGAAGCAAAAATATCTCGCCCCACGGTATGCCAGTATACCTTATCCAGCAGCCCTGGAAACTACACAGAGCGAAAAATACCACATAAAATAGAACAAAAGTTAGCAGATTTCTCTATGGTTTTTGCCAAATAGGAACCCTTTTTCCTTTAAGTAGGATAGCCTATTTAAAAAAAACAAGGCGAAACCTTCGAATTTCTATGAGAAAGTCCACTTAAATATAAAAAAAACTCTTATGAGGATTTCTTCTTATTTTTAGTAAGCGGCCATCTTAAATTCTATAAGAAGAAACCCTTCTTATTTGAAAAAGATGTCGTATTGAATCAAATAAGAAGAATTTATTTTATTTTTCATGTTCAAAGTTAGGTTATATGTAACATTTAAAAATACCAATTTTTTTAATTCACTGTTATTTATTTTTATTCAACAATAAAATTGATAACATACATAAATATAAAATATTTACACAAATTTTAAATAAAATTTAAATTATTAAATTCAGTTATAATTAAATTATATACATTTTTTCATTATTCCCAATATCTTTTAGTTCGCAATACTTTTAAGCCATTATTTAATAAATAAAAATGAACAGGAGGTCCATCTAAACATATTTAAATCAATAGAATTATATATTTCAGTTTCATTACCAATTAAATATGATTGAAATCTTTCAGAAAAGTTTAGAAAATTCCATTTTTTACCAATAATTTCTACATTATTGTCTTTTATTAAAAAATCGCTTATTTTATATACACTGATATTGTGGTGACTTTTTCATTAATCGTTTGCGTTTAATTTAAATTCGTTTCAATCTTTTAGCAATAGATTAATAAAGTTTTAGGTACAATTTTTTCTATCTAGTTTTTATAAAACTATTTGCATCTGGTACTTATTTTAAAAACAAATTAATGTAAAAAATTGATTAAAACGTCTAGGAAAAATTAGTTGTCAAAAAAAAAGAAAAAAAGTATTTTTCCGAGACAACGTTTTGTTGTTACAAAATTGATATTACACACATTCTTTTGTTATAAAGTAAAAAATTTAAAAAAGAAGTAAATATTTTCTGTTATAAATAGTCACATTTCATTCTTGTAAATTGATTGGTTGAATAAAGTAAAACATAAGTTATTGCGTAAAAAAAAAAAAAAAAAAAAAAAAAAAAAAAAAAAAAAAAAAAAAAAAAAAAAAAAAAAAAAAATTTTTATGTGTTACAAACTTATGAGAAACATGTTGGAGGTTCATGATATATCGACAAGGCTACCTAGTTTAAACATATCACGTTAAACATCATATCAACACGTACCTGAAAGTAGAGAGAGAAAGTATATTAACGTTCATATTACATATAAGGGAAATATATATAAAGTGAAGACCCCATCCTCATCGGAACACCACTTTAGAATTGGAGCAAATTGGAGCAATTATATTTATCAAATCTATTGAACACGCAGCACATAAATATAGCGCAGCTACAAACAGCTATATAATTGGTAACCAACCGACGTGATCTGAAGCATCTGTAATCACAACAAAAATCGTGAGTACCAAAAATTGTATTAATTTATTGCTAAAGTTTTTTTTTTGTGTTAAATTAAAATATGGGAACTCCAAATAATTCTCCCCCGCGTCCTGCCTCACCCGTGAATACCTTGGGTAATAAAGAAGCCCCCATGACTATTACCCGTCAGCAGTTAGCTGACCTTATTCAAACAAACGTGCAGCAGTTTGTACTACAACAACAATCTACGGCACAGCGGCAGATGCCACCACCTTGCTCACAACCTCCAACAACTGAACCAGATTCAGCTACCGTGAGCAATATTAATTTCGTCAAATTTAAAGCTCCGCAAAATCTTTTCGACCAAAACCCAATTGTCTGGTTCAGGATGTTGGAACTCCAATTCCTAAGTTCGAATATTAAGTCAGAAATGACTAAATATTCACATGCGTTAAGTGCGATCGATTCACGATTGCACAACAAATTGGCACCGTTGCTCTTTAAAGAGATAGGTGATAACCCTTACACTACCTTTAAGTCGGAGGTAATTAAAATTCTAGGTGACAGCGATAAGGCAAAGATCAACAATATTTTGCATAAATTAGTATTGGGTGATAAAAAACCTACTCAGTTGCTAGCTGAATTTAGAATTAACGGTGCTGATGTGAACGATAGTATAATTAAACAACTTTGGATGTCACGTCTTCCTGAAAGCATCCAACTTGTTTTGTCGTCTTTTGAAGATGATTTAACGTTAACGGTGTTGGCAGAACGGGCCGACAATCTGATGGAAACATTGTCACAGAGACAAGTTTGCTTAATGAACGTTCCATCTACGTCTACTTCTGCACAATCAAATAATTCAAACTGGTTTCATCAGGGTGTTTCTCAACCTTATCAAAATCAAAACATTAACGAAATCCTTACTAATTTCAAAACGCAAATGCTGAGTGAAATTCACTCGATAGTAAATGCTGGTCATAGGTCGCGCTCTAAATCTCGTGATAACCGTCGGGGTACCTCTAGATCAAAGTCTAGGGAATTAAAAAATAATTCGAACATTTGTTTTTACCACTCCAGATTTAAAGACAAAGCGCAACGCTGCGTCACTGGATGTAAATTTTTTAAAAATTTCGTCGCTCCGAATAAACCCGAGAGTAAAAAAAACGAGTAAACGATCATCAATACGATGTCAGTAGTATTGATGATCTTCAAGTCAACCGTCTGTTAGTTTTTGAGAATAACTCAAGACTAAAATTTTTAATTGATACTGGAGCAGATGTTTCTGTCATTCCAAAATCAATTTTCAAGTCAAATCCAGCTACTACTGTTTTCAAATTATTTGCGGCAAACGGCACTCCCATTTCTGCCTATGGCACTCATATTCTGCAATTAAACATTGGTCTTCGCAGAAATTTCTCATGGGAATTTATAGTTGCCGACGTTTCGATCCCTATAATCGGATCAGATTTTCTTAAGCACACTGGACTACTTGTTGATATTCAGAGACAGAGGCTCATTGATCCGTCAACCTCTCTGTACTCAATAGGTAGTTTATCTAAATGTGAAGAACCTTCAATTTCCCTAGTCGACAAGACTAAATTACCAACTAAAATTGTCAAAATCTTGGAAAAATTTCCAGAGATTGCTAATACTAATCTCTTTCCAAGTAGTGTGAAACACAACGTGACACACAAACTAGAGACAGTTGGTGCACCTGTTTCTTGCAAAACTCGACGCTTAGCTCCTGACAAACTTACAATAGCCAAAGCCGAGTTTGAAAAGATGGTGCAATTGGGTATTTGTAGGCCCAGTAAGAGCTCTTGGTCAAGTCCACTACACTTGGCTAAGAAAAAGAACGGAGAATGGCGTCCTTGTGGAGATTATCGTGCTTTAAACAGAATTACTGTTCCCGATCGATATTCCATTCCCCACCTCCAAGATTTTTCGCATCAGTTGGAGGGATGCACAATTTTCTCGTCCATCGATCTTGTTCATGCATACCACCAAATACCAATACATCCGGAGGACATTCCTAAAACCGCAATTTCTACTCCTTTTGGTCTTTTTGAGTTTTGCAAAATGACCTTTGGTCTTAGGAATGCTGCTCAATCGTTCCAAAGATTGATGCATTCCGTATTAACCGGATTCAAGTTTTGCTTCGTTTATCTAGATGATGTTTTGGTTGCATCAAAAAATCTAGAGGAGCATTTAACTCACATACAAATGATTTTTCAGAGATTCTCTGAAAACAGTCTTATCATTAATCCAGATAAATGCATATTTGCAAAATCTGAGATTAAATTTTTAGGCCATTTGGTATCTGAACACGGTATATTACCAGATCGTGAACGTGTTCAAGTCATTAAAGACTTTGAACGTCCCATAAATGTTAAACAGCTTAAACGTTTCTTAGGCATGATTAACTTTTATCGACGTTTTTTACCAGCTGCTGCAGCTGATCAAATTTTACTCAACAACTTCTTAAAGGGATATAAGAAGAATAGTAAAATTCCAATTTCATGGACACCTGAGTCCATTCAAGCCTTTGACAATTGTAAAGATAAATTGTGTAATGCCACTCTTTTAGCTCATCCGTCATCTTCAGCTCGACTAGCAATTATGGTCGACGCATCTGATACAGCGATAGGAGCCGTAGTGCAGCAATTTGTTGAAGAAACCTGGCAACCGCTCAGTTTCTTCTCGGTTCGTCTTAATGATGCACAAATGAAATATAGCGCTTATGATAGAGAACTTCTCGCAGCGTATTCAGGCATCAAGCATTTCAGGTATCTCCTGGAAGGTCGTGAATTTACTTTATTCACTGACCACAAACCTTTAATTTTTGCTTTTAAACAAAATTTAGAAAAAGCATCTCCCCGTCAATTTCGCCATTTGGATTTCATTGGGCAATTCACCACTGATATCCAGCATATTTCCGGCGTCGACAATGTCGTAGCTGACGCGCTCTCTCGCATAGATCAAATACTCATACCAGAGAAAATTGATTATGCTGCAATCGCGGACGCGCAAACCAATGACGAGGAATTTCAAAATATTCTTCAAAGTAACACAACTTTGAAATTCGAACCATTTCCAATTACTTTTAATGAAAGTAAATTGATATATTGTGACACATCAACTGTTATACGTAGGCCATACATTCCAGCACAATTTCGCCAAAGTGTTTTCGATGCATTTCATAAACTTTCGCATCCTGGTGTTAAAGCTTCAACCAAATTACTAACCAAGCACGTTATTTGGCCGTCTATTAAAAAGGACGTTAAACTTATGGCGCAACAATGTATAGCGTGTCAAAAGTCCAAGGTATTTAGGCATACTAAATCACCTCTTGGCACCTTCAAAACTAACTCACAGCGATTCTCGCAAATACACCTCGACATCATTGGTCCTCTACCAATATCGGAAAATCAACGATATTGTGTAACGCTAATCGACCGTTATACTCGGTGGCCCGAAGCGATACCAGTTCCAGACATCACTGCTGGAACAGTCGCGTTCGCTGTATACAACCATTGGATTTCAAGATTTGGTGTTCCAGAATCAATTATAACTGATCAAGGAACCCAATTCGAATCCCAACTTTTCACTGAACTGTCTAACCTATTAGGTTTTAACAGATTCAGAACAACCGCATATAATCCAAAATGCAACGGCATGGTAGAAAGATGGCATCGCACAATTAAATCAGCAATTATGTGTTATGACCGTCCAGACTGGACAAAAATTCTACCTTCAGTCCTCTTAGGTTTAAGAACCTCCTTCAGCGAAGAACTTCAAACAACTTCAGCGGAACTTACATATGGAAGCTCGATAAGAATTCCGGGACAGTTTCTCGAATCTTCTACAAATTCTTTTGTTCCCCAATCTGAATTCGTCAAGGAGTTGAGGAAACATTTTGATGAAATACGGCCAAAGCCAGCATCAGCACACGTTACATCTTCTTCCTTTGTGAGCAAAGATTTGCAAACTTGCTCACATGTATTTTTACGTACTGACGCTGTAAGGAGATCATTACAAGCTCCTTACACTGGTCCTTTCAAAGTTTTAAGTCGCAACAGTAAAAACTTCAATATAGAAATTAATGGCAAAGCAGCCAAAATTTCAATTGATCGGCTTAAACCATGTTATCATGAAAATTTAGGCGATGAACAATTCAGTTCTCTCGCTAAAGCAAATTTTTTGAATCAACCAGATTCAACCACTAAAGTGAATCGTAACGATTTTTCTGAATTTTCTAATAGCAGCAACCAAAACAATTTTTCATACAAATTATTTCCAGCTGATCATACTGATTCTAGTCTGAATCTTAATTTTCCTAATTTTTCTGCGAATCTGAAACAATCAGATGCAACTGGTGTGAATAAATCTAATTCAGTATCACCAAAGCAACCTAAAAAGAAAGTAACATTTAATGATCAGCCTACTGTAATTATTATCCCCAATCAACGAGTTTCTAAATCTGGAAGGATCATCAAAACACCCCAAAAACTTTTAAATTATATTGACCGGTGTTTTGAAAATTTCGAACGAAATATTACCTCCAGTGCTGTCTTGTAGGATGTTTTTGATTTTTGTTTATCACTGTCGTCGAACACTGCCGCAATTCTCTTCCTAGCTGTGTTAAATTGGCAGCAACGCTCATTTTTTTTTTTTTTTTTTTTTTTTTTTTATTGTACCCAATCCTTTCACTGTTAAATCCCCACTTTTAAACTATTAATTTACTAGTTTCTCTCGTTCTTCTGGCGAATCACTGGTGAGGGAGTGTTATGTGGTGACTTTTTCATTAATCGTTTGCGTTTAATTTAAATTCGTTTCAATCTTTTAGCAATAGATTAATAAAGTTTTAGGTACAATTTTTTCTATCTAGTTTTTATAAAACTATTTGCATCTGGTACTTATTTTAAAAACAAATTAATGTAAAAAATTGATTAAAACGTCTAGGAAAAATTAGTTGTCAAAAAAAAAGAAAAAAAGTATTTTTCCGAGACAACGTTTTGTTGTTACAAAATTGATATTACACACATTCTTTTGTTATAAAGTAAAAAATTTAAAAAAGAAGTAAATATTTTCTGTTATAAATAGTCACATTTCATTCTTGTAAATTGATTGGTTGAATAAAGTAAAACATAAGTTATTGCGTAAAAAAAAAAAAAAAAAAAAAAAAAAAAAAAAAAAAAAAAAAAAAAAAAAAAAAAAAAAAATTTTTATGTGTTACAAACTTATGAGAAACATGTTGGAGGTTCATGATATATCGACAAGGCTACCTAGTTTAAACATATCACGTTAAACATCATATCAACACGTACCTGAAAGTAGAGAGAGAAAGTATATTAACGTTCATATTACATATAAGGGAAATATATATAAAGTGAAGACCCCATCCTCATCGGAACACCACTTTAGAATTGGAGCAAATTGGAGCAATTATATTTATCAAATCTATTGAACACGCAGCACATAAATATAGCGCAGCTACAAACAGCTATAATATCTTTATTATCAGTGGTAATTATTATGTGACCTATTTTAAAAGTAGTGCCTCGAAAAATAACTTCATTGCATCGTGTATACAATTGTAAATTAATCATATTCATCAAAGCAAGATACAAATTATTTTCTGTTTGAATCGGTTCCACGTTCTTGTAAATACATTCATTTTGAAAAAAATTATTTTTTAAAACACAATTTGCAAATCTCAAAGACGCTTTTATTGCTAATGTAAGTGGAATATTTGCTCTAGAGGTAATACTTTGTGCATATCGCTTATGTAATTGATGCTCAGATTCGAACCTGAAGGACCATAAATATTTTAATGGGCCCAGCTTTTTAATAATTGTGGGATAATGGATAAGGTTGTGATATTTTGGTTTCAATTGTTCTTTAAATAGTTTTTGATAGAGTTCGTTATGCTCTTTTATTAACATTTGAAGATTAAACAATGTGTTATCCTCAAACTCAGGTAATAACAATAAGTCAATTAACCTAACAAAGACAATTAAGAATTTACAAACACCATCATTCGGATTGATTAGATCCCCTATCATAAGAAGTACAAAATGGCAAAATGTTTTCATTTGTCTTGCGCTCATTTTGAATGTTGCGTTTTGAATATGATGTTTTTGGATAGGTGGACTTATATTACCAATCTCTGTGTCCCCATACTGAAACATCTGCTTTCTATAATTTAAAGTTTCTAGACAAAACAATTTCTTATCGTAAACGAAATAATACAATATTTTTGATAAATTATATTTACAGACTCCCAGGAACAAATCATGCATAATATCACACCTAATATTATCAGTTACATGAAAGCTTGGTAAAGCATTAAATAACGAACCATGTTTTATACTAGTACTAAAAGGGTTATTAGTTGAAAGATCTAGTTCGTAGTTCTCTTTATTTCGTAAAAACATGGGCATTTCTACACAATCTTTGGTCGTTTGCTGTTTAGTTCTTTTACATATTCTGCAAAATGAATTTGCAACAAAAGAGTTAACATATCCTAATACAGTATTTAAGCCCAAATTATCTCCTAAAATTTGTGAAAGTTTAATAAACAATTGATAAGAACTGCCATCTGATTCTATTTGCAGACCGTCTTTTTGTAATTTTTTAAAAATATCAAGAAGTGGCGTCAATGCAACATTAATACCACAGTCATGTAAATCGCGAGATTTAACAAATCCTGCAACAAAAATATTTGTAAGTTTTCCATTTTGATAGTTTGGTATACTTGGGAAACAGTAGTAAACTCCACATACCTTTTGTTGACCGGATTTTGAGCCCAACGGGTCATTGATTTCAAAATCGTCGAGGCATAAGAAAAGTTGTATTGTTACAGCATTTGTATCATTATCTAAACTTTTCCAAAAATCACCATTGATAAAATTTTTATATGAACCCTTATTTGAAAGATGTGCCATAAAAGCAAGTGTTGATTTCAATACACCTTTGCTTTCAAAAAACTTTTTAATTTGAAAAGAAATATCTAAGAGTGTAATTTCTGTCTTAGTTGATGACAAAGTAGGATTATGGTTTAATACCACTTCTGACAGCTCATTACTAAGAGTATAGTTTTGGGGGTGTTTATAAAGCTGAGCCTCTTCTAGTGCTTTCAAAAATTTATATTCAGTACTAACATCAGAAAATGGCTGAGAAATGTTTAGAAGTAATTCATTCAGTAACGAATTCGTTTCATCGAAGTTTATTAATAATTTAATAATATTATATATGGGAGTTGTGATGCACTCTGAAATAGAATTTTGAATTTCTAATACGTGTTTGCGAGAGAATGTATTATTACTATGAAGTTGAAGAAGAAATGCCATTATTGACTGTTTGAATGTAGAAAAAAATATTTGTAAAGGTACAATCAGGGTTTCCGATGGTGTGTTCGATTCAACCATGGCTATATCATTTGTTGATAAATCAATTGCATTATTTATGTACGATGAATGATCATTTTCGTTATCTTTTACGTGTTTTCTTAAGTGTTTTTGAAAACTATAAATATTTTGAAAAATTTGTTTACAATTAAGTTCATTACAATGGAATTTATAAATTGTAGGGACACCGTGGTGTGATTTTAAATGGGATACAAGACTAATAGGGGTTAAATGACTTTTTTTACACATAAAGCAACAGAATTTGGGCATTTTTGGAACAGTTTTTAATATAATAAGAATTTTAGTTTAATTTATTAAGACTCTAATTTACTCAACAGATTTGCTACTGAAGAAAAATCTTCAGATTTCAATTCAAAAAAATACTGTTCTAAAAAGGCCCATACTTGCTTGCTTTTGTGTGAATATTCAATATTATAAATATAAGATAACTTAATTATACAATCAACGCACTTCATATACGTACAGCATCTCCACTTAATTCCATCGCAGAAAACGAAGAACTCGGAAATATTAGAAAAATCATTTCCAACCACAATAATTCGTGGCTGAAGTTTTTCCTTTCTATCAGAATATTCTTTAATTAATCTATTAACTGTGGGTGTCACGTCATTTTGTGTGGTAACTTTAGTCACGAAATCAGCTTGTCCATCTGCAATTGTTGGTTTTACACTCTTGTTACAACGCTGAGGCTGGAGTAAAGAATGGAGCAGTAATGTTAATATACAAAATTTAGAATCTGTAAAAAAAAATTGATTTAATTTTT
>OY856189.1:14730137-14836554 GCA_963693315.1 Diogma glabrata | reverse complement strand
AATATGCTCTACTCAAATTATTTAGTTTACCATAAAAACTTTTGAAGTATAATGCCTCTTTTCGTTTTCCATAATTAAGCACAAATAACATTAATTTTACAAACTAAAAAACATAAATAAACAAAATACAAATATATTTATCTGTTAAGGGTTGATTTACTGTCAAACTATAATGTCATCTTTGGAGGTGGATTCTAACATTTATAAGACCAAACACATAGGTTTTAACCAGGGTATCGAACCCGAACCGAACCCTGAGCCCGCTCCGGGGCAAGATTTTTTTAAAATTATGTGAATCCGAATCCGAACCTGAACTCAATCAAAAACGCGGTTCAGGTTCAATTTTTAATATAGGAAATTTAGAAAGTTTGCGTAAATTTCATATTTCGCAGAATTTTTTTTGTTTCAAACAAGATTATTTTGGTTATAATTTGTTTCAGAGAAATAGCACAGAATAAAAATATACAGAAGCGTCATAACACACTTTTTCTATGGAAAATTTTCGACTCATTTGTTTTACTTCTAACTTCACTTCAAACTTGAATAAGGTAAGAAAAAGTTTGGTTATGTATTCTACGTTTGGCGGTTTATGTTTTAAATTTAAAAAAATCCAAAACCATAACAGTGTAGTTCCTTGAACGACAAGTTTTGTTATGACAGCAGTATTGCAGGTTAAGGTAAATCGTTAATAAAATGTAAATGATTTATATTTATTTACATGTTTTTTAATTAATTTTGTTTATTTTAAAATTTGATTATACATATTTATAAATTGAAATAAATTATTAAATTTCATTTCAGGAGAATAAGTGATAAGCTTCACGAATATTTACCGAATTTGGAAAGTGTAATCCTAACAGGAAATAATATACAAGAATTAGATGATGTAGAAACTTTGATCCATTTACCAAAATTCGAAACCCTTAGCTAACTAATGAATTCTGTTTCTACCAAACCACATTATATATATTCATATTACGTATACCACTTTATAGAGAATATATTACGGGTAATGTTTTAACGTTTGATTTTCAGTTCATAACTTTTATTGCTTTGTTTTTAAGATTTCCTCAGTTACGACTTTTAGACTCGCAAAATCAAACAAAAAGATCGTAAAGCAGCAACTGAATTTTTTAAAAGTAAGGGAAAGGAAATTCAAAAAGAAATTGTTAAAAAATCAAAACAATCGCTTATCAGTTCCAGTCAAATTGATAGCATTGCAAAAGGTTAGTTAAATTTTAGCGCATTCAATTAATGAATAAAAATATTTGTGAGTGTAGTTCCAGGTGCATCACCAGCAGATATTCAAAGAATTCGTGAAGCCATCAAAAGAGCTGGATCATTACAAGAAGTTGAAAGACTTACAAGAATTCTTCAATCGGGACAAATCTCAGATGAGTTTTTAAACGGGAACGGAGAACATGAACCAATGGATACAAATAACGGATAGTAAGTTTATAATTTTGGTAAGACTATTAATAATAAATATTTCTATGATCGTAGTAAATTAAACATAAACGTAGTAAATTAAACAATGATTAAACAATGTTTTTTTTTAGTTCAATATTCAACATTTCGCACAGAAACGCATTATTTATGTATGTGTGTTTTATTCCAATATATTCATTGAATCGAGTGGAAGAGGAATCAATTTTCAATCATATTTAGTAGGATCATGCGAAATCATCACATTAATGAGGATCATCTTTGATTAAAAATGCATAAAAAATTATGTTTAATCGTCTTTAATTAACTATTATAGGTAGACTATAGTACATGTATTGCATCAGAATTTGATGCCACTGCAGTATCTGGGTGGCTCACTATTGTTTAATTACAAATGTTTGTCCATAAAAATTTGTAATTTAACTGCTTATTCATCATATGGTTTACAAAAAAAAAACAAATACAACCATTCAACTAGCAAGTTGTATTGGTTTAAAAAAAAAACTTAAAACTACATAACATAAATATTAAGATTAAATAATACAAAATATACATAAGTAAACAGTTCATACAATAAAAATATTCCAATAAATAAATCATAAAACAAAACTTATTTCAACAAATAATTCATACATAAAAATATAATATTTGCTTAACTAAATAAAAAACATTATTTCAATAAATAAATCATAAAATAAAACTTATTTCAATAAATAATTCATTAAATAAAAAAAAATTAAATATGTATCACAGTATTTATCACAAGTATAGTAAGGAAATATCATATCAAAAGGGCACATTATTGATGAAAGATCTGAATCTGAAAAAATGCATAAAAAATTATTATAAGTTTTGCTGTTCAGTGTATATACCTTTGGTACATACACTGAATCTGATCTACGCGATGAAATTTCTTATCGTCAATGGTTTGATTGGTAGTAAGAGTTTTACCACAAATAAAACACCAAGCCTTAGATCAAAAAAATTTTGATCTAAGGCTTGGTGTTTTATTTGTGGTAAAACTCTTACTACCAATCAAACCATTGACGATAAGAAATAAAAAATTATGTTTAATCGTCTTTAATAAACTATTATAGGTACACTATAATACATGTATTCCATCAGAATTTGAAGCCACTGCAGTATCTCTGGGTGGCTTACTATTGTTTTATTACAAATTTTTGTCCATAAAAATTTGTAATTTCTTCATCATATGGTTTACAAAACAAACAAATACAACCATTCAACTAACGATTTGTATTGGTTTAACAAAAAAACTTAAAACTAGATAACAGAAATATTAAAATTAAATAATACAAAATACAGTTCATACAATAAAAATTAAATATTTCATTACAACTAAATAAAAATATTCCAATAAATAAATCATAAAATAAAACTTATTTCAATAAATAATTCATAAAAATATATTTACTTAACTAAATAAAAAACATATTATTTCAATAAATAAATCAAAAAATAAAACTTATTTCAATAATAATTCATGCTTAACTAAATAAAAAACTTATTTCAATAAAAATATTTCATTTCAATAAATAAATCATAAAATAAAACTTCTTTCAATAACTAATTTATTGAATAAAAAAAAATTAAATATTTATCACAGTATTTATCACAAGAGTAAGGAAATATCACAATGGACACGCTACAAATTCAAAAGAGCTACAATTCCCTAGGTTCCCTAGTTGTGGGTTAAATTAAACAATTTATAATTTTTAGACTTAAGTCTACTTTTGCTGCACAGATCTAAATTAAAAAATTTTATGTAGTAATATAGTCGCGTTCTAGTCATGTACTTTAACATAAAATCAATGGGGAAATTCGGACAATCGAAAGAAATATCTAGCTCCTTCATCTTATTGTAAATATTATGAGAAATATTAAAATTTTCGACCGTTCCCACATTTTCTAAAAATATTTGCTCCAACTGGCCTATTAAGGTAATAAAATTGCTGTGAGGAACTAACAAACTACCGAAAGGACCATTTTTGGTCGAATAAGCTTTAAAGTGGACAAATTGGTTTTGATCATTGACGTCTAAAGTAATTTGAGATCTACAAAGAACACAATCGTGGATTTCCATGCACTTGGTGAATATATACCCAGCAAAATATACTAAAGCACTTGAACTTGAAGCGGTTAACTGTTTATGATTGGAACTAACCAAAGGCCATGTAAAACTTGTGATTTCCTTAGAATTTGCAGTGACAAACCGGTCATTAGGTGGAGTTATATTTTCTAAGAGGTCGACAAAATCTTGAGGATCGGTTTCACAATTTCCAAAATTTGAAACATTCAAAAATTGAGAACAGAAATTTTTTTTGAAAGCTCTAAAAAACTGAATAGGGGTGGGATTGGAAGAATTCCCACCCTGCTGGCGAATTCTTCCAAAAAAGTTTTCCAGACAATCTTGGTTAAGATGTCTAGTTAGAAGATATGTGTACCCAGCTGAATGTAAATCTGCAAACAGATCTATTATCGCGCGAATTGAGATTTTCCAACCTCGGAGACATTTAATTTTTTTTGAAATATCTTGTTCATTTTTATTTGTAACAGTTAAGTTATTAATAAAACAAAGAGCATCCTCTAGAAATTTAGTTTGACTTGGTGAGCCTTTATAAGCATTTCTGAAAGCAGTTTTGCCATGGATAGTTGATGAATTCATTACATCAAATAATTCATCGAAAAATTTTATAAATTTGGCAGTTCCAACTGCGGACTGGGGTAGGAGGTTATTTGAAATAGAGGATTGAAGGCAGGAATAAACTGAATGACTTAAAATTTGGGTCGCATATTTTACCTTCATCCGTTGAAAATTTGTTGGATATAAATGGGCATCAGTTAACCGAGGCATTAAACGTAAATGCTTCGATTTGTCGCTATGGTATGCTTCTTGGACATATTTCCAAGATGTGAAATATTTTTGGCTATCTTCTTGCCACTGGTAATGGTTTTGGAGTAAATTATTTCTAATACTTTTTATCAAATGTGGGGGGTCAAAAATATAATAATATTTCTTGTTGTTTCTAAAGAAGTATGGCCTGTCTGTGTCAACCTTTAAACTATTTGATAGCTTAACAAAATTTGAACCCATATCACTTATTATACCTCTAACGCTTAACCCAATACTGTCTAATTTATCTAACGAATTATTAACAACCCACAACAAATCTACTATCGGACAACTATTGCTAACAAAAAAATAAGCCACTGCCTGTTTCCAATTACAAAATATTCCCCTAGCCATAACAACTAATACTGACCTCGCAGGGTTTCCATTACTAGCACTCTCACCAAAGTCAACTAGTCCTATAATTTTATCCTGCTGTCGAGAAAATGTTAGAAAAGACTTGATTGACATTTCGTCGAAACAAACTACGCATTCTTTCTCTATTGCACGAAACTTGTCTACCTTTATCTTCAAAACTTCAAAAATAAATTCATGGAACCCGGGTGAATGTTGGAAATTTTCTGTGATCCGTTGAAGGGTTCGAATGGAAGGTAAACGAAAATCTACTTTTAAATTTCTATATGCTTTGGGACCACAGAAATAAATTGCTAAGCAATAATTTTTGAATTCTTTTGTGAATCTACCTTTTTTCTTTTGGGCGTCTAAAAACATCTGCACATTAGAAGAATTGCTACTATTGCGTGCTTCTTTCCTTACCATCGAACTGTACCGCAACCGTTTTATTTGCTTGCGTAATTTAACCTTACGCGGGGTATTGTTCGAGAAAGTGGAAGAAGTCTGAACTTTAACACTACTCAAAATATCAGCGGAAGACGTCTGAACAGTAACACTACTCGAAATATTACAATTCAAAGCCGAAAGGGATTTAAAATTAAATAAACATTTGTCAATATCTAAAATTTCTACCTCCATAAGTTGATCGTCCTCTAACATCCATTTGTTTTCGCCGGCATAAAATATTGTGGAAATGGGCCCGATAGGGTCAAGTTGATTTGATGATGGCGCTGCTGGTTGTGAAAACTGCGGTGGCGAAATACAATTTGGACCGACATGGTCATGTAGATTTGACGACGGCACTGCTGGTGGAGCTATAGTATTATCTGAAAGAGAAATGTTTATATTAATATTGGTTGGTACCGCATTTGATGTAAGCCGAAATCTTTTATTATTTGTTGTGATAATATCCCTGTTTCTGAAATGTTTGAAGCATAAACGACGCTCCTTATAGTTTTTAAGCTCCAAATCCTCCCTGCCGACTCTTGTCATCCAAAGTTTCGCTCTGAAATATATAACTTGATTTAAAAATATATTTTTTATTTGAAATACATATAAATAATTTGTAAACATACCTTGCTAAAACTTTAGGAAATCTAAAGAAAGGAGAATTTGGATAAATCTTCGAATTGCTTGGACAATCGACCGCTGCGCAGTATGTTGGACCATTCATCCTATAAAATTAAAATAGTTTGTTAAATCAAACGTAAATATATCCCTTAAAAAATTAACATTAAATCAATAGCCGTGTTTCATAGGCGTGACCAAACTACTCACAAATACTCATACTCAAACGATGGTGTCGATGGCAAAAGCAAGAAACTAGAAGAACTGGATTTCGAAACTAGAAAAATTATCTCACAATTACTTGTAAGTAATAAATTTGTCGCTTTGGAACGTTGTAATTGTCATTACAGTTGAATCTATTTGTGGTCATATTAAACATTTGAAGAACGGAAATTTCTGAAATATAAAACGATACAATCAACATTTGAATAATAACTCAATGGCCTGGAATAAGAATCCATCCTTTTAACTGCTACATCATCTTTGTTTATGCTTCTAATTTGTAGCTCCAGAAATCGTGCTCCAGCTTATTATGATTAAATACCATTTTTGGTTAGTTTAATTTATACGTCACATATCACATTATTTTAATAAAATAATAAATATAGTATAATTTAATTAACCTTCATATTAAATAATTAAATTACAATTTAAATTAAAAAATTAAATAAATAAGAATATAATATTTCAATAAAATTATTTTAATATGTTTATTATGCAGAAAATATTGTAAAACATTCTAGCTATTATTTTTTTCATTAAAATAAGGAATATTTCTTTAACTGGCGCCGAAACTTAAAATCAGTGGTGTTGTGTTGTGTAAAGTAAAATAAAAGTGTATTGCAAGTTATTTAAACAGTTTAAATTAAAGTTTATTGGAAGTCTAATAAACAGTTTACACAAAATCCCAAAGTGAATTGCAAAATTAATTTGCTTGGGCGAGTTACAAAAACTTTAACGTTTATTGAAAGTTTATTGAACAGTCCAGAAACATAAGAAACATAGAAACAAAAACATAGGAAGTGAAATCTATAAATTTTTATTAATTAAGAAATTTGTTTTGAAATTATCAAAATAAAGAAAAGATATAATGAATGTAATAAACCTTAATATTAATTAAATAAAGTTAAAGAAACTAAATAAATGAAAACTGAAAATGTTAAATAAAAATCAAATAAATAATTAAAATAAAATAATAATAAAATAAATATCAAAATAAAAATAAATAATAATTTTGTTCACTAAAATTCAAGAAAAATAAAATATAAATTTTATTCGAGAAATCTAATTAAACCTTATATTATTATAATATCTACATTCATTTGATTTTAAGAATAAATCTACAATTATTTCTTTCTAATAAAATGAATAAATAAATACTTCAAATAAATAGCTCAAAAATTTAAATAGATAGAACCATTTCGTTATATACGGTTTCACTCGAACGAGCGGTCAATGAGTACAACCACAGGGTTCATTCTACAACTAACAAAAAACCAGTAGATATGATGAAATGTTTATTTTGTGAGAACATATTTCATGCCATCTAATGTGGAGGGTTAACATTTGAAGCTCTGTCTGCAGTAAAAGAAATGAAAAACTTGAAATTTTTATGTGATGACTGCTGTGACAATGGTGCATCAACATTTTCTACTAGAAATAAAACTATAAATGATACATTAGCATCTTTATCTACACGCTCAACCAAAACCATATCAACCTCAACTGATAACATAGAAATGACTATTTTTGAAGTTTTGAATAAAAGTATGAATTCATTAATTGCTGATGCTGCATTTATTAAGAATAAATTAAAGGACGATTCCGTAGCCAGCCAATCATTAAATGCAACTTCTGTCATTAGTCCTCCTAGGAAAAAACGTAACATCGTTCAGAAATATAGTGATGTGTCACATTTTGAGTCAATGCCAAAGACAACAAATGATTATCGTAATTCATCGTCGCTGGTTAATAAAGAGAATTCTAACAAGGTTTTGGAAAACGAAGAAACTAGTCATAAATTTATCTTTCAAAATCGTAATTTAGTGTCTGGTACCAGTTCAGATACAAATCATGAATTGGGTTCAGCTGTTTCTATTCGCCAAAAATCAGTTGTCTTAAATTCATCAAATCGAAAGATTCTTTCAAGATCGATATATGTTTCACGGTTACACACATCGATTGAAGTTACCAAATTAACAGCCTACATAAAAAGAAAATTAGACTATCCTCATGATAATATTGTACTACGTTTACTGATTAAAGCTGATCAAAGTCTTGATGATTTGAGCTTTGTGTCGTTTAAATCGCCGTGCACTGAGGATCTTTATGATAGTCTTGTTCGAACAGATTTCTGGCCTCAACATGTATTAATTGGTGATTTCATTGCAAAGAATAAAACAACTAAAAGATCAACTCTATCATTGGATTCAACATTACCTTCAAGTCAGATATCTTTACTGTTAATGATGCTAATCATACTTCCTCTGAGATTTTTTTCCAAAACTCTGTCAACCGAAACAACCAAATATAAAGTTAGATGATACAATTGATACTTCAACTATAACTATCAAACATCTTCCAAATATGAATTTGCAATTTTCAACACAACCGCTTTCCAACATTTCAAATTTAAAATCATCAAACCAACAGAAAATAACTAAATATTTTAAGGCTGTCGACAAAGTTTGCGAAGTTCCAGAAAATTATACATTAGACTCTACCAAAGATTCTTATAAATATAGTACTTTAAAATTTATTATCAAAACATTAGAGCAATGTCAACAAAAAGATAAGAGATATATGAAAGGACTATATTTCGATGTTATTGTTTTAAGTGAAACTTGGTTAAATGAATCACATAACACCTCCGAGTTTTTTGATAACAAGTACAACGTTTATCGTGCAGATAGCCATACAACCACTGGTACAAATCGTGGTGGTGGTGTTCTTATTGCAGTTCACACGAACTTTTCATCTGAAGCAATAAGATTTTCAAACAATTTAAAAATAGAGCACCTTTTGGTTAAAATTGTCACTGCAGAAGAAGATATATTGATTTATACTATGTATACGCCACCAAACTTGTCTTTTGAAACATACAATAAACATGTATCAGCCATAAAAAGTATAGAAAGATCATCATCTGATTCACTTATGGTAATGGGTTATATGAACTTTTCCGGAACACAATGGAGTCATGATCCTGAGCTGAACTCGTTTACACCTGCCAAATTCCCAAATTTTGCAAGTGAATTTATAAATGAAATCGGGCTTTATGGTCTACATCAATTAAACCACTTTAAAAATCTATCTGGCAATATTCTTGATTTGATTTATGTATCTGAGTCTGATTTATGTGAGTTGAACGTAAGTTTAAATCCCATTGCACAAATTGATCCGCACCATCCACCATTGGATTTATCATATGTTATAACCTCAGCAAAATATTTTCCAAACAATACCAATACCAATATTTTCCAAACAATACCAAACAATACCCATTTTATTTAAAAAAGCGAATTTTGATGCACTTCAGAATTATTTGCTTTCATTTGATTTTGAAACGATGTTCTTTATTAAAACAATTGATGATTCTCTTGATATATTTTATTATGTCTTGTATGACGGATTTGAAAAGCTTATTCCCAAGTACCATCCTAAATCAAATTCTGTCCCACCATGGATCTGTAAAAAGCTTTCAAATATCCGAAATAAAATTCGAAAAGAATACAAAAGAGTAAGATTGACAAATGATACATCTATACTAGAGCAACTAATAGTTAATTTTAATGATCTTAAAAAAAATTACATGCAAACCATATACAAAATTTGGAGGATAATGTACTTAATGATCCAAAAAAAATTTGAGAATATGAACGAAATCATCGCCAGGCGAAAACAAATTTCACATCAATCCGGTATAAAGGATCGACAACTTTACATATTCAATCCATAGCAAATATATTTGCATCCTTTTTTGTGAAACCTATTCAAAAAACCAAGGAAATGATAGGTACATAGATGCAATGAACAATAAAACAAAAACCTATAAAAGATTATCAACATTTTCATGGCAGCAAATTTTTACATTACTTACACAGATAGATCCTAGTAAGGGAAAAGGTACCGACAATGTGTCGCCAATTATTCTAAAAAATTGTGCTATATCACATGCGCTTCCACTGCAACTACTTTTTAATAAATCAATAAATCAAAACAAATATCCTGAAAAGTGGAAAATAACTCATATTCTTCCACTTCATAAAAAGGGTAATAAAAATGATGCTGAAAATTACCGTGCTATAAGCATTGGATCTACTATTGCAAAAGTCTTTGAAGGATTAATTTCACGATAGTTGCTAGATTGCATTATTTCAGATATCTGTATCGAATAACATGGTTTCGTGAAAGGAAAATCTACATTAACAAACTTAATGGAATTTCACCATGCAGCTTCAGAATCATTGGCAAAAGACAGACACTTAGACGTTGCATACTTAGATTTCAATAACGCATTCGATAAGATAAAATACAATGTCATCATCACTAAATTGTCTAATTATGAGTTCTTTCATGCAACGTTAAAATGGTTCTTATCATTTTTAACGAATCGTGTGTCCTACGTAAAGATTGAAAATCAACTATCTTGTGAATTTATTCCAACATCTGGTGTACCTCAAGGGAATCCATTAAGTTCTACATTATTTTTAATCGCTATTAACGATCTACCTTCAACTGTACCAGAAGTTGGCATACTGCTTTTTGCGGATGATGTAAAATTGTTTAAAAGTATTGGAAGTATTCGTGATTCGATTTGTCTTCAACGTGCTATTGATGTATTACTCTGGTGCGATGTCAACTGTATGTCATTGAACATCCGAAAATGTAAAACAATGAGTATATCTAATCAAAGTCGCCTATAACAACATCATATAAAATAATGAATGAACACATTGAAAGATTAACCGAATAATCTGATTTGGGCGTATGATTTACAACATCTTTAAAATTTAATAAGCACATCGAAATGATCATTTCAAAGGGGATGATTACTTTGGGTTTTATTCGACGCCTATGTAAAACATTTTCCCCGAATACGCTTAAATTATTATATACATCGATACTGCTATTAGTACTTGATTACTGTTCACCTATTTGGAATCCCTCTGAAGCTAAATATCGTAATAAAATCGAGAGTGTACAAAAAAAGTTCCTGATGTATGCTTTAAGAAACAGTGAACAAAGAGATGAAAATTTTAAGTTTAGACCTTACAAGGAAAGATTAGCTGTACTCAACATTGAATCATTGGCAAGAAGAAGAATAAACAATGGACTGATGTTCATGTATGATGTTGTCACACAAAAGCTCATCACAAATCTTCTACACGATGTTATAAAAATTACGCACAATCCATCTGATGCAACATTGGTTGAAGTGTTCAATAAGGGACTCTATAGACATCATAAGAACCCTCTTGTTGTTCTTTGTAGGCATTTTAATGCATCAATCAATGAATTTTTGGAATCAACAGGTCGTCATTCCTATAATGAACAAATAAGGGAAATGGATGATATCAAATTCGGCCTTCTTTAAATTAATAGAACTATAAACGTTTTTCTAATTTGTCAATAATATTAGGATTTTATACAATTCGATGTAGTCTGATGAGACGGTAATAAGATAAATAAATAAATAAATATTAATAAGTAAATTAAAAATAAACGATTTTTTGTGTAACTTACCTGATACAAATAAATCACTACAATAACAATAACAAATGTCAAACTCAATTTTTTGAGAAATTGAAAAACTTTGTAGCAGTGTAAAACTGACATTAAGCCTGTCGTTCAGTGGCTAAAAATTCAAACATAATTATAGTTCAACGTGCAAATTATAAGGTAAGATCCCGTTAGGTTAAAATTTTTTTGGTCGACGCAATGGCGCTTCTGTATGTTTTTATTCTGTGGTGATACCATCTAAATTAACATGAAATTGGCGACCTGTAAGAAAACTATGAATCCATGAGACAGTAAGATGGTCTATGCCATAAGATTTTAATTTAGCTATAAGATTTTTATGCCACACTTTATCAAATGCTTTAGAAATGTCAAGTGAAATACTGAATGTTTCACCGTGGTTTTCCAGCGATTTGTTCCAGAGATGGGATACGTAGGCTAACAGATCACCTGTTGCATGACTTCTACGAAAACCATACTGCTTATCATCAATAATTTGCGACATTTCCAAATAATCTATCAAATTGTAGTTAACATATTTTTCAAATATTTTAGCTAAAACCGACAGAATTGCAATTGGTCTATAATTGTTAGGGTCTATCTTACTGCCTTTCTTTGATATGGGTTGAACGCTGGCCAGTTTCCAAGAATCGGGAAATATTCCGGTTTTATAAGATAAATAGAAAATTTTTGTTAAAATTGGAGCTAGTTGCCTAGCAAAGTTTTTAAGAATGAGGGGTGGAATACCGTCTGGGCCAGCAGATTTGTTGATATTGATAGAAAGAAGCATTTTCCGTACAATATTGCAACGAAAAATAATTGGTTTCATTTTCGTTACAACTGGGGGAATGAGTGTAGGAGAATGGGGGGGTTCAACTATGTTTGAGTTTTCTGCGAAAATACGACCCAATAGATCCGCTTTCTCTTTCGAGTCGCTCACGGGAATGTCATTCAGAACTAAGGTTGGAATAGAGGATCGAGTAAAATTGCTCTGGACTGATTTAACTGCCTGAAAGAAACTACGTGAGCCAGATGGGTGCTCGGCGAATTTCTATGCTTTCTTCTGGATAAACGCGTCTTTGTCCAAGTCTATTTTGTATTTACTAATATTTCTGGCTTTCTTATAGGCGCTATGGGTTTCAGGTGTTTTATTAGCGTTATACGTCTTGAATGCTTTGCGTTTATTCCTCACTGCCTCATCAACATCCCGTGTGAACCAAGGCTCAGTTTTAGGAGTGATTAATCGATTTGGAATAAACCGCCGCATTCCTTCTTTTATGATTTCAGAAATTCTTATTACCGATGTGCTAGGATCTTGATCAACACAACAAATAGTTTTCCAAGGTGTTTCGTCATAAAAGTTTCTCAGTCCCTCCCAGTCAGCGCGTTTATAGTTCCAAACCCGGCGAGGATTTGCTTTAATTTGTGTCGGTGATGTAAATTGCACTATTGCTGATATTAAATGGTCTGATGTTCCGAGGGGTTGTTCAACTTTTGTCTTCGTAGTATCTGGTTCGTTTGTCAAAAACAGATCCAGCAAATTATTGTTATGATGTGAATTGTCTGCGATTCTAGTGGGACACTCTATCATTTGCGTCAAACCGTGATAATCTGCGAGTATCAGTTCGGCTTGTCTTCCTACGTCGTCAGTGCGCGATGAATACTTAAGCCATTCTTTATTATGAATATTAAAGTCTCCAAGAATGGTCAGTCTTGCTTTGGGGTAGTCCGTGGTAATCTTGTCTAGATTAGCCGATATTTGATCGAAAAAGGGACATCCTGGGGGAGAATTTGGGGATCTATATAATCCTATTATAAACATAGTTTCATCAACACCTGAGATCTTCAGTGCTATAGAATTATGGTGCTTAGAGTTCAACTCGTAGGCCTTAATTCTCACACATGAAAGTGAATCTCGAACAAATACACAGACACCATGCTTGTTATAAAAGGAATGTTCCAATTCGTAACTAGGTATCCGGTATTTGTCGGGATCCAACTTCGATGCTTTGCCACTAACAATTGTTTCGGTAAGAAACAATATGTCAGGTTTATTTTTTTCGATGTAGTGATGAACCTCGTTTAGATTCGAATTGAGACCTCTTATGTTGGTGAAGTCAATGCTAAGCTGTTGGTTCACTCTGCGGCCATTTTGTTGAGACAAAGACTTACCCTTTGACATTGCAGGCATAGCTACTGAAATTCGGCCAGGCCTAAATTTCAACACTAAACAGTACAAAAGAAACTGGGTATCTCTGTCACATTAATAATTGGGCATCTCTGTCACATTAATAATTGTTGTATTATTATTTTAATTAATTCCTTAAGAAATATTTGTATTTTTATATTTATTAATTTATTTACAGTCAATAAAAAACTCAAAATTATATAGAAGTGTATTTTATATAGTTTAAACTAAGAAACATGTATGACAGCTTGTACTGTACGTAGTGACTATCCAAAACTCCCGATACTGTAAGCCCACTTGAATTTTTAGCACAGAAAATGAACCCATCGTGAACAGTCTCATACTAAGCTTACACCAGGATCTAATAGGTACATACTATACTTATTAGGTCGACTATGGTCGATGTAAACAGTTATCAAAAAAGTACGTACCAAATATTTGGTAGGATGATTTGCTACGTATCAAATTAGGTACGTAGCAAATAGGTATTATATTTACGGTGTGAACACTAAAATTAGGTATGACATTTAAAATAAAAATAAATCAACTTATTTTATAAATATATGTTTATGTTTGATGTGATTTTTTTGCTGAAATTAAAAGTAAAATAAATTTTAGCATTAATATAATAAATGTTTTCAGTTTTTTATACAAAATATATATGGAAATTATTTTTTCCTAACCAAAAAATTAACAATGAAAGGACGCGCTAAAAATTAATATGTCATACCTAATTAATAAGAGTTTACATCACCGTATCAAATTCAAAAAGTATGATGGTAAAAATGGCTAGCAAATTTGATATGTAGCAAATTAGATACTGGTGTAAACTTAGTATTAAGCTAGATTTTAACATGCGAAATCAAGCTAGATTCTAACATGCGATAACGCCATTCACAGTCCACACTTCGCATATTCAAACCAAGCTTCATGCTCGGTTTTAACATGCGAACTGTGAAATTTTATATTAACCAATCAGAGAAGAGAATTTTATGCTAACCACAAAATTATTATTTTTGATACCCAGTGCACAAGTTAAAACACAGCTTGATATGGTTAGTAAAAACTTTCACAGTTCGCATGTTAAAATCCAGCTTGCAGGTTGGGTTTTTAACATCCAAACTGTGGACAGTATTTTGAATTGAATTTTATATTAACAAATCAGCGAAGATAATAATTTTATATTCACCACAAATGTCTTATTTTTTAGGTGTCCCGATGAAATATCACACGAAAAAATCCCACACGAAAGAATATCACAGCGAAAAAATGACACTATTTGAATATATCACATTACGAAAATATCTTATCCTAATATCACACGCCAACAAATATTACATTACATCCGTAAAGCTGAATGGTTTGATGACGAGTGCCGTGAAAGCATTGAGCACAAACAAAAGCTGCGAGAAAAATGGCTAACAAGAAACACTCGAAGCTCCCAAGCTGATTATCTATGCGCCAGAAAAGCCTCAGCAAAACTCTTATGGAAAAAGAAACGCGAACACACGAAGAGCTGTATCGAAAACATCAACCAACATGCGGCTAATGGAAATTCAAAAGAGTGCTTTGCCAATGCGCGGAATCTGACCAAAGATTTCCACCTAAGATCTATCATCCCGTTCGCCGATCTATCATCGGCGACTATCAGTGTGGTTTTCGTCCCAACCGTTCAACCACAGATCAATGTTTTACATTAAGGATGATTCTGGAAAAATGTTGGGAGTACAACATCAGCATTCACCAGCTCTACGTTGATTTCAAGCAAGCATATGATAGCATCATCCGCGACAACCTCTGGTCCGCACTCATATGCCTTGGTATTCCAGCGAAACTTGTTTCTCTGTGCAAACTCACAACATCGGGATCAAACTGTCAGAAGGGTCAGGGGGTCAGTTTCTGACTCTTTTGATATAACATCAGGTGTTCGACAAGGTGATGCCACAGAATAAAAACATACAGAAGCGCCATTGCGTCGACCAAAAAAATTTTAACCTAACGGGATCTTACCTTATAATTTGCACGTTGAACTATAATTATGTTTGAATTTTTAGCCACTGAACGACAGGCTTAATGTCAGTTTTACACTGCTACAAAGTTTTTCAATTTCTCAAAAAATTGAGTTTGACATTTGTTATTGTTATTGTAGTGATTTATTTGTATCAGGTAAGTTACACAAAAAATCGTTTATTTTTAATTTACTTATTAATATTTATTTATTTATTTATCTTATTACCGTCTCATCAGACTACATCGAATTGTATAAAATCCTAATATTATTGACAAATTAGAAAAACGTTTATAGTTCTATTAATTTAAAGAAGGCCGAATTTGATATCATCCATTTCCCTTATTTGTTCATTATAGGAATGACGACCTGTTGATTCCAAAAATTCATTGATTGATGCATTAAAATGCCTACAAAGAACAACAAGAGGGTTCTTATGATGTCTATAGAGTCCCTTATTGAACACTTCAACCAATGTTGCATCAGATGGATTGTGCGTAATTTTTATAACATCGTGTAGAAGATTTGTGATGAGCTTTTGTGTGACAACATCATACATGAACATCAGTCCATTGTTTATTCTTCTTCTTGCCAATGATTCAATGTTGAGTACAGCTAATCTTTCCTTGTAAGGTCTAAACTTAAAATTTTCATCTCTTTGTTCACTGTTTCTTAAAGCATACATCAGGAACTTTTTTTGTACACTCTCGATTTTATTACGATATTTAGCTTCAGAGGGATTCCAAATAGGTGAACAGTAATCAAGTACTAATAGCAGTATCGATGTATATAATAATTTAAGCGTATTCGGGGAAAATGTTTTACATAGGCGTCGAATAAAACCCAAAGTAATCATCCCCTTTGAAATGATCATTTCGATGTGCTTATTAAATTTTAAAGATGTTGTAAATCATACGCCCAAATCAGATTATTCGGTTAATCTTTCAATGTGTTCATTCATTATTTTATATGATGTTGTTATAGGCGACTTTGATTAGATATACTCATTGTTTTACATTTTCGGATGTTCAATGACATACAGTTGACATCGCACCAGAGTAATACATCAATAGCACGTTGAAGACAAATCGAATCACGAATACTTCCAATACTTTTAAACAATTTTACATCATCCGCAAAAAGCAGTATGCCAACTTCTGGTACAGTTGAAGGTAGATCGTTAATAGCGATTAAAAATAATGTAGAACTTAATGGATTCCCTTGAGGTACACCAGATGTTGGAATAAATTCACAAGATAGTTGATTTTCAATCTTTACGTAGGACACACGATTCGTTAAAAATGATAAGAACCATTTTAACGTTGCATGAAAGAACTCATAATTAGACAATTTAGTGATGATGACATTGTATTTTATCTTATCGAATGCGTTATTGAAATCTAAGTATGCAACATCTAAGTGTCTGTCTTTTGCCAATGATTCTGAAGCTGCATGGTGAAATTCCATTAAGTTTGTTAATGTAGATTTTCCTTTCACGAAACCATGTTATTCGATACAGATATCTGAAATAATGCAATCTAGCAACTATCGTGAAATTAATCCGTCAAAGACTTTTGCAATAGTAGATCCAATGCTTATAGCACGGTAATTTTCAGCATCATTTTTATTACCCTTTTTATGAAGTGGAAGAATATGAGTTATTTTCCACTTTTCAGGATATTTGTTTTGATTTATTGATTTATTAAAAAGTAGTTGCAGTGGAAGCGCATGTGATATAGCACAATTTTTTAGAATAATTGGCGACACATTGTCGGTACCTTTTCCCTTACTAGGATCTATCTGTGTAAGTAATGTAAAAATTTGCTGCCATGAAAATGTTGATAATCTTTTATAGGTTTTTGTTTTATTGTTCATTGCATCTATGTACCTATCATTTCCTTGGTTTTTTGAATAGGTTTCACAAAAAAGGATGCAAATATATTTGCTATGGATTGAATATGTAAAGTTGTCGATCCTTTATACCGGATTGATGTGAAATTTGTTTTCGCCTGGCGATGATTTCGTTCATATTCTCAAATTTTTTTTGGATCATTAAGTACATTATCCTCCAAATTTTGTATATGGTTTGCATGTAATTTTTTTTAAGATCATTAAAATTAACTATTAGTTGCTCTAGTATAGATGTATCATTTGTCAATCTTACTCTTTTGTATTCTTTTCGAATTTTATTTCGGATATTTGAAAGCTTTTTACAGATCCATGGTGGGACAGAATTTGATTTAGGATGGTACTTGGGAATAAGCTTTTCAAATCCGTCATACAAGACATAATAAAATATATCAAGAGAATCATCAATTGTTTTAATAAAGAACATCGTTTCAAAATCAAATGAAAGCAAATAATTCTGAAGTGCATCAAAATTCGCTTTTTTAAATAAAATGGGTATTGTTTGGTATTGTTTGGAAAATATTGGTATTGGTATTGTTTGGAAAATATTTTGCTGAGGTTATAACATATGATAAATCCAATGGTGGATGGTGCGGATCAATTTGTGCAATGGGATTTAAACTTACGTTCAACTCACATAAATCAGACTCAGATACATAAATCAAATCAAGAATATTGCCAGATAGATTTTTAAAGTGGTTTAATTGATGTAGACCATAAAGCCCGATTTCATTTATAAATTCACTTGCAAAATTTGGGAATTTGGCAGGTGTAAACGAGTTCAGCTCAGGATCATGACTCCATTGTGTTCCGGAAAAGTTCATATAACCCATTACCATAAGTGAATCAGATGATGATCTTTCTATACTTTTTATGGCTGATACATGTTTATTGTATGTTTCAAAAGACAAGTTTGGTGGCGTATACATAGTATAAATCAATATATCTTCTTCTGCAGTGACAATTTTAACCAAAAGGTGCTCTATTTTTAAATTGTTTGAAAATTTTATTGCTTCAGATGAAAAGTTCGTGTGAACTGCAATAAGAACACCACCACCACGATTTGTACCAGTGGTTGTATGGCTATCTGCACGATAAACGTTGTACTTGTTATCAAAAAACTCGGAGGTGTTATGTGATTCATTTAACCAAGTTTCACTTAAAACAATAACATCGAAATATAGTCCTTTCATATATCTCTTATCTTTTTGTTGACATTGCTCTAATGTTTTGATAATAAATTTTAAAGTACTATATTTATAAGAATCTTTGGTAGAGTCTAATGTATAATTTTCTGGAACTTCGCAAACTTTGTCGACAGCCTTAAAATATTTAGTTATTTTCTGTTGGTTTGATGATTTTAAATTTGAAATGTTGGAAAGCGGTTGTGTTGAAAATTGCAAATTCATATTTGGAAGATGTTTGATAGTTATAGTTGAAGTATCAATTGTATCATCTAACTTTATATTTGGTTGTTTCGGTTGACAGAGTTTTGGAAAAAAATCTCAGAGGAAGTATGATTAGCATCATTAACAGTAAAGATATCTGACTTGAAGGTAATGTTGAATCCAATGATAGAGTTGATCTTTTAGTTGTTTTATTCTTTGCAATGAAATCACCAATTAATACATGTTGAGGCCAGAAATCTGTTCGAACAAGACTATCATAAAGATCCTCAGTGCACGGCGATTTAAACGACACAAAGCTCAAATCATCAAGACTTTGATCAGCTTTAATCAGTAAACGTAGTACAATATTATCATGAGGATAGTCTAATTTTCTTTTTATGTAGGCTGTTAATTTGGTAACTTCAATCGATGTGTGTAACCGTGAAACATATATCGATCTTGAAAGAATCTTTCGATTTGATGAATTTAAGACAACTGATTTTTGGCGAATAGAAACAGCTGAACCCAATTCATGATTTGTATCTGAACTGGTACCAGACACTAAATTACGATTTTGAAAGATAAATTTATGACTAGTTTCTTCGTTTTCCAAAACCTTGTTAGAATTCTCTTTATTAACCAGCGACGATGAATTACGATAATCATTTGTTGTCTTTGGCATTGACTCAAAATGTGACACATCACTATATTTCTGAACGATGTTACGTTTTTTCCTAGGAGGACTAATGACAGAAGTTGCATTTAATGATTGGCTGGCTACGGAATCGTCCTTTAATTTATTCTTAATAAATGCAGCATCAGCAATTAATGAATTCATACTTTTATTCAAAACTTCAAAAATAGTCATTTCTATGTTATCAGTTGAGGTTGATATGGTTTTGGTTGAGCGTGTAGATAAAGATGCTAATGTATCATTTATAGTTTTATTTCTAGTAGAAAATGTTGATGCACCATTGTCACAGCAGTCATCACATAAAAATTTCAAGTTTTTCATTTCTTTTACTGCAGACAGAGCTTCAAATGTTAACCCTCCACATTAGATGGCATGAAATATGTTCTCACAAAATAAACATTTCATCATATCTACTGGTTTTTTGTTAGTTGTAGAATGAACCCTGTGGTTGTACTCATTGACCGCTCGTTCGAGTGAAACCGTATATAACGAAATGGTTCTATCTATTTAAATTTTTGAGCTATTTATTTGAAGTATTTATTTATTCATTTTATTAGAAAGAAATAATTGTAGATTTATTCTTAAAATCAAATGAATGTAGATATTATAATAATATAAGGTTTAATTAGATTTCTCGAATAAAATTTATATTTTATTTTTCTTGAATTTTAGTGAACAAAATTATTATTTATTTTTATTTTGATATTTATTTTATTATTATTTTATTTTAATTATTTATTTGATTTTTATTTAACATTTTCAGTTTTCATTTATTTAGTTTCTTTAACTTTATTTAATTAATATTAAGGTTTATTACATTCATTATATCTTTTCTTTATTTTGATAATTTCAAAACAAATTTCTTAATTAATAAAAATTTATAGATTTCACTTCCTATGTTTTTGTTTCTATGTTTCTTATGTTTCTGGACTGTTCAATAAACTTTCAATAAACGTTAAAGTTTTTGTAACTCGCCCAAGCAAATTAATTTTGCAATTCACTTTGGGATTTTGTGTAAACTGTTTATTAGACTTCCAATAAACTTTAATTTAAACTGTTTAAATAACTTGCAATACACTTTTATTTTACTTTACACAACACAACACCACTGATTTTAAGTTTCGGCGCCAGTTAAAGAAATATTCCTTATTTTAATGAAAAAAATAATAGCTAGAATGTTTTACAATATTTTCTGCATAATAAACATATTAAAATAATTTTATTGAAATATTATATTCTTATTTATTTAATTTTTTAATTTAAATTGTAATTTAATTATTTAATATGAAGGTTAATTAAATTATACTATATTTATTATTTTATTAAAATAATGTGATATGTGACGTATAAATTAAACTAACCAAAAATGGTATTTAATCATAATAAGCTGGAGCACGATTTCTGGAGCTACAAATTAGAAGCATAAACAAAGATGATGTAGCAGTTAAAAGGATGGATTCTTATTCCAGGCCATTGAGTTATTATTCAAATGTTGATTGTATCGTTTTATATTTCAGAAATTTCCGTTCTTCAAATGTTTAATATGACCACAAATAGATTCAACTGTAATGACAATTACAACGTTCCAAAGCGACAAATTTATTACTTACAAGTAATTGTGAGATAATTTTTCTAGTTTCGAAATCCAGTTCTTCTAGTTTCTTGCTTTTGCCATCGACACCATCGTTTGAGTATGAGTATTTGTGAGTAGTTTGGTCACGCCTATGAAACACGGCTATTGATTTAATGTTAATTTTTTAAGGGATATATTTACGTTTGATTTAACAAACTATTTTAATTTTATAGGATGAATGGTCCAACATACTGCGCAGCGGTCGATTGTCCAAGCAATTCGAAGATTTATCCAAATTCTCCTTTCTTTAGATTTCCTAAAGTTTTAGCAAGGTATGTTTACAAATTATTTATATGTATTTCAAATAAAAAATATATTTTTAAATCAAGTTATATATTTCAGAGCGAAACTTTGGATGACAAGAGTCGGCAGGGAGGATTTGGAGCTTAAAAACTATAAGGAGCGTCGTTTATGCTTCAAACATTTCAGAAACAGGGATATTATCACAACAAATAATAAAAGATTTCGGCTTACATCAAATGCGGTACCAACCAATATTAATATAAACATTTCTCTTTCAGATAATACTATAGCTCCACCAGCAGTGCCGTCGTCAAATCTACATGACCATGTCGGTCCAAATTGTATTTCGCCACCGCAGTTTTCACCACCAGCAGCGCCATCATCAAATCAACTTGACCCTATCGGGCCCATTTCCACAATATTTTATGCCGGCGAAAACAAATGGATGTTAGAGGACGATCAACTTATGGAGGTAGAAATTTTAGATATTGACAAATGTTTATTTAATTTTAAATCCCTTTCGGCTTTGAATTGTAATATTTCGAGTAGTGTTACTGTTCAGACGTCTTCCGCTGATATTTTGAGTAGTGTTAAAGTTCAGACTTCTTCCACTTTCTCGAACAATACCCCGCGTAAGGTTAAATTACGCAAGCAAATAAAACGGTTGCGGTACAGTTCGATGGTAAGGAAAGAAGCACGCAATAGTAGCAATTCTTCTAATGTGCAGATGTTTTTAGACGCCCAAAAGAAAAAAGGTAGATTCACAAAAGAATTCAAAAATTATTGCTTAGCAATTTATTTCTGTGGTCCCAAAGCATATAGAAATTTAAAAGTAGATTTTCGTTTACCTTCCATTCGAACCCTTCAACGGATCACAGAAAATTTCCAACATTCACCCGGGTTCCATGAATTTATTTTTGAAGTTTTGAAGATAAAGGTAGACAAGTTTCGTGCAATAGAGAAAGAATGCGTAGTTTGTTTCGACGAAATGTCAATCAAGTCTTTTCTAACATTTTCTCGACAGCAGGATAAAATTATAGGACTAGTTGACTTTGGTGAGAGTGCTAGTAATGGAAACCCTGCGAGGTCAGTATTAGTTGTTATGGCTAGGGGAATATTTTGTAATTGGAAACAGGCAGTGGCTTATTTTTTTGTTAGCAATAGTTGTCCGATAGTAGATTTGTTGTGGGTTGTTAATAATTCGTTAGATAAATTAGACAGTATTGGGTTAAGCGTTAGAGGTATAATAAGTGATATGGGTTCAAATTTTGTTAAGCTATCAAATAGTTTAAAGGTTGACACAGACAGGCCATACTTCTTTAGAAACAACAAGAAATATTATTATATTTTTGACCCCCCACATTTGATAAAAAGTATTAGAAATAATTTACTCCAAAACCATTACCAGTGGCAAGAAGATAGCCAAAAATATTTCACATCTTGGAAATATGTCCAAGAAGCATACCATAGCGACAAATCGAAGCATTTACGTTTAATGCCTCGGTTAACTGATGCCCATTTATATCCAACAAATTTTCAACGGATGAAGGTAAAATATGCGACCCAAATTTTAAGTCATTCAGTTTATTCCTGCCTTCAATCCTCTATTTCAAATAACCTCCTACCCCAGTCCGCAGTTGGAACTGCCAAATTTATAAAATTTTTCGATGAATTATTTGATGTAATGAATTCATCAACTATCCATGGCAAAACTGCTTTCAGAAATGCTTATAAAGGCTCACCAAGTCAAACTAAATTTCTAGAGGATGCTCTTTGTTTTATTAATAACTTAACTGTTACAAATAAAAATGAACAAGATATTTCAAAAAAAATTAAATGTCTCCGAGGTTGGAAAATCTCAATTCGCGCGATAATAGATCTGTTTGCAGATTTACATTCAGCTGGGTACACATATCTTCTAACTAGACATCTTAACCAAGATTGTCTGGAAAACTTTTTTGGAAGAATTCGCCAGCAGGGTGGGAATTCTTCCAATCCCACCCCTATTCAGTTTTTTAGAGCTTTCAAAAAAAATTTCTGTTCTCAATTTTTGAATGTTTCAAATTTTGGAAATTGTGAAACCGATCCTCAAGATTTTGTCGACCTCTTAGAAAATATAACTCCACCTAATGACCGGTTTGTCACTGCAAATTCTAAGGAAATCACAAGTTTTACATGGCCTTTGGTTAGTTCCAATCATAAACAGTTAACCGCTTCAAGTTCAAGTGCTTTAGTATATTTTGCTGGGTATATATTCACCAAGTGCATGGAAATCCACGATTGTGTTCTTTGTAGATCTCAAATTACTTTAGACGTCAATGATCAAAACCGATTTGTCCACTTTAAAGCTTATTCGACCAAAAATGGTCCTTTCGGTAGTTTGTTAGTTCCTCACAGCAATTTTATTACCTTAATAGGCCAGTTGGAGCAAATATTTTTAGAAAATGTGGGAACGGTCGAAAATTTTAATATTTCTCATAATATTTACAATAAGATGAAGGAGCTAGATATTTCTTTCGATTGTCCGAATTTCCCCATTGATTTTATGTTAAAGTACATGACTAGAACGCGACTATATTACTACATAAAATTTTTTAATTTAGATCTGTGCAGCAAAAGTAGACTTAAGTCTAAAAATTATAAATTGTTTAATTTAACCCACAACTAGGGAACCTAGGGAATTGTAGCTCTTTTGAATTTGTAGCGTGTCCATTGTGATATTTCCTTACTCTTGTGATAAATACTGTGATAAATATTTAATTTTTTTTTATTCAATAAATTAGTTATTGAAAGAAGTTTTATTTTATGATTTATTTATTGAAATGAAATATTTTTATTGAAATAAGTTTTTTATTTAGTTAAGCATGAATTATTATTGAAATAAGTTTTATTTTTTGATTTATTTATTGAAATAATATGTTTTTTATTTAGTTAAGTAAATATATTTTTATGAATTATTTATTGAAATAAGTTTTATTTTATGATTTATTTATTGGAATATTTTTATTTAGTTGTAATGAAATATTTAATTTTTATTGTATGAACTGTATTTTGTATTATTTAATTTTAATATTTCTGTTATCTAGTTTTAAGTTTTTTTGTTAAACCAATACAAATCGTTAGTTGAATGGTTGTATTTGTTTGTTTTGTAAACCATATGATGAAGAAATTACAAATTTTTATGGACAAAAATTTGTAATAAAACAATAGTAAGCCACCCAGAGATACTGCAGTGGCTTCAAATTCTGATGGAATACATGTATTATAGTGTACCTATAATAGTTTATTAAAGACGATTAAACATAATTTTTTATTTCTTATCGTCAATGGTTTGATTGGTAGTAAGAGTTTTACCACAAATAAAACACCAAGCCTTAGATCAAAATTTTTTTGATCTAAGGCTTGGTGTTTTATTTGTGGTAAAACTCTTACTACCAATCAAACCATTGACGATAAGAAATTTCATCGCGTAGATCAGATTCAGTGTATGTACCAAAGGTATATACACTGAACAGCAAAACTTATAATAATTTTTTATGCATTTTTTCAGATTCAGATCTTTCATCAATAATGTGCCCTTTTGATATGATATTTCCTTACTATACTTGTGATAAATACTGTGATACATATTTAATTTTTTTTTATTTAATGAATTATTTATTGAAATAAGTTTTATTTTATGATTTATTTATTGAAATAATGTTTTTTATTTAGTTAAGCAAATATTATATTTTTATGTATGAATTATTTGTTGAAATAAGTTTTGTTTTATGATTTATTTATTGGAATATTTTTATTGTATGAACTGTTTACTTATGTATATTTTGTATTATTTAATCTTAATATTTATGTTATGTAGTTTTAAGTTTTTTTTTAAACCAATACAACTTGCTAGTTGAATGGTTGTATTTGTTTTTTTTTTGTAAACCATATGATGAATAAGCAGTTAAATTACAAATTTTTATGGACAAACATTTGTAATTAAACAATAGTGAGCCACCCAGATACTGCAGTGGCATCAAATTCTGATGCAATACATGTACTATAGTCTACCTATAATAGTTAATTAAAGACGATTAAACATAATTTTTTATGCATTTTTAATCAAAGATGATCCTCATTAATGTGATGATTTCGCATGATCCTACTAAATATGATTGAAAATTGATTCCTCTTCCACTCGATTCAATGAATATATTGGAATAAAACACACATACATAAATAATGCGTTTCTGTGCGAAATGTTGAATATTGAACTAAAAAAAAACATTGTTTAATCATTGTTTAATTTACTACGTTTATGTTTAATTTACTACGATCATAGAAATATTTATTATTAATAGTCTTACCAAAATTATAAACTTACTATCCGTTATTTGTATCCATTGGTTCATGTTCTCCGTTCCCGTTTAAAAACTCATCTGAGATTTGTCCCGATTGAAGAATTCTTGTAAGTCTTTCAACTTCTTGTAATGATCCAGCTCTTTTGATGGCTTCACGAATTCTTTGAATATCTGCTGGTGATGCACCTGGAACTACACTCACAAATATTTTTATTCATTAATTGAATGCGCTAAAATTTAACTAACCTTTTGCAATGCTATCAATTTGACTGGAACTGATAAGCGATTGTTTTGATTTTTTAACAATTTCTTTTTGAATTTCCTTTCCCTTACTTTTAAAAAATTCAGTTGCTGCTTTACGATCTTTTTGTTTGATTTTGCGAAAGTCTAAAAGTCGTAACTGAGGAAATCTTAAAAACAAAGCAATAAAAGTTATGAACTGAAAATCAAACGTTAAAACATTACCCGTAATATATTCTCTATAAAGTGGTATACGTAATATGAATATATATAATGTGGTTTGGTAGAAACAGAATTCATTAGTTAGCTAAGGGTTTCGAATTTTGGTAAATGGATCAAAGTTTCTACATCATCTAATTCTTGTATATTATTTCCTGTTAGGATTACACTTTCCAAATTCGGTAAATATTCGTGAAGCTTATCACTTATTCTCCTGAAATGAAATTTAATAATTTATTTCAATTTATAAATATGTATAATCAAATTTTAAAATAAACAAAATTAATTAAAAAACATGTAAATAAATATAAATCATTTACATTTTATTAACGATTTACCTTAACCTGCAATACTGCTGTCATAACAAAACTTGTCGTTCAAGGAACTACACTGTTATGGTTTTGGATTTTTTTAAATTTAAAACATAAACCGCCAAACGTAAAATACATAACCAAACTTTTTCTTACCTTATTCAAGTTTGAAGTGAAGTTAGAAGTAAAACAAATGAGTCGAAAATTTTCCATAGAAAAAGTGTGTTATGACGCTTCTGTATATTTTTATTCTGTGGTGATGCACTCGCGCCTGTACTATTTAATTTGGCGCTTGAGTACGCGATAAGAAAAAGCCGCATTGAGACCCAAAACTGTATATTTAACAAATCTAGTCAAATTCTTGGCTATGCAGATGATATTGTGCTTCTCGGACGTAGAACAAGCGATATCAAGGATAGTCTCTCTCAGCTTGAAAGATATGCTAAACGACTTGGATTATGCATTAACACCGGCAAGACTAAACTTTTAACAACATCCAGGAATATACCCCCCGACAATCTGAATACTGGCGACTATGAAGTGGAACGCGTAGAAAACTTCAAATACCTCGGATCTGTAATAAAATCGTCAAATGACATGCAGGCAGATATTAAATCCCGTGTCTCAGCCGCATACAGAGTTTTCTACGCATACTCAAAACTTTTGCGATCCAAACATCTTTCGCAGTCGTGCAAACTCACACTTTACAAAGCATTAATTCGACCTGTGCTCACATTTGGAAGTGAAAGCTGGACACTGACTTCCTCCGATTGTAGAATTCTATCAACATTCGAGAGCAAAGTCATACGAACAATTTATGGTCCATGTAAAGTTGCTGAAAATCAGTATAGAATCCGAATGAATCATGAAATCAGACAGCTTCTTGGAGGCTGCGATGTAATCGGATTCATTAAATCTAACCGGATTAGATGGTTTGGTCATGTAGAAAGGGCACCATTAGATAGAATGATTAAAAAAGCGTCCCAACAACAACCAGCTGGTGTTCGTCGAAGAGGAAGACCTAGACAACGCTGGCGTGATGACATCATCCAAGACTTTCGTGATATAGGATGTCGAAACTGGGGTCAACTGGTCATGGAACGAGACGATTGGAAGTTCATTGCACAGACGGCAAAATCCCTCCATGGGATGTAAACGCCAGATAGAGAGAGAAATCCGTAAAGCTGGGTTTTAACATGCGAACTGGGTTTTAACATGTGGACTGTGGATGGTTTCTAGACCAATCAAAAATAAGAATTTCTTGGTGACTATAAAATTCTCTTCTGTGATTGGTCTATAAAAATTTCACAGTCCACAGTTCGCATGTTTATGCGCGCTATACACTTGAGCTAAACTATGTGAACTATGCGAACTATGTTTTTTGTATAAAACGTAATTATTAAACATTACGGAAACAAAACATTTAAAAATGAAAATAAAAAAGGTCTCATTACATTCATTACATTTTGTTTAAAAAATATTACTCGCGTTAAAACATTTTTTTCTTAAAAACATAGTTCGCATAGTTTAGCTCAAGTGTATAGCGCGCGCCTTAAATTCAGCAGAAAATTGAGCGAAATTACTGAAAGTGTATTTTAACAGTTTTCTAGGGATGTGTATGTCTTGTTGATGAAGTTATTTTAAAATGGCTGATAGTAGATGGTGGTATTCAGTGAATCGGCTTAAATAATATAAAATTCTACAAATATTTATTGTGTTACTCTTAAATTGTTATCTAAATTATTTTTTTGGTATTTGTGTGTTTTAAAAACTATTTTAGTTTAATTTTATAGATAAAATAAACAAAACTACTTTTGTTTAATAATCATAACATATAATGTAAAGACGTCATAAAAATAAGGGCTAAAAAATGTATTAAAAAAACATTAAATTATGTAATTAAATTTAAAATAAATTGTGTTATTTTAATTTAATTTATTAAATAATAGTACAGACATCAATATAAACATTTTTGTAATAACTTGTGAAAACAATTCAATTTTGTTTTCATATAAAAAAAGGGGTTGAAACTCAACAAAATAGAATGGCGACAACATTTGATGTTAACGACAGAACAAGGTAAAGGTTTTAATATTAGAGTTAGGATTATTGCATTTTAGATCGATTCTTTAACTCAAATAACTCAATTAATTTTTCGATATTTTAGTTCTTGTTTTTATTTATTTTTGGCTGAGTTCAGTTTACATGTTTGTTACATTTAAACTTTAAATTTTATTTTAGCTGGTATTTTGGTTCTATGTCAAGACAAGATGCAACAGAATTATTAATGAGTGAAAGTGAAGGAGGTGTATTTTTAGTACGTGATAGTAATACAATAATTGGTGATTATGTTTTATGTGTGAGGGAGGATATTAAAGTCAGTCATTATATAATAAATAAAATACCACAGAGCGATCAAACAGTCTATCGAATTGGTGATCAGTCATTTTTCGATCTACCGGAATTATTAGCTTTTTATAAATTACATTATTTGGATACAACACCATTGCGCCGTCCAGCGCCAAGAAAATTAGAACGTGTTGTTGGAAAATTTGATTTTGAAGGAAGCGTAAGTGTAACATCAATCAAATGTATTTTCAACTAATAAATTATGTTTTAGGATCAAGATGATTTACCATTTAAGAAAGGAGAAATTTTATTTGTTATTAGTAAGGATGAAGAACAATGGTGGACTGCGAAAAACATGAATGGTCTAACCGGACAGATTCCAGTTCCATATGTACAGAAGGTTTTGTATTTACAAACTGATAATATATATGAATTTATATTAATTTAAGTTATCTATTAAATCATTTTTAGTGTGAGGATCAAAATACTCTAGAAAGACCAGGTTCTGGTGGAGGGATATCAAGCCCTCATCAAACTGATAATAGTGCATTAAAAAAGAATAATTTAAATGTAACTTTAAAAAAAATAGTGTTTTTAATGGCGATATTTCAAATCTTTAATTCTTTCAGAGGAAACTTCCTGCTATTGCGATAGTTAAGCAAGCTCGAGTTCCCAATGCCTACGATAAAACAGCATTAAAATTAGAAATTGGTGATAGAATAAAAGTTACTAAAATTAATATAAATGGACAATGGGAAGGAGAACTTAAAGGTAAAACTGGACATTTTCCATTTACTCATGTTGAATTTATGGAACATGAAAATGATAATGGTGGTTCCACAAACGATGATCGATGGATTGATTAAAACAAATTTTGTATTTAAGAAAAAAAAAATAAATAATATTTTTCTTTGAAATTTAGCTATATATTTTTTTATTATAAATCTTTTAAGTTATTTAAAAAATACAAATACACTTATTCGTTTGTAAAATCGTCTTATTATCAATGAATATATAATACCAAAAACTTAAACAATAAATTTATGAAAATTATTTCGTTTCTTTGTTTCTATTTTTCTAAATTAAATACATTGCTTCTGCCATACAGTAAAAAACTAGATCGATCTTATATTAAAAACGTTTGGTAAACCGATATTTGACTCTGTTCGAACGCTGGATAAACCTGTAGTAATTTTACTAGTAACTGAAGTTAGTTTATTCTGTGCACTGAATTTTTATATGAAAAGACCAATCTTATTTTGTTTACCGTCTCACAACAAATCAAAAGGCCCAAACTGCCTACCTAGAATCTATCTGCAACAGCATAATATGTTGTTATATGTAGACAGCTTGGCCCTTTTGACTTGGAGTAGGTAAACAAAAGTAGTTCTTAGAAGAAAAATGCAGACCAGCCCTTTTAACGCAACACCAACGAAATAATAAACCGAAAGACTTGATCGATTTGGCTGATTTAACTGTATGCATCTTTTTCAGTTATTTCAGAAAATGTAGTTTTCTCATTTAATCCAAACTCTCCTATAAATTCATTTAAAAAGATAACGGAAAATTTTAGAACTACGATAAAAAATTCTTAATCAGGCAATATTCATATTGGAATTGATAGTTCATATATGAAATAATGAAAAGTGTACGTAGTGTAATGGTGGCTATACTTATTTAATTAGTTTGATTATTTTTTATGTCTTTCACTGATTTTAAATTAAAGCTGTAAGCTAATAAATATTGGTTTTTGTTATATTAATTCATATTTTATTTATTTCGATAAATTAAATTCAAGAAATAATAAAATAAGTGGGTTGAAATTTTTTTTTATATTAAAAATATTGATAAATTTTATTTGGAGTTATGGATAAATAAACAAACCAATGGTGGGATGTATTTTATTATGAAAAAAAAGAAAATTGTAATAAAATTGCGACATAATTGTTTGCATTTCTTATTGAAATTGAAGTTATTTCTGAAAATTTGTGTTACATACAAGAATGTTGATCGGAGTTAATAAATTTTATATTTATTACGTTATTAATACCTACCAATGGCGTCTTTTTTAAAATGCTTATATGTGTGATGTGCCCGTGGAGTGCTAATTTTTCATTCTAAAATTTACTTACTTGAATTGTTTGAATTTATAAATATAAAATTCGTTTTTGATTCCATAAAGTGCAATTTTTGTACCGCCAAATATTTTTCGTTAACCCAATCATACCCTGGGTGGTTATTTTGTAGCGTTATCTCACTAGGTGAGATAAATAGTGAGATAAAAAAATTTATGTTTAAACGATTTCTTTTATCTAATATAATCGATCGAAGACAAATATTTTATCTCACTTTTTATCTCACCTAGTGAGATAACGCTACAAAATAACCACCCTGGTGCTGCGAAATTTTTTGTTGACGTACCTTTCAATATACTAATGTTTTGCTACTACCTACTTTTTAGTTTACGCTTACCGATCCAGCTACATACATGTTACTGTGTAATGTGCCGTGTATTATTTTGTTTCTTTATTATATTTTAGAGAAAATATTTTTGCATACCGTTCTAAATATTGCGTAGGCAGCTTAGCATACAATACCAAACGACCAAAAAATTAATTGAAAAGTGGATGGTTCACCAAGAAAATTTTTTTCAAAAACGAGAGTGCCTTTAATCGAAATTTTAACATTACACTAGTTTCTTATTTAACCGTTAGTAAGCCTATATAGTTGATCAATTGGAAAAGCACTTCATGGGTTGCTTACACATATAAAACACAATTTATTGCATTAAGTGTCTAGTGAAACTCGACCAGAACTTCGATTGAATTGTAATATTAATAGAGGCGAGGTAGACTTGTGGTCGTCAGATTGCAATTTCTCTATGAAATATAAACTTTACAAAAAAACGTTATACCAGTATATGTTAAAATTTCGCCGGCTTCGTTTAAAACCATTCATTTATTAGTTTTGTTTTTTTTTTTTTTCAGATTTTAGCTTATTAATATATTAGGAGTTTTATTTCTAAAGAATGGAAAATACAAAAGATCTGTTAGCATCAGCATCGGAAGTTCAAGCAGGTTAGTACTTAAAAGGATAAATAAATAAATTAAAACTTTTATTGTTATTGTTCTAATGCCAGGTTTCCACCAAAGCGTCAGTTTAAGAATTCAATGTTGTTGCGCAAGTAAAATCATTTTTATAATTATTGTAGCTCAATGTAAATTTCGTCTATTTGGGACACTGTCGATAGTTTGGTTTTATAAAATTCCGATGATGTCTTACGAAGTCGAAAAGTACATCTAGTTACAAAAATCTTAAATTTTGCGCAAAATAAAGTGTTTTTCATGATGTGAATCTCTAAACTCTCTACCGTAGGTATCCTTAATTTATCAATACTCTCCTTCCCTAAGCCTTCCAGAATTCAACTTCTTCAACCATTCCTTTGTTTCAGCTAGCTCCTTTTTTCCTCTTCTTCGCAATGATTCATCTCTTCCTGAACACCATACTTTTCGTCAGCCTCCCCATCTCAAATTGAATTGGCCTTCTATTATCGTTAAATTTAGTTTGAATCGGTGAATATGTTGTTAAATAATAAGTAGCCCCTTTTTACATCAGATATAATTTTATTGGTGCAACTAAAATTTCTTATTACAAAGATTATTTTAATTATTTCATAAAATTCAATTTACCAAGTATGCTTACTTTTTAGTTTTTTCACTCGATTTACAATTTTTATAGTTTTAGATTAACAAGATTAATAAGTAAAATAGAATTATTATTTTTAACAAAACTTTATTTTTGCAATTTGCATGTGTTCTGTTCTTCTTTTTATAATTTAAAAAAAAAACAAAATGCACGTTTTTCTTTTATTTGTTTTATAATTTCTTTCAATGCACTACGATTAGCTTTTAAAGTATCTTTTCTAGAGTTGATCAGAAGCGTTCGTAACAATCCCCCCTGGTAAGTTGATCCCTTGGGTCGTCTTAGCCTCTTCTTCTGGTCTGACATCTAGTACAGCTAGTTTTACTGTAGGACGTTTATTAATACCATGTGCAGTTTGTACCGTGGCTTGCCGTACATTTCCATCCTTACCCTTAACTGTTTGCAGAATCCTGCCTTTTGGCCAGTAATTTCTGGGACTGTTTTCATCTATGATGACGACGATATCATCCTTCTCTATTTGTTTGACTGGTTCGAACCATTTAGTTCTGCGAGTCAGCGTAGGCAGATACTCTCGTACCCATTTTCTCCAAAATCTGTTGGCATATTGTTGCGAGGTTCGCCACGCTTTTCGCAACAGTATACCATCACCATTAAAATCACCTACTGGGTTTGCCCCACTTGATGACCCCAAAAGAAAATGATTGGGTGTTAAAGCTTCATCATCACCATATTCAAGGGGAACATGTGTCAGTGGTCTCGAGTTAATTACACTTTCCACTTCCGCTAGCATAGTTTGCAGTAATTCATCAGTTGGATTTCTTGTAGGTGTAATAGCATACAATGTTTTTTTAATTGAACGCACCATACGTTCCCAGCTTCCCCCTCTATGTGGTGATCCTGGTGTTATAAACTGCCAAGTTGTGTTTGAATCATTAAACTCTTCAATTAATTTCATTTTGTCAATGGAATTAAAGACTTCTCGTAATTCTGCCCCATGGAAGTTCGTTCCATTATCACTATGAATCTCAGTGTTCCTCTTCTTGCTATAAATCTGCGTATCGCTAAAATACAGGAATCTGTTGAGAGGCTATAAGCGATTTCGATGTGAACAGCTCTCGTTGTTAAACATGTTATTATAACTCCCCAGCGTTTTTCTGATCCTCTTCCACGTACGATGATCATCGGTCCAAAATAATCGATACCGACATATTTAAAAGGTCTGGTGTATGCATTTAATCGTGCTTCTGGTAGTCCAGCCATATCAGGAGTTCTGGGACTTGCCCTTGTATTTTTACACTTATGACACGATTTTCGAACTTTATTTACTGAAGCTCGAAGCCGAGAGATACAATATTTTTGTTTCAGCTCATTTATCACCGTTTCATAATTATGATGATGATATCGACAATGATATTCTTCGATTATTAAGCTTGTGATTCGATGTTCATGCGGAAGAATTATTGGTCTTTTGGTTTCAAATTCGATACAGCTTGCAGCGTCAATTCATGAACTCTTAACACTTTGTTTTCGTCTAGATAGGGTGACATTTTATACAGACGGCTACTTTTATCAATTATATTTTTTTCTCTCATTTGATGAATCGTTGCCTGCTTCCAACCTTCTAACTTCACTTGGATATGCATTCATTTGGGCTAAGCGATATAATTGATTTTCAGCCCGTGTATATTCTGGCTGAGATAAAGGACCAGACTGTAATGGTTTCTTATCTCTTTTTGCTTTTATATTTTTGATAAATCGAAACACATATACTTGTGTTTTGCTTTTCCGTTTTGAGAATCGTGCAGGATCAATTGTCTCTTTTTTCACAGGAGTTTCATTATGTGTTTTGACTCTTAATTCTACTTTGGGTGGAGTTTTGAATGAAATATTTTCCGGCCAGTTATCTTAATTTTGTTTCTAAAATTCAGGCCCCTGAAACCATCAGGTTTCGTATTCTAATATGGGTACTATTTGCCACTTTGTAGCTCCGTCAGCTATATTCCGCTTGGGTGGTATCCAACGCCATTCATTTAAATTAGTAGTCTCCAAGATTTCACCAACTCGGAAGGCTACAAACTGTTTATACTTTCTTTGATCCAAATTTAACCAGCATAAAACAGTTTTCAAATCCGACCAGAAAATCTTTTTGGTAAATTTTACAGAATGTGCACTGTATATATTTTTTGCCCGACGACTTCCTAACACTGCAGCTTCTAACTCCAGTTGGGGAATAGAGACTGGTTTTAGTGGCGTCACACGGGTTTTTGCACAAATTAATGCGCACTCGATTTGATTATTCTTTTCCAATCTTATATATGCTGCTGCACAGTATGTCTTCTCACTGGCATCTACGAACATGTGCAGTTGCACGTTGTCACAATCAGAAAAATTATTATTTATCAGGTAACATCTAGGTATTCTCAAATTCTCTGTTTGATGCAATATTTTGATCCACCGTAACCAATCTTCAAACTGTTCATCAGAAATTTGATCGTCCCATTCAATTAATGATCTCCAAATATCTTGTAGGACTATTTTGAGGTAGACCAGGAAATTTGATATTAATTCCAGTGGATCGAAAACCGACATCAGCGTTCTTAGAACGTCCCGTTTTGTTAGACGACGTTCATCCGATAAAATTTCTTTGTTTGCCTTATTATATTTTAGAGAATACGTAAACGTATCAGTATTTACACACCACCACATGCCGAGTACATTTTCCGATGTTTCTTCTGGGCTCATGTTAAGATTTTTTTCCTTGCAGTCGTTTTCTTCTTCCAGATTGCGTTTTACATAATCGGAATTTGATAGCCAATTTCTTTTAACAAATCCTCCTTGTTGGTGAATATATTTTACTTTTTGTACCAGTTGCAATGCTTTAGTTTCAGTATCAGTGCTATAAAGAAAATCATCAACATAATGATTATCTTTAATAACCTTAGCTGCCAAAGGGTATTGACTTTGAAATTTCTCAGCATTTTTATTTTTAACGTATTGGGCACTACCCGGTGAGCAGGTGGCTCCAAAGGTCATTACTTGCATTATATATGTGTCCAGTTCTTTTGTTTCGTCGTTTCGCCAAATAAATCTTTGAACCTGTTGATCGGTTTCATTAATTTTTACTTAATGAAACATTTCTTTTATGTCTCCACATATTGCTATTTTCCGTTCTCGAAACTGAAACAACACGGACACCAAAGATGCTAAGTTAACGGGTCCCTTAAGCAACACAGAGTTTAGCGATATTCCATGCGACTTCGCTGCAGCATCCCAAACAATTCGTACCTTTTCCGGTTTGTTGTTATTAACGACTGGAAAAATTGGAAGATACCATTTACGATCATATTCTTTTTGCAATTCTTTTGCAGATGATTTGCGAATATAACCTTTTGCTTCATAATCCTTAATTTGTTTATTCAAATTTTCTTTAAGGTTGTGATCTCGATTCATTCTTGTTTCTAAATAGTTGAATCGTTTTACGGCCATTTCGTAGCTCTGAGGCAGTTTTACTTGATCATACTTCCATAAAAAGCCCACTTGAAAACGATTTTCTCTTCGCTGCATTGTATTTTTAAGAGTTTGGCCTGCTCCAATATTTTCTTTCGATTTGAGCATATTGATGTTTTTAGTTATACCAAATTCTCCAGTGCGAAATGTTGTTTCATCATTTTATGTAGGTTCTCGTCTTGGTTTGCTGTTATACATTGACAATCATGGAAATTGTGTGTGAGTATTCTATCATTGTTACCTTCTTTATTGGATTGATTATCTCCGTATAGCGTCCATCCCAATCTGGTTTTTACTGCAATGGGTTCGTTCAATTTACCTTCTTTGACCCTGAATGGTGCCATTAGTTTGGCGTGTTTTAGACCAATGAGTATTCGTGGCTTTGCATTTTCATATGATACTATTGGAGTATTACTCAAATACTTATATTTTCTAGTTAATTCGATTTTATTTTGCGATTGCCCTGGGAGTACTAGTTTATCCACTGTACGAACATTATCCATTCGGTATTTAAGTTTGTTATTTCTTATTTTTGAAATCTGAATAGTGCACTTTCTAGAACCTTCCTCAATACGTTCTTTTCCATCAGTCCAGTTGTGTCTAAACACAATGGTTCTGGAATACCGTTTAATTCAAGATATTGACGCATCTTATCATCCATCAGTGTTGCTGAAGATCCATCATCTAAGTAGGCAAACGTTTCTATTGATTTGTCTTTGCCGTATATCACAACTGGTAATATTCTAAACAGTGTCATATTATTTTCTGTTTGATGGACTGCTACATTCTCAGGTGTAAACTCACTGGTACTTGTTTGGCCAGTATTATTTGTTGTTGGTACCTCATTTTCTGGCTTAGAACTCTTTTCAGTGTCGTTTTTTTCATAGTTAATCCAATGTAAAGTTTTGTGATGTGGTTATGAACATATGCTGCAAAATTTCTCGGGTGGACCTTTTGACTTATGTTTGCTCAGACAAACTCTGCATAAATGATATTTTTAGTTTCCATTTTTTGGCGGTGCTGTTATCTTTGAATTTTGTACAGTTCAAGACTGATATACAGTTTCCATTACAAATTACACATGTCGCATTCTTACATTGTTCTTCGCTTTTGCTTTCCGAAGAGTGTGAATTGACGACATATTTTGGACCTAGCTGCTTTTTTCTTCCAAAGTTATTTACTTCAATTTTTGTTTCGTTTTTTATGGCTTTATTAATATTAAATGCTGTTGATGTAACTGAAATTGCCTTTCTAGCCATGCTATTCAACCAATTTCCAAACACTTCTAGATCCACATTGACGGCTTGCAATTGATGATCTGCCCAATCCATCTTCATACGTGGTGGCAATTTGTCGACTAATTCTTGCATTAATAGCAAGTTGCTCGAATGCTGTTTCATACCCGTAGACTTTATTGTAGAAATTTCGCACACAAATTTTTTACTACAATAGAGTATTCCACTATTGATTCCAATTTATCATCTTTGGGTGATGTAACATTGCGAACTTTTTTTAACACGTCGTTTATTATGATCTCTGGACGTCAATACAGCATTCGCAATGTATCAATAATTTCCAGTACGTTGGCTGGCAATACCAATAAACTTCGAACCGATTCAAAAGCGTAACCATTTAGGCATTTTGATAAGCGCATTAAATTTTCAGCGTCACTGATTTTACACATTTCGGTCGTTGTTTCAAACATATTTATAAATAGCGGCCATTCTTCAGGCGATCCATGAAAAGTTGGTAAGTCTCTGGCAATTGAGTATCTGGCTCCCTAATTAACTGGTAAAGTCCCTAGTCCGCTTTCATTATTCGTTGATTGTGTTGAAACTTGATTAAGATCTACATTTCTCATTTCAGCTGTTTTCGTTTCGAATGGTATTGTATTACCGGTGTTTTGTTGTGAAAACGCTTGTTCCGCAGGATACATGGTTTTTGGACGGTTTAATTCAACTATTTCATATTAGCATTAGGAAAATATGACGTTGAAGATTGTACGTTGTTCGGCCTTAAAAGACGATTCATTCTAACATTTTCTATGTTCGGGAATGATTTGTTAGTTCTGGACTGTTCGCATGTAGTTGTTTGTTTAGTCATCACTCTGGAATTTATGACATTTTGTGTTGAGAGTGGTGGTTGGGTTTTGTTTAAGATCTCATCTACCCAGTTTTTAGTTCGCCTAGTGTTGATACTACTCATGGAGATGTTGGTTTCACTTCCGATTTCCCAGCGTTCTATTTCCATCAACTTTTTATGTCATTCTTCTATGAGCTTCTTGTTAGCTTCCAAGTGGCGTTCTCGTTCTTGGCGTTCCCGTTCACGTTCTTGTTCTCGTTCTTGATCACGTTTTCGTTCCAGAGATGCAAGCTTGTCAAAATTTTCCAAACCCAATCTGGCTAGTCTAGCATTTGTTGACGAAAATCCTAATATTCTGGATCTCCTGGATGTCGCTATTGACATTGTCATAGATCCACTTGATTTTTTATCGTTATTTTGTTTTAACTGTGCTGAAGCACATGGGATTGCAAATCCAATATTCTTCTTGTATATTGATAAGGTCATCGATACATTTATGGTGAGTATATTTTTGACAACGACTGCATACCACTGTTGTAGTTTTATCATACTGAAGATATATTTGACAAATTATGGCGGATACATTATTTTCAATTTGCTTTGCTGCTGGCTTACAATTTTTACAAATCCATGCTTGATTTTGTATGTCCTCGGTAATGCCCGCACAAGCCAAATGAGAATATTCTCGACAGTCACTTCAGATAGTCATCTTTTTAACTATGTCCACTTCTGAACACACCCGACAACATACTTGTAATCTATTGTTCAAGTTGACATTCTGCTGTTGTTTTGGTGGGTTACACATCTGACAACTCCATGGACTTTAAGTGTCTGATGAAACTTTGGCACATATATGATGAAATTGTTTTTCACAGTGATCACACTGTATTGTATTATTTTCGCTCACTTTTGAACATATATTACATACATCTCTTGTAGATGATCTGGTTATTACCGGTGATCTTGTTATTTTAAACATTGTGTAGGTTTTTGCTGATTCATTACTATTATTTTTAATTGTTGAACACAACGCAATCAGTAATATTCGGCTGCTATCAAATACACAACACTGGAGCGTTCCACAAGTCTTCAATAGTCCTTTGGCCCTGTTGAGACTTGCGTTCTTATAAACGTCGATTTCCCACTATAATGTATTTCTAGCTAACCCTTTTCCAACGTCGTTGATATTCTTCAGCAATAGAAAGCTGCTATAGCACTCGGCACCAGTATTATGTATTGGCTTCTTTTTTATTTTTTATTAAAAAGAAATTTTAGAATTTTGTTAAATTTAGTTTGAATCGGTGAATATGTTGTTAAAATACTGATGCTGTTAAATAAATGAATTTATCGAGCGCGGACGACAAAAAATTCCATATATTATGGGTCATTCTTGTACATACCATTACCGAACAGACTAGGACAAAGTGTGACTAAGACATTTTTGATTCAGTTGAAATTTTTTTTACGGGTTCTATATAAACAAAACGATATACTTGTTCGAGGATTTTTCTTTTTTTTTTAGGGGAAATAGAGCGGATCTAAATTTCGAGAATTTTGTCATTTTTGCCTTGAAGACTTATTTTCAAAGATTCATAACTTCGGTTCTGGTAGAGATAGATACTTTTTGTGTTTTATTTTAAAGAATAAAGATGGAATTTAAAAAAAACTGTTATTTATAAAAATTATTAACAAATTCCTATTGCTATAAACAATTAAAATGTTAAAATCAATTTTTAGTAATAATCCAACAAAAATAAAGAGTGTTTAGTGTGACCATCGTATTCTACGTTCAATAAGAAACGTATACAAATCGCTCGATAAATTTATTTATTTCTAACAGTAAAAATCATTTCTCCATTGACTAAAAATCCTTTTTTTATAGGAAATGAAACGTAGAATACGATGGTCATACTAAAAACTCATTTCGTGGGTGGGGCAATGACTACAGATCGATTTGAACATTTTATTTGTTTATAGCAATAGCAAATTGTTAATAACTTTTATTAATTTTAATTTTTTGTAAACTACCATCTTTTATCTTTAAAATAAAACAAACTTGAGGTTTCTATCTTTAATAGAACCGAAGTTATGAATATTTGAAAATGCATTTGAAACGCTATATTTTCCAAAAAAATCCTCGAACACGTATATCTTTTTTTTCAATATAATACACATAAAAAAATTTCAGCAAAATCACAAATGTGTCGGTCAGAAGATGTTCGGTTTGTAAAACAATTGCCCATATATAAATATAGAGAGAACATAACTTTAAAATTGTATGAGGAGACATACAAAATCGTAATCACTCATCCGTCATATACAATTTTTTTCTCCATTTTGATTTGTTTTTTATTACTACCACAAACTTTTTTATTAAATTATAAATTAAAAACAATTCTAAATGTAAAAGTTGTGCTAATTTTTATAAAATTAACGAAAATAATTACGAGAGTAATTTAAATTTATTGTCTAATTTCCAGTGATTTTATAATAGTATAAAATAATATTTTATAATGGACATGCAAGATTTTCTAACGAAACGAACAAACATTTAAGTTATGTAGATATTTTCAAAGTACGTTATGAAAACTTGCTGTCAAACTTTTTTTATTATGGAAAAATATAATTTTTAATTTACAAAGTATCAAAAATTATATGTTTGGTTATAATAAAATCCAAAACGTATCCAAAACGTCATTCTTTGTTCATTTTTTTCATGCAGTTGCAGGGAGGGAGAAACTACTATTGTTTTGTGATAGTGTTTTTTTCTTATAGTTTTAAATAAGACTCCCAATAAGTGTACACTTTTGAACCAAATTAAAAATTTACGCTCGTAAAAAAAAGAGGAAAACAAACCAAAAAAAAAACGATTTGACAGAAGACGATTTATGCTAAATATTAGTTATGGTGATCGGTTGGGTAGAATTCGGTAGAATTTTCACATCGATTTTGTTGTAATTTTATTATATTATTCTACCACTTTCAAATTATATTTTTTTTTTTTTTTTTTTTTTTTTTATGGCGTTCATGCTCCGTGTAGGAGCGTTGCCAGGTTAATCAGCTTTGAATATTCACCACGGTCATTCGCAACAGCGACATAATTACCATGGCAGCCGATTTTTTTAAGGTAGTTTATTACGTCAGTCTCCCATTGTAGTCGTGGTCTACCTCGCGGTCTACCACTCCCTGGGGTACTAACGTACATTTTTCTAATCATTCCAGACTGTGAATCGGCTCGTAGAACATGCCCAAACCAAGCAATCCTATTAGAACGGATACAACCTATTATATCAGGACCCTCAAGAAGGTCTCTGATCTCAAAGTTATACCGGGTTCTATACTCTCCATCGTCTGTCTTAAGTGGACCAAAAATGTAGCGTAGGATCTTACGCTCAAATACAGATAAATGCGATTCGTCATTTTGTGTAAGGGTCCACGTTTGTGACCCATACATCACAACCGGTCTAATCAATGTCTTGTATAACTTGAGCTTGGTGTTAGTTGATACATACGGTGATCCAAGGAAAGGTTTAATTGAGTAGAAAGTTCGATTACCTGCAGCGATTCGAGCTTTAATATCTGTAAGTATGCTGTTGTTTGAGTCAAGCATTGATCCCAAATATTTAAAAGATTCAACTCCCTCAATTCGTTCATCGCCGCACATCAAATCTTTTGTTCTCAGCCTCTCTTGAAACATTCATATGTTTGGTTTTATTGTAGTTAATTTGCAGACCAATTTTCCTAGCACCACTCTCAAGCGACTTGAAAGTCTCACTCATAACAGCTTCACTTCGGCCGAGGATGACAACATCATCAGCGTAAGCAATCATCTGTACTGAGTTTATTGACTAGATATTGTTATTAGTCGGTAGTTTCTTTTGACGCACACATATTCCAAGGCTAGATTAAAAAGTATAGGAGAGATAGCATCACCTTGTCTTAAACCGGAGTCGACTTTAAAAAGCTTTGATATTTCGTTCTCTACTCGCACACAGCATTGAGAGTTCTGTACTGTCATTTTGCATAGTGATACCAGTTTACCAGGAATTCCCATTGACACCAGAGCAGACCATAGAGTCCCTCGTTCGAGAGAGTCGTAGGCCTGCCTGAAATCAATGAAAAGTTGGTGCACAGGTATGTTGAACTCTCGACACTTTTCCAAAATCATCCTTATCGAGAAAAGTGCATCGGTGGTACCTCGGCCCCGCCGGAAGCCACACTGATATTCTCCAAACAGTTGTTCAGCAAAAGGATTGATTTTGGATAGCAAAATGTAGGAAAAGATCTTATATGCTGTGCAGAGGAGGGCGATTCCTCTGTAGTTTGCACATTGTAGGCGATTACCTTTTTTATGGATTGGTATCAGCATAGCTGTGTTCCAGTCCTGTGGCATGGTTTCAGTCCTCCAGATCATTTGAACAAGTTCAAACAATCTTAAGGATAGAGTTTCGCCACCATGTACAATCATTTCGGATGTTATATCGTCGATACCAGGTGCTTTATTGCATTTTAATTTTGACAGCGCCGCATCGAATTCCTCTCTGGTGGGTTCTTCTACATGTACCTTTGACGCACGAATAAGCTTAGCTCGTCGCCCGACTTGTTGCTGGTCACTTAAGTTGAGAAGATTCTCAAAATAAGCGGCCCAAGTATCTAAAATATTTTTAAGGTCTACTTGTAGCTCCCCATCTTCGTTTTGAATAGCAGTCGATCTAGTTTGAGGGCCCTTCTTTAAGGTTTTAACCTTTTGAAAGAATTTACGCGATTGATGTTCTTTATTGAAGCTTTCAATCTCATCACACTGTCTCTTCCACCATTCTCTATTCGTTCGTCTACATAGCTTTCTAACGGCTTGTCTTGCCAGTTTATAATTCTCCTTCGTGGACCTGGTGTTGCGTCCTTGTAGACACTTCAGATAGCAATCTCTTTTGTATTGAATAGCATCAAGGCATGCTTGATCCATCCATGGCTTCTGGGAGTGGTTCTGTGGTCGTCCAAGTATTCCCTCAGCAGCGCTTAAAACAGCATCTTTGAGCAAATACCATGACTTATCGACGTCTCCATTAATGGTTTCTGATTTCTCCAATGTTTCGGTAATATGGATTTGATATCTCTCTTCTGTTTCAGCATTCTTTAATGATGAGATGTTAAAACGTTTCCGTTGATTGAATTTTGGAATGCCTGGATTTGGGAAGTGGAACCTTATCGTTGCACATACAAGGAAGTGGTCACTTCCAATGTATGCACCTTATAAAGGATCGCACATCCAGAACGCTCGAAAAGAAACGTGTTGTTACTAGAACGTGATCAATTTGATTTCGAGTATTTCCATTCGGTGAGACCCAAGTCTGCTTATGAATCGATCGATGCGGAAAGAACGTACTGGCAATTCTCAAATTATTCGATAATGCAAACTCAGTCATTCTCTCACCATTATCATTCGAATTCAAATGCAGGCTGTTGGGACCCACCACATTTCCATAAGAGATATCTCTTCCAACCTGCCCATTAAAGTCACCAAGAACCATAATGAAGTCGCGTGTTGGTGTTTGTTTCATAACCTCTTCCAGTGCTATGTAGAAATTATCCTTCTCGTCGACGGTCTTAGCTTCAGTAGGTGCATGCACGGCAATAAGAGAAATATTGTTATATGTACCGCGTACACGTAGGTACAGATCCTCTCACTGACCGGGATGAATTTCACCACGGCTTCTTGTATGCGTGCACCAACAAGAAAGCCAGTTCCAAATTCTCTTCGAGAAGGATGACCACTACAGTATAGAGAGTGACTACCCAAATCTTGTTTTCCGATTATCGGCTGTCTAATTTCTTGTAGAGAAATAATATCCATCCTATACCTCTCAGCCTCTGTTTCTAGACTTATAAGAGCATCAGGAGCGCTCAGGCTGCGCACGTTCCACGTTCCGATTCGGTAGTCTGGTCCTTTTTCACGTCCAGGTAAAATTCTGTTCTTGTTTCCGGGTCTGTTTTTCTGTTTCTGATAACCAAATTTAACATATTAGTTTTTTTTCCGGGGTTAGGGTGTTAACCTTAGGCCCAACCCAAATTGTCGTGAATGGGTCCGTTCTGCATATTAAGGTCACCAGAAACAACCTTTTTACACGTTTATATAGCGAGCCGCTTGATTCAAGACAGACGCCCGCTCCAAGCCACCCCTGACATGGAGAACAGACGCTTGAGTCGCATTGGTTGTAGAGCGCCAATGTAGCGTCATTGACTAAGCAGTTTTTACTCTGCTTGTCTCCAATACACCAACCTAATTCTGTCAGCATTACCCAGGCAGCACGGCGTGGACGTCAAATTTCGGATTTCGCTACCCAAATTATATTATTTCTACCAAAAAAATAATAGATCAAAATTTGAGTGGCATCTTAAAGTTGTTTATGTCAACAAATAAATAATTGTTTATATAGTGACATTTTCTCTTTTTAAATTACCATATTCTTGTCTACTCTTTTTTGTTCAGAGAAAAAGTTAAAGTAAAACCAACTCTGATGAAAACATTGCAGCAGAAAAAATCTTTATTTTTAAGGAATATGATTGGTTAAAAAAAACTGAATGAGGGTACGCACACATTGCAGCAACTGCAAAAGCGGCTTGAGATTTCAGCCTCTTCATATTTTAAACTTTGAAGATAGGGGACGAATAATTTATGCAGTATATTGGTGATTTTTAACAGCTCGTTGATATAAATTAAAATGAGAGAGATGGAAAAAACAGAGTCTTGGATACACCAGCATTAATTAATTCATATTGCCAATATTTTATAAATATATAATGGATGAGAATTCTTCTGAAGTCAAACCAATGCCCATCCATTCACATTTCATATAACTATATGGAGAAAAGTGTTGTTTCTAAGTGACTTTTTCGAGTCTCGCATCTTTGGCTTTCTTTACCATCTTGGGTTTTTCATGATAATTTTTATACCTAGATGAAAAAAACAAAGAAAAAGATTTGCGAACGCATTGTGTTGTTGGACCTATGTTTTAAAAGGTTTTTATGTGTTATTATGACATTTATTACATTTTATTTAAAAAAATATTCTTCAACATATCAGCAACTTTTAGACAACTTTGAAGTAGATATTCAAGAGTTAGCGTTATCGTACTCCCTTTTCTATCAATTACAACGATGCTTGACTCCCTTGTGGAGACATGAGTTGTGGAGCATATATCATAATAGGAAAGCCAATGAATTTGTTAGATGTGATAATATTCTTTCGATTAGCTCTTCCAATTTCAGCACGTTTTGGGTTTATAGAGATTATAAAAGTTTGTTTTGCTTAAGACGTCAATATATTTTAAACCATACCAACCTGTGTTTCCTGCGTGTTATATATTTTACGATTCCACGTCGTCAAAAGAGTCAATATTGATTTTGTTAAAGATTATGAGCTTAAATTTTCATTCAGCGAACATTTACAGCAGTATACATGTTGCGATCAGACTCGTAAACCAATTTCCGTTTACAAATGTTAAAAGGAAATTTTTATGACGAATTCTTTGGTTATTATAAATTCTAACGCCTGACAGGTACTGCGTATAATTTGAAAATCAATTGTTGGAAAGCTGTTGAAAAGTTTTAAAATTTTGAAAATAATAACAAATTTTTTTATTTTACTTTATAGATCGTCTGTATTTTGTTGCATTTAAAAAAAATCTCACACCTACAAATACACCACATACAAATTATTTTACAATTGATGAAGATTTAGTTTATGAAAATTTTTACAATGATTTTGGACCGTTAAATATCTGTATGGTATATCGATATTGTGAAAAACTACGTAAGAAATTAAATTCGAAGTGCCATGCAAAAAAAAAAATAATACATTATACAACAATGAATATGGCAAAAAGAGCAAATGCAGCTTTTTTAATTGGTGCATATTCAATTATTTATATGAATAGAACGCCAGATGAGGCATACAGACCTCTAATAGGTAGCAATATTGCATCCTATAGCAAATTTCGGGATGCATCCTATGGCAGTTCAACATATCGTATATCAATTTTAGATTGTTTAAATGCAATTTATAAAGCGATGCATGTCGGTTTTTTTAGTTTTGATGATTTTGCACCGGATGAATATGCATTTTATGAGCGTGTTGAAAATGGAGATTTTAATTGGATTGTACCCGATAAATTTATTGCATTTTGCGGACCACATGCCAAGTCACGAGAGATTGATGGCTATGCGTATCACGCTCCAGAAACATATTTTGAATATTTTCGAATGCATAATATAACAACAATAATTCGTTTGAATATGGAAATGTATGATGCCAAACGCTTCTCAACTGCTGGATTTACGCACTATGATTTATACTTTGTTGATGGTAGCACTCCAAGCGATGTAATATTAAATAATTTTTTACAAATATGTGAAAAATCTAAAGGTGGTATTGCAGTTCATTGTAAAGCTGGACTTGGACGAACAGGAACTTTAATTGGTGCCTATATTATAAAACATTATGCATTTACTGCATTAGAAGCGATTGCATGGTTAAGGCTTTGTAGACCGGGTTCTGTAATTGATCATCAACAACAGTATTTAGAAGAGTAAGACTTCATGTTTTCTTGTAGTTTTGTTACTATGAATCAATGCTTTTTTTATTTTAGAAAAGAGCAGTGGTTGTTAAAAGAAGGGGAACGATATTATAGTCAACTGGGTAATATAAGAAAAATTCATGATATTGGAATTTATAGTGCGAAATATCGGGATAAAGTTCGAAATATTTCGAAAAAAGTTTTAAGTATGCGAATCTGTGATGAACATTCTGATAATAACAACAACGATAAAGATGATGAAGACGAACAAGGAGATGAACATTTACATGATAGTGAAGAAAACAATCTTGATAAAATTGAAGAATCTCCACCGTTTAGAATAGATGTAGCAATAGAAACACAAGGTGATAAATTAAATCAAATAAAAGCTTCTAGAAGGCGGCATTCACGATCAGCGAACATATCAAATGATGGGTTAGTAAAACTAGTGAACATATAAATAAAACAAAACAAACATTTTTTTAAACTCTTACAGTAAAAAGGATCATCGACATTCGAGAGCAAAATCACAAACTACTCAACCAGTAAGTATTATTGGAACATGTGGAGAGGTACCATTAATTCGAACATCCAATCGCTTATCAACATACAATAAAAGGTAAAACTACCATTTATATTGATACAATTAAGTAGTTATTGTATTTATTGTATATTCTAATGGGTTTTTTCGCTTGCTTAAAACCAACAAAGTTATATTTGTTTTTATTTTATTGGTAGTCTTATGTTGTTTTGTTATTTTTTCAGATAAAAAAATAGTTTTTTAAGTTTGCATTTGTTTTTTTTTGCATGATAGTTTTTTAAAATGCCAATTTAATTGTTCTGTTAAAATATTCACAAAAAAAGGAAAATATTAACGGATGTAAATGAGGTATGTTATATTGTTATTGGTTTTGATTTGTTTGATAATTCTTTGGTGGAGAAGGTTGGGGAAGTTATTTGTTGTAACTGAAGCGGGGCTATTATTTTGAAAACGTACATTTTTGTTGATTTTTAAATTTTTGATTTTTAAAAAATCTGGAATTTTGATATATTGTTGGTATTGACGAAAGGAAAAAAGTAATTTCTGCTTTTTTTTGTGTACTCTGAATCGAAGTTATGCGCGATTTGAATTTTTGAGGCTTTTTCACGTAGTTTTGGTAATGGTGTCAATGTTTTGTGAATAGGTGCCACAAATTTCATCCGAGTTAAGTATATTTTTGCAAGTAAAGAGGAAAATAATTGAATAATTGAAAGAGGAAAGTTTAAAATTAATAACTTTTCTCTTTTCGGTTAGGCGGTGCGTAAAACCTTGGTTTGCTTCAAGCCCTTATCTCAAAAACCCCCCTTTTTTTTCACAAATTTTAAAGTAAAATATGCAGCTATGAAATTGAGAAATAAAAAGTGAGCAATCCAATATGGATTTTTTCTTACGATTTTTTAAAGTTTGATATATGAAAAATTCACATGTGTTTTTTTATTGAGTTAATAATCCTGTACTAAATGTGGATCTAATAAATTAAACATTTCATATTTTAACACCTGCAATAAATTTGAACCATTTTCTGTGTATTTCTGATTGAGAAACAGGTTTTTATTCAGAATAAGAACTGGAGATCCCAATGATCGAAGATTTTGTTATAATTTCAACATCACCAACACTAACATTAGAAAAAAAACATTAAAAAAATAATTTTTCTATAAACATTATAATTTAATCAATATTATAAATAAATACATTAAAAAATTAATTTATATATTTCTTTTTGCCTCTAAATTGAAATATTTATGATCATCAGAAAAAGAAAACATTTTGGCAATTATTTTATCGGGTGTAGTGTTATCCGGTAAAAAACAGTGGAATCCTTGAGTTCCACTTATGGTTTTAATGTCCGAAAACCGCATCGTAAGAAATTGTTCTTGTAGTTCGACATCTCCTGAAGACACATATGAAAACTTCATAACGTGGTTGGTTTTTTTCGACCAAATTTCCGCCCATTCAAACAATTCCCTTGCTGTTGATATTTTTTCTCCTCTAAGCGAAGCTCTCCGGGCTTCTCTTTTAAGTGTTCCTCCAATCCCATCGGATGGACCCTTTCCGTGGGTAGTTGCAAAGAAATGCCATTCTGCAGGTATTTTAAAATCATCAATATGTTTGCAGAGATTTATGAAATTCTTCTTATATTTATATTGAGCTGCTGAACCATCAGTAAAATATAAAAATTTTTTGATACTTGGATATATTTCTTGCTGTTTTTCAATGAATTAAATACACCTTTTCTGGTATTTATGAACTGCAACTGTGTTATGCATTAAATGATCAGATATAATGACAAAAGATAAGACCTCTAGTTTATCATTACATGATTTGTAGTAAACTACGATTGGGTGGATTGTGGTTTGAACTTTATTGAAATGTGCAGCTTGTATCTCATTCTGCGTTATCATTGAGTAGTTTTCTGAAAAAATAATAAATACGTATTCGCCGTGACGTAAGTTAAGTTTCGTATCCTTAAGAAACTTTGATTGCTGCCTTGCGATGAAATCATGAATTTTTAATTTGTTTACCGATGTATGTACTAATGTCTTCTACAAATTCTTCGTTCTAACGAATTTCTATCTTGCATTAACCATTTCTCGTAATGTATTTCTTCGTAAAATTCAAGAGATTCCAAAATTGTTTCTGTGTAAGCTTCCACAATATTTTTACAATCATTGCATATATTTGTTGCACAATCCACTGTATTATTAGAACAACTCAGTTTCTTAAGCAGATCTTTTTCGGTCGAAACGTAGTGAACTTTGAGAAGCTGATTTTGACATCTGGGTTTTCTTCCAAGAACATTTCGTAGATGTCGGTGAGGGTCCATAACACCAGCCGCTTTGATTTCCTAATTTTTGTTGATCCTTCTGTAATAGTAACAACATCTTTAAGGCCAGGAATTGTTCTACCAATTTCCTCTGATAAGAAGTGTGTTTGAATTTGTTTTACTATCTTTTGTGACAAACTGTGCCCTTGTTTGCTTTGAGGCCAACTGTAAGGACCTACTGTTTCCAACAGATCCATGGCGAATTCTACCAGTCGTCTTGATGCATTAAATTCATCCTGGATACGTTGATTTGACCATAATTTACGTGGTAGAGTTGTCAACAAAAACACTTGTTTTGATTTACAGCTGGCATCTTTAAATTCTTTTTTAAGGTTCATAAGCCATGATGTATATTCACATTCCTCGTTTGGTGATAATACTTTAACTGAATCTACTTGAAATATTCTTTGACTTATTGCCGATGTGACACTTGCAATTTTTTTATAACTTCCTGTTGTAATATGTTTTTGTTTGATAGGAGATTCGGCTAACCTTCCAAGAACATTGTTAATATATTCTAAAGTGTCATTAAGTAGTTCAGGAACTGGTGGAGATATAGTATCAACCGAAACTGGTGAGGGATCTAAAGATGCTGGAGGTATTTGAATATTTTCGTTCGTTGGAACATTTTCAACATCCTGATTTATAGAAATCATTTCACTATCGATAGTTTCCGAACATGAAAGCTGCTGTAGAAAATATTAGTTGCATATGAATTTTTATTCATTTTAATAAAATAATTAAATTTACCTTATTTTTATAGATATAAGTGCGACATGTTTCACATATAAACTGGTCATCACGCAAAGTAAAATTTAGGGTCGCAGCTTTTTGAATAATAGCTGGTGTGACCAGTTTCACATTTTTTGATGTCCGCTTTTGATTTTTGAGACCGTACAAGTTACAGCACAATTTGAAAGGCATTTCTATTATTATCTTTTCTAAACGTTATGTCTTCTAAATATTTTTGAATATACTTGCTATAAGGCAATCCAATCAATATATATACCCTTTAAATAGTTTTGACATAGGTAGAATCAGGTAAAATTAGGTAGGTACAATTTAATATATTTTGATTGGATGCAAGCATAATTTTTTCCAAAAAACGTTTGTGGGCGTCATTAGAAATTTTAAATGTTAAAATTATGAGTCTCTAATGAGATTTTAATTAGTAAAAAGGGGATGAATAGACATTTTTTTAAAATGAATAAACATTTTACAGACCCTTTTAATAATTTAAATTTCTTTATTTTACCACTCAACTTAAATTTTTTAATAAGTTTTTAACCATTTAACCGCACAGAAAATGGTTCAAATTTATTGCAGGTGTTAAAATATGAAATGTTTAATTTATTAGATCCACATTTAGTACAGGATTATTAACTTAATAAAAAAAAACATGGGAATTTTTCATATACCAAACTTTAAAAAATCGTAAGAAAAAATCCATATTGAATTGCTCACTTTTTATTTCTCAATTTCATAGCTGCATATGTTTACTTTAAAATTTGTGAAAAACAAAAAAAAGGGTTTTTTTGAGATATGAGCTTTGAAGTAAACCAAGGTTTTACGCGCTGCCTAGCGGAAAAGAGAAAGTTATTAATTTTAAACTTACTTATTTCAATTATTCAATTATTTTCCTTTTTGCTTGCAAAAATACCACCTATTCACAAAACATTGACACCATTACCAAAACTACGTGAAAAAGCCTCAAAAATTCAACCGCGCATAACTTCGATTCAGTGTACACCAAAAATAAAAGCAAAAAATGCCAAATAATAGCCCAGCTAACTTAAATTAACACTGATGCATAACTAAAAACGGTTCAATGTCGGAGACTTTGATATAACTAAACAATACTTACCATGTAGGTGAAATAACTTTTTAAAATAAGAGTTTAAATTTTAATACACAATTTTGTAAACATTAACGAATCAATTTGTCGATAAATTATGACAAAAATAATTTGTTTTAGTTGTTAAAAAATACTTTTCGCATCTTTCGTGCATCTGAATTTGAACTACAAATTTGCAATAACGATAATCGTGGTATCTATGTCTGTTACCATTTAAAAGTTGTGCAAAGGTGCACTTTATTTGCTTTCTACGCCTGAAAAACAATAAATCGGAATAGTTAACCGTTTTAACCTTCGCGTGAACGGATATTTTTAGCGATTGATATGAACAATATCTGCCCCGGTAGATATTACATATATCATAATATCAACAAACGTAATTGTGTATTTATTTTACTTTTTTGTAAGCATACAATAAAAGCATACATTTAAAAATAAAGTTACTTGTTTTTCACATTCACCAGTAAAAAATTTCATATCAGACCAAATGAAAAAAAGTATCTACCCGGGTAGATATTGTTTTCTAACGTAATATCAACTTACATAATATCAACAAACGTGTAATAATATCAAACGTGTATTAATATCATAATATCATTTTGCTTTTGTGTAGCATACAATAAAAGCATATATTTAAAAATAAAGTTACTTGTTTTTCACATTGACCAGTAAAAATGTTCATATAAAACCCAAGGAAAAAAATATCTACCCGGGTAGATATTGTTTTCTTGCGTAAAAAAAACCATAAAAATCCAAAATAAGTGTTAAAAGGAAGTCCAAAATATTTTTTTCTCAGATTTTACGAAATCAATTTAAAAATTAGTCACATAGCTGAACAGGCATGATGATTGGTTAAAAACTCATAAAGTTATTGAATTACAAAAACCGTGATATCTACCCGGGTAGATACTGTTCACGTGAAGGTTAAACAATAAAACATTAATATTTTTTGGTTTATTTTTACAAAAAAATTTTATAAGTATTGTTTCAAAGAAATTACGTTAATTTATTGTTTTATTTAAAACAACAAAACATTGTTCCTACTTTAATTTGAAGTTCTTAAAGTTCGGCGATTGAACGAATTGTTGAAATGACATCAACAAGAAACGAACTTTCGTTATTTTGATAGTTAAAATTATTGCCACCCAACCAAATTTATCTTTATCAAACATTTTTAAGAAATAATGCACAATTTTTATAATTTAAAATTGCAGCCTTATATTGCAGCTTTATTTAAACGTTTACCATTATTATTGAAGTAAACTAGTGTATAAAAATATTTTATTTTTTATTTATTTTGGGAAATGGATGTTTTTTGCATGCGTTTTTTTAAAAATTAAATCCCTATAAAATAAAACAAACCACACTTTTATTCGATTAATAACGATTTGTGAATATTTTATATCTTGTTATAATTTATTTTTTTGTATTAATTATCTAAAATGTGTCAGTTGTGAAAACAAATAATTAAATATTGTTACAAATAACATAGTTATATTTGATCAAATAATTAACATATAAATCGATATATTTTTATTAATTCTTAAATAACATGAGAAAATAAATACAAAAATTAAAAAACATCAACAGAATTGGGGCATTGCAGCTAAGAAAACAGCTTTCTACATCAAAAACTTCAACATCCAATCAACAATCGAATATATCTGGGTTTTCAACAAATGTTACTAAAACATTTAACAATAATAATACAAATATAAATAATAATTGTAGTTTTAATAAAACAAATCCATTACAAAATATTAAAAATAATCGATATTTATACACAACAAATATAACCGATTACAACCAAAATCATAATTATAATTTGAGACCGATTGTACGTTCTGGTAACGATTCTCGTATTACTAAAACAACAAATATAAGTAATAAAAGTTATATGAATATTGATATTAATAATGGTATTATAAATAATAACAATAATTCACAAAGTAAAACATTTATAGCAAAACTAAAAAAAAATAATAATAGTATTAATCGTTTAAGTATTAGTGATGATGAGGTTACTATAGCTATTGCACAAAACTCAATAAATAATAGTAAACGTGGAAAACGATCGATAAGTTGTACACGAATTGAAAAAGAACGCGTGGATCAAAAATGTAATAAATTTCTGAGAAAACATTTTTCAAGTGGTCAACCTTTAGTAAAAAGTAATCATTTAAATATTCATTTAAAAAATGATAATGATAAAAAAATATTACTAGCAAATGGCATTAGTCATGTTGAGGAATCTAACCTTTCTAGTAGAAGGTAATTTCAGTTGTTTGTTTTTTAATCATAATTTATAGCCTAAAAAAACCGACGCGCGAGACGCACATTTTACACGGTGAAATGACATAGGAAAATAAAATCAATGAACCGTTTTGAAAGAAAATCTACTCGAGCACGTCAAAATTTGTTACTTCGCTTTTAACAGTCACGTTAAAAATACGGTCGTTTTTACTGAGATTTTAAGTTTTAATTATTTTATGTAAACATGTTAATATGAGTATTCATTTATATTGTAATATAGATATTTTTATTTTATTGAAATATTTTATTACTCAAAAAAAAAAAAATGCACCAGTAAAAATAAAATGTCAAAAACTAACGATGAAAATTTGTTATGTTAGGTGATGTAAATAAAAAAAGTATTCTATTTATGTACCACATACTTCTAAAACTCAGGTTCTTTTTATTAACACGATAAAAAATAATGTAATAATAATGACATTATTTTTTTAAGAGTTCTTGAGTGCGTTGCATTCGAATACTTAATAGAGTCTCATTTTCATTAAATAGTTAATGAAATAATCGAAAGACGTTAGGTTTATTTAGTATTCGAACGAATTTCATTTAATATCTGTAATGTTAAGTTTGAAAAATTTTAACACTTCTAAACAAAATGTTTTAGTTATTAAATAACAAAAATGTGTTATTAACTAAAATATATCAATAAATAAATGAAATGTTGGATTATAAAAGTTATAATCAATTTGCCTGTTAATCTTATTGCCTGTTAATGCATTATTTTTCAATTACTTTCGTCGCAATTAAATTGATTATAAAAATTTTCAAAACAAATTTAACTTTTAGATTTAATTTATTTAATTTACAATCGTTAAATGTAATTGGCAATTTCAGCTGTTGGTTTTAACTCTATTTTCCTCACTAATTTCAAAACTTTCATCCATTTTGTTTATATTTTTCAATTAAGAATTAATTATTAAATATAAAATTAATTAGTTGAATTATTATTGTTTTTTGCATTTAAAATTAAATGAAAAAAGACGGAGTTTCGTTAGTAGCAAAATTAAATGAAATCGGTTTTTCGAATTCTCAAACGCTGTCATCTGCCATTCATTAAATGGTTAATATCTCATTAAGTATTCGAACGCACTCCTTATCGCACTCCAAAAAAGATTGGAACCATGATGTGGGATTAAGAGTTAATCCTAGGTGTAGTAGTTTAAAAATTTCACTTTACAATTGATAAAAGATTTATAGTATTTATAAATTATTAATTTTTTTTATTGATTTATAGTTTTAGAGAAAAGCGTCTTTGTTATTTTCTATGACCAATGAAATATAACATTCATTTGAGATTAGGCATTATTATATTATTGATTTGATTTATTAACATTATTATATTATAGTTTACAAAAGATATAAAACACAAAAATTCTTTCTTCGTAATTAAACAATTCATAGTGCTATAAAAATAGTCGTTAACCAAACGTTTATGTTTGAGTGAAAAAATTCGACATAACATCAACAAAGAATTGAGCTTAGGTGCATATTGGAAGTAACTTGAATTTTGATTCGAACTCACACTCATCAGAGACACATGTTCAAATCCCGTGTGTCTTACACAACTTAAGCCGCAAATAAACGATGCTACGAACACCTTCCAACGTTGGACGCATGATGGTTTTTTGAATGAATTTCATTCAAAAAACCATCATGCGTCCAACGTTGGAAGGTGTTCGTACCATCGTGTAGAAGAGGCTTTAACCACAGCGGCGATGACGAACCATATTTTAATTTTCATGTTCAGATAATTTCTAAATTGAAACTTCATCATTTTTCATATTTACTTAAGTTGAATTTTTCATCTATGATTACATATTAGAAATTCCATTTCTTTGGGATTTTTTGTATTAAATTTCTAGATATTACGATGTATGAATTCATAGGATGAGAGAATATTTCGTCAGCATCTTAAGTCAACATACTAATCAACATCCTAAGTCTCTCTCTCTCTCTCTCTCTCTGGCGCTTACATCCCATGAAGGGATTTTGCCGTCTGTGCCACCAGCTTCCAATCATCTCGTTCCATGACCAGTTGACCCCAGTTTCGACATCCTATATTACGAAGGTCTTGGATGATGTCATCACGCCAGCGTTGTCTAGTTCTTCCTCTTTGACGAACACCAGCTGGTTGTTGTTGGGGCGCTTTTTTTTATCATACTTTCCAATGGAGCCCTTTCTACATGACCAAACCATCTAATCTGGTTGGATTTAATGAATCCGATTACATCGCAGCCTCCAAGAAGCTGTCTGATTTCATGATTCATTCGGATTCTATACTGATTTTCAGCAATTTTACATGGACCATAAATTGTTCGTATGACTTTCCTCTCGAATGTTGATAGAATTCTACAATCGGAGGAAGTCAGTGTCCAGCTTTCACTTCCAAATGTGAGCACAGGCCGAATTAATGCTTTGTAAAGTGTGAGTTTGCACGACTGCGAAAGATGTTTGGATCGCAAAAGTTTTGAGAATGCGTAAAAAACTCTGTATGCGGCTGAGACACGGGCTTTAATATCTGCCTGCATGTCATTTGACGATGTTATTACAGACCCGAGGTATTTGAAGTTTTCTACACGTTCCACTTCATAGTCGCCAGTATTCAGATTGTCGGGAGGTATATTCCTGGATGTTGTTAAAAGTTTAGTCTTGCCGGTGTTAATGCATAATCCAAGTCGTTTAGCATTTCTTTCAAGCTGAGAGAGACTATCCTTGATATCGCTTGTTCTACGTCCGAGAAGCACAATATCATCTGCATAGCCAAGTCAAGAACTTGACTAGATTTGTTATATATGCAGTTTTGTGTCTCAATTTGGCTTTTTCTTATCGCGTACTCCAGCGCCAAATTAAATAGTATGGGCGCGAGTGCATCACCTTGTCGAACACCTGATGTTATATCGAAAGGATCAGAAACAGACCCTTGGATTACTATTCTACAATTTGATCCCGATGTTGTGAGTTTGCACAGAGAAACAAGTTTCTCTGGGATACCAAGGCATATGAGTGCGGACCAGAGGTTGTCGCGGATGATACTATCATATGCTTGCCTGAAATCAACGTAGAGCTGGTGAATGCTGAAGTTGTACTCCCAACATTTTTCCAGAATCATCCTTAATGTAAAACATTGATCTGTGGTTGAGCGGTTGGGACGAAAACCACACTGATAGTCACCGATGATAGATTCGGCGAACGGGATGAGTCGAGCAAGTACAACATTAGCTAGTATTTTATATGCAGTGTTCAACAGTGCGATGCCACGATAATTTTCACACTTTAGACGGTCATCTTTCTTATGTAGCGGAACAATGAGAGCTGTTTTCCATTCAGCAGGTAGTTCTTCTTGGTCCCAGATTGCAAGAATCAGATCGTATATACGTGAGACCAGAGCTGCTCCTCCATTTTTCAGAAGTTCTGCGGGAATTCCATCGAAACCTGGTGATTTGCCATTTTTCAGTTTTTTGATGGCAGCTTCCACTTCTTCTATTGCTGAGTAAGGGACAAAAATCTCCTCAGTTGATGAAGCAATTGCTCGAATAGGATGAACTTCGTTCGTCCTATTCAGTAGGTCTTGAAAGTGGGATCGCCACACTGCCAGCACATCACGTTCACTTGTTGTAAGTTCATTATTTTCAGTTTTGATGGCTGTAGTTTCCTGTCTTGGGTGGAAATCTTTGGTCAGATTCCTTGCATTGGCAAAGTACTCTTTTGAATTTCCGTTGGCCGCATGTTGGTCGATGTCTTCAATGCAGCTCTTCATGTGTTCGCGTTTTTTTTTACGTAGAAGTTGTGCTCTCTTAGAGATCATGACGTGATCGATTTGATTTTCCGTTCTTCCGTCATTTGATTTCCACGTTGCCTTGTGAATTTTCTTGTGAGGGAAGAAAGTGCTGGAAATTACTAGATCATGCATCATAGCCAGCTCGGCTGCGCGAAAACCGCTATTGTTGCTGATATGATGAAAGCTGTTAGGGCCGATATGTGTTTTAAGTTCTGCAATCCTACCGATTTGAGCATTAAAGTCACCTACCACGAGTTTTATATCGTGCCGCGGGATGTTATTGATGACTTCCTCGAGTCCTAGGAAGAACAGGTCTTTAATATCATCTGCTTTATCTTCAGTAGGTGCATGAACATTGACGATCGTTACATTGAATTTTTGCGTGCGGATTCTCAGTGTGCATAACCGCATATTAATTGGGCAGAAGTCGATAACATGCTGATTGATGTGACGGTGTATAAGAAAGCGAACTCCAAATTCTCCTCCGTTTTGATGACCGCAATAATACAGAGTATATCCTTTCGCTGTTTCATGGATTCCACTGCCTGGCCATCTTAGTTCTTGTAATGCCACTATATCCAGTGTGAAGCTCTCGACTTGTTGGGTGAGTTTTACGAGATCTGGTCTTCTAAGGCTTAGCACGTTCCAGGTTCCTATTTTTAAATCGTAGTCCGGGTACAGTTTCCGAGTTCGTTCCAATAATGAATCCGAGATATTCCGAGGCCTGTGTACAGAATTCATGACAGTAATTTTTTTATGGAAATGGGGTGTTAGCCCTTCGCCCAACCCAAATTTTCGTGAATGGGTTCGTTCTGCATCTTAAGGTCACCAGAAACAACCTTTTTACACGTTTATATAGCGAGCCGCTTGATCCAAGACAGACGCCCGCTGAAAGCCGCCCCTAACATGGAGAACAGACGCTTTCTACACATTTATATAGCGAGCCGCTTGATCCAAGACAGACGCCCACTCCAAGCCGCCCCCAACATGGAGAACAGACGCTTGAGTTGCATTGGGTTTATGGCGCCAATGACTCGCCATGGTGCAGAATCATTGAGTATAAGCAGTATTTACTCTGCCCCTCTCAACTACACCAACCTAGTTATGTTAGCGTTACCCAGGTAGCACGGCGTGGACGTAGAACCACGCTACCCACCCGATTGTTGTCAACAATGCGAAACTTAATATCTATTAAGGTAAGGATTTTTGGTTAGGAAATATAGACAACTTTAGGGAATTTCTACACTTTTTACTCTACACTTTCGACTTCTAAAGGAATTTTAGAGAAAATGAAAAGTTATTTCGAATTGCAAAATTCAAGTGATTTCCAATATGTACTTAAGCTTAATTGCTACCAAAAAATCCCCTCAAATTAAAAATTCCCTTAAAGTTGTCTATATATCCTAACCAAAAATATAGCAATAAATTGACCTTGCGTCAGATATTAAGTTTCACATTGATTGACAACAATCAATAATGACTACACTCGTGACTTAGGATGTTGATTAGAATTTTGACTTAAGATGTTGACGAAATATTCTCTCATCCTATGAATTTATGCATCGTAATATCTAGAAATTGAATACAAAATATCCCAAAGAAATGCAATTTCCAATATGTAATTATAGATGAAAGATTCAACTTAAGTAAATATGAAAAATAATTAAGTTTCAATTTAGAAACTATCTGAACAAGAAAATTGAAATATGGTTCGTCATCGCCGCTGTGGCTAAGTTGTGTAAGACACACGGGATTTGAACATGTGTCTCTGACGAGTGTGAGTTCGAATCCTGGCACGAAAAACAAAAAAAAATTTTCTTAATGAATTTTAGAGAAAATGAAAAGTTATTTCGAATTGCAAAATTCAAGTGATTTCAATATGTACTTAAGCTTAATTGCTCACAAAAGACCCCTCCAAATTAAAAATTCCCCTAAAGTTGTCTACATTTCCTAACCAAAAATATAGCAATATATAGACCTTGCGTCAGATATTAAGTTTCGCATTGATTGACAACAATCAATAATGACAATAATGGCACTCGTGACTTAGGATGCTGATTAGAATGTTGACTTAAGATGTTGACGAAATATTCTCTCATCCTATGAATTCATGCATCGTAATATCTAGAAATTTAATACAAAAAATCCCAAATCAACAAAGAATGTTTTAAAAATAATCATTTCTTGAAGAAGTTAAATATGAAGGGGTTTAAATCTCAAGGCTCTGAGATATCAAGACTTCGGCTTGGGCTTAGAATTTTTATATAGGTTGCAACAAAACACTTTTATGAGGTCATTGTTTTTAGTTTTGAGCAGTGATGTAAAATTCCAAAAATTATGATAAAATCAAAACTTTAAACTTTTTTAAAATTCTAAAAATACTCGCAAAATTATTACAAAATCAAAAATTGAAACTTTTTTCGTAATTCTAAAAACATTACAACAATTATAACAAAATCAAGATTTTTTAAAATTCTAAAACTAAAGACACTTTTCTACCAACGTTCCTATATGAAACATATACGACACAAAAAAATATAAAACAAAAGTACTTGAATTGAAAAAAGAGTTAATTTATAAATACTTTAAAACTTTTATTTTAGTTACGAAAGAACGGTATGAAACAAATTTTTACAATAGCAAACACATATTTTTATTTTAACCACAAATTCCAAATTGATTTGTAAAGGTGAAAAGAATTAAACATAAGTAATGAAAATAATTGAATATAAGAAATGTCGAAAACGTACGTCGAGTCTGAATTAATCAACATAGTTTATAATATTGATTGCGTGGTTAACATATACATGCCTCTCGATTTGTATGGTTTAGGCTTTAAATTAAGAAATTATTCCTTAAAATCAATTTCAAAATTGTTACTGTTGAAATCGTTTGTCATTTTAAGTTTAAACATAAAAACAGTTTACATATGTTTGTTTATAAAACACTGTCTAATTTTATTTATTTTGTGTTTATGTTAATTTTTTTATATTTATATAACGTTAGATTATTAAGTATTAAAACAAATAAATTATATATGTATAGTACAAATAAATTATCAAATGTCTTGATTTTATTCAAATATTTATAAATCTAAATAATTAAAAACCGTTTGCTTGCTCTGATATGCTCTGAAATAAAAAACGAGCAAACGCGTTTTGAGATTTTTTTAAAATTGCAATTGGTAACGTTTTTAATCAAATTTCAGTATAAAAAAACTATTGCAATATCGAACCTTAAGCCGCAATTAGACTATTGCAGAACTCGGCAATATTTGTGAAATGGTAGTGTGTAAAATATTCATTGCAAAAAGTTTGGCAATGAACTCATTGCAAAACATTGCAATGACTCATTGTATTGTTTTGCAATGAGTTCATTGCCAAACTTTTCTGCAATGAATATTTTACACACTACCATTGCACGACTATTGCGGAAATATTGCAGAGCTCTGCAATAGTCTGATTGCGGCTCTACTTACTATTACTAACAAATATAAGCATTTTAGTGCAATTACCAGGGACAATATATTTTGTCTTGTTCTAGCATTGTAAGAAGTATTTAGTGGTAAGATATTGTAACATCAAATCTTTGGGGTTCATTGTTATCGTAAATTACGAAGAAATGGTAAGTTGTATAACATAAACAGTACGGTCATCGACAAGCTATAGTAAGCACTAAGTTCAAAATAAGTTTAGAAACTTTTTATAAAAAGCAAATTTGATTTTGCTGGTGATATTTTTTTATAAACTATTAATTTGTTTTAAGTTTTCAATTATGTGTTATTTCAAAAATATTTCAATATTTTCATTTCAATATTTTTGAGAAATATTTTATAAAACTCGTTCGTCAACGCTTCTCAATGGAAAAAAAGTTAGTATTGTCGAATATGATGTTACAACATTTCATCTTTACAGCGTACTTTACCTTTATTGTTCTCAACCACTTAATGGTTCGAATACGCTAGCACAAAATGTTTGGAAAACTATAAAAAAGTTTTACTATCCCAATGTGTAAGTCAAAGACTTTAGATCCAACTCGTATCTTTCAACAAACCTTACCAATTCCAGGATAACACACAAAATTTGTTTTAAAGAAGTTCCAGCAATTCCTCTCAGTAATCAACTTTCTCTCACAATCCAACAACTCTGCATAAATTTAATTTAGATTCGTTATATTAGAGTATGACTAGTTATTTTTAATTATATTAAACATAATCAATTTTATAATCGATATAATAACTTTAAAAAATGGCCGTGACTAGCATAAATAATAAATATTCGTTATTATTATTATTATTAGTGGCGTAGCTAGCATGGGTGGCACTCGGGGCGGATATTGTGGTGTTACCCCAAAAGTAAAAACTCAATAATAATAAAAAGCCGATAGACGTAATTTATAATTTTTTTTAATTAATACAAATGAGCATTATTATTAATAAGCTACATTGGGTCATTGTTGCCCGCCAGAAATTTTTAATTAATTTTAATTTGCTGAAACTCCTCTCACACGAAGCCACTAATACGCAAATAGTCAAATAACTTTTGTTTAAATAATTGTTTAAGTAAATAACCCGTTTTGGGGTGATAGCCGACCGTAAAAAACTTGAACAAACCATCACAATGTTTTCAACGATAAATCACTTAGAAACCATTTTAACCAGGTTATCCATATAATTTTAATTTATAAATTGTGATAATTATAAATGTGTCCTATAAATGTGTTATTGGTTCAAAAAGAATCTATTCTACTTTTTAAAATTTTTGAGTTATTACGTGAAATAAAATTTTAACAATATTAATCGAATCAACATGTTGAGCATTGAATACCATCACCACAATTACTCAATAGCTTTGAATATTCCTATAGATACCATATTGACTTTTTTTTACTGTATATTATTTATATGCCAGAATGATTCTTTAACGACCAGGTCTGAAAACACATATGCTGAATAATGTATAGGAAAAGTTTTTTACGTCGATAATGTGGCACCCTTTATCGATAGTGTGACACCCTTGAGTTGCAATGTCTCTATTCCCAAAATTATTTCTAAAATATCAGCTTAACTTTATTACCTAATATATGTTTTACATTTCAAACAAATTAATTGCAAACACCTAAGGAAACTAATAAACAATCAAATCACCGTGTTTGTAAATGATCTCAAAATAATTTTTTTTCCTTTATCTTGAAACTCAAGGAATAAATTGGAATAGGAATTGGAATCGTTTTTCAATGGACACAAAAATAATTACTGTGGAATAAAATGGCAGTAGATACATATTCATACTGTTTGTTTTCAGTTTTATATATTTATATATTTGAATTAAATGAAAGCTTATCATTTGAAATTATATTTTGTTGGGTTTTAAATCCCTTGTAAATTTCAAACTCATCAAGTGTGAAGTGATTCTTTTAGAGATCCTTGGCTACATAAATGTAAAACCTTCAATTTTTTTTTAAAAGTGGTGTAGCTATTGTTATTAACTATGTAAATGGTTTGCAAAAATAGACTTTAAATTTTGTTTATTTTTCTTCTTGGGAAGGTATTCCTTAAATCAGTCTTTAAAACATTTTCCGGTTTTCCCGATGTAAAATTTTTCACAAAAATTACATTTAATTTTGTAAATTATTGAGCATTTCTAATTGGATATTTAATTTTGGTTTCAATTCTTTATATAAAATATCTTTTAGGATGTTATACTTATATTTTTTTAAACAGTTCGTTATAATATTAGGCATATGATTTGTATCTTCCATTTTATCAAATATTATTTAATATAAGAGGTTACAAGGAAATTTAAATAAATTAATTTTCTTGGCGGTGTAGTTAGTCGTTAACACAGTGTACTTATTTTGAACTAGACATACATGTATCCTACAAATATATTTAGAATTAATGCTTTGCTGATATACCTACTATAATTAAAAATATTATTTTAGATTTCGTTTAGCAAATATCCCAAAAAATAAATATGCCACGAGGTTTAAAATAGAGAAGGGTCGTTTGTTACTGTATCTAGAAACGGGTTAGACATAAACGGTGATGTTCACCATCTTTCTAAAGAATGGTATTATAAAGTGATGCCTTATGGTGAAAAAATTCTGCGGTCATGGATGGTTTATTCTCCTTTAAATAATAACCTGTACTGCTTCTGCTGTCGTATATTTGCTGTCACCAATAGTAATAATACAAAATCTACGACTGGATTTCAGAAGTGGTGAAAACTAAATCCCAAAGTAACCGACCATGAAACTTCAAATAAACATCTGGAGAATTTAGAAAAGTGGAAAACTTTGGAAATGAGGTTAAAGATTCATAAAACGATAGGAGACTCATCATTGCAGTTAATAGATAATGAAAAACAGAAATGGAAACATCTTTTATCCAGATTATTGGATATAACTTTGTTTTTATCTAAACAAAAACTAGCATTTCGTGAACATGATGAAGGATAAAGTTTTTCAAATAAAGGCAATTTTTTAGAACTAATCAATCTATTGTCAAATTATGCTGTAGAGTTAAAAGAAAACATTTTAAATTTGGAGCATGGTAAATCACCAAAAGTATCATATTTGTCACCAGATATACAAAATGAGTTCATAAATGTTTTAGCGAACCATGTAAACGCTTGTCAACGCTTGTCAACGAAATTAAATCGGTTAAATATTTTGGAATTATGCTTGATAGCACACCTCACATTTCACATATTGATCAAATGTCAGAAGTGATTCGTTGTGTGAAAATTGATCGTAGAAAAGTGGAAATCAAGGAAGTATTCCTTGGATTTTTTCCTTTACTTGGAAAAAAGCCGCTGATTTAAGCGATGAAATTCTTACACTGAAAAAAAAATTGAAGTAATGATAACCTCATCTCGAAGTTGGCAGTTTATTATTCATTCAAAGAAAAGATATTTACAAACAATTTCACCGTAATTGGGACAACTACTTAGTACTCAGTAACATTTTCCTGACAACAATGAGGTTTATTTAAAATATAAAGTGTTATATCCAATATAACAGTAGTTGAATAAAGTTAATCACTATTTCCATGAAAACCCATTTCTTTGGCCTTATATTATGAATTTTTCATTTAAAAATTTAAGTATTTGAGATTAATTGAACTATATTTTATTTTCACATAAATATTTCATGTGATTGTCTCAACTACATCAGCTTATAATTGTACAGTTGTTGAATCAATCTCGTAGTTTGATTCGTCATATCTGCCCGTACGGTGAGGTTGAGACAACTGCATCTGGATTGGAAATAGAACATGCTTTTTTCAGTGTAAAAATCTTGAAAATGACGGTATAGATGTTATGAATTATCTTTCCGAAGGTTATGATAATGCAGCTGTTATGAGTAGTATACATGGAGGAGTACAAGCTATTATTAAAGCAAAAAATAAAAAAGCAATTTTTGTGGGCTGCATAGATCATTCAATTAATTTATGTGGTCAACACTCATTTGCACAAAATATAGCTTGTGTAACGTTTTTCGGAACAGTGGAAGCCATTTTTACATGTTTTTCTGCTTTGACTAGCCGCTGGGAAGTGCTTGTTAAACACAACAAACTATTAAAAGACTGTTAACAACGCATTGGAGTCCTCATTATGCTGCAGTTGAGAAGATAAGTGATCAACAAGAAAATGTAGACACTAGAGGCGCTGCACAGAACCTTATCCATGCAGCATGTGATTTTGCGTTTTTTTGCCATCTTTTGTTTTGGAATGATATTGTAATGGAAATAATATCTGTGCTGAGATTGGATTGCAAAGCAAGGGCTTGAATATTGATCAATTAGTTACAAAAATAGAGTCAATTCGTAACGAAGTCACATTGTAGAAGAGGCAATAATTCTTGCTGCGAAAAAATCGGAGGACTATGACATTCCAATGGAAAGCAGAATTCGTCGTGAAAATGTAAAAAACGAATGGCTGGTGAGTTTGCCCCTGATGTTTGACTGACACTGAGAGCTCAACTTAAAAAGGACATGTTGGAATGTCCTGACCGATTCAGTGTTGAACTCCGAACTAGACTGAAGTCAGTTCAAGATTTAGCTTCATTGTTCGAGGTTGTGCAGACAAACACTTAGCTTTTGGCGAACAGTGAATAGCTGAAATTATCTGTATCAAAATTTACCGGATTTTATGATGAGGTATCGGCAACAGAACTCCTCATAGAGATACCAAGGTTGAGGAGGCATTTAAAAGCGGCCAATGTTACAGTTTCCAACTGGGTGAACCTAGATTTTTTGAAATTCATCGTAGAATGGGATTTTTCAGAATTTCTTCCAAATCTTACGGTCGCACTAGAGTTATTTATGACTGTTTGCGTATCAATGGTTTCGTGTGAGAGGAGTTTCAGCAAATTAAAATTAATTAAAAATTACTTGCGGGCAACAATGACCCAATGTAGCTTATTAATAATAATGCTCATTTGTATTAATTAAAAAAAAATAATAATAATAAATTACGTTTATCGGCTTTTTATTATTATTGAGTTTTTATTTTTGGGGTGACACCACAATATCCGCTGTTACTGTCACAATAACAGCTGTTACTTTCCGAAGATGAGCCAATATTCTCTGAAACATTTGTTGCATCAACGTGAGAATCAGTTTCTTTTGATGAACCTTGGATATCATCGGGTTATGTAACATATTTATAGATGGATCCAGATATGCTCTGAGCTGCATCTATTTTAGCCTGTTTGGTTTTTCTCTGTTGGCACCAGCTTTTTCTTTAAGAAGTATGAATTCCTCGTGGCATATTTATTTTTTGGGATATTTGCTAAATGAAATCTAAAAAAATATTTTTAATTATAGTAGCTATCAGCAAAGCATTAATTCTAAATATATTTGTAGGATACATATATGTCTAGTTCATAATAAGTACACTGTGTTAACGACTAAATACACCGCCAAGAAAATTAATTTATTTAAATTTCCTTGTAACAACTTATATTAAATAATATTTGACAAAATGGAATAAACAAATCATATGCCTAATATTTTAAGGAACTATTTAAAAAAATATAAGTATAAAATCCTAGAAGATATTTTATATAAAGAATTGAAACCAAAATTAAACATCCAATTAGAATCATGCTTAATAATTTACAAAATCAAATGTGATTTTTGTGAAAAATTTTACATCAGGAAAACCGGAAGACTGATTTAAGGAATTCCTGACAAAGAAGAAAAATAAACAAAATAAAATTAATTATTTGTTTGAAATGAAATTTTATTATTATTATTGAGAATTATGGCATTATATGTTTGTCAAAAAAATGTTGTCATGTGTGTCAAAAGAAAGATTTTTATTTATTTTTTACCCAATTTTTTGGAAAAAAATAAAATTAATTATTTGTTTGAAATGAAATTTTATTATTATTATTAAGACTTACGGCATTATAAGTTTGTCAAAAAAATAATGTCAAGTGTGTCCAAAAATGATTTCATTTATTTTTTTAGCCAATTTTTCGGAAAAAAAATTTAGCTGTTTTTATGACGTAAATGTAATTGGACATGGAAATTTTTGAATTTGTTATAGTTTTTGAAATGTTTTTGGAATTTTGAAAAAAGTTTGTATTTTTGATTTTGTGATAATCTTTGCAATAATTTTAGAATTTTGGAAAAAGTTTTAATTTTTGATTTTGTAAGAAGTTTTAGAATTTTGAAAAATTTTAAATTTGTGATTTTATTATAATTTTTGGAATTTTGAAAAACGTTTCGATTTTTGATTTTGCAATGATTCTTGCAATATTTTTAGAATTTTGGTAAAGTTTGAATTTTTAAGAATTTTTGGAATATTATTAATTTAGAAAAAGTTTAAATATTTGATTTTATTCTAATTTTTAGAATAGTTTTGGAATTTTGAAAAAAGTTTCAATTTTTGATTTTGTAATAATTTTTGCAATATTTTTAGAATTTTGAAAAAAATAGAGTTTTTGAATTTTATATATATTTTTAGAATTTTGAAAAAAGTTTCAATTTTTGATTTTGTAAGAATTTTTGGAATATTTTTAGAATTTTGAAAAATTTTAAATTTTTGAGTTTATTATAATTTTTGGAATTTTGAAAAATGTTTGAATTTTGTAATAATTTTTGCAATATTTTTAGAATTTTGGAAAAGTTTGAATTTTTAAGAATTTTTGGAATATCATTGGAATTTAGAAAAAGTTTAAATATTTGATTTTATTCTAATTTTTTGGAACATTTTTGGAATTTTGAAAAAAGTTTGATTTATTAATTTTTACAATATTTTTGGATTTTTGAAAGAAATATGAATTTGTGATTTTGTAATATTTTCTCGAAACGCTAAATGGAGAGGTTTTTGAGTAGTTTGCTGATTGTAAAATCTTTTACTAGATTATGTTAATGTATGATCTGTTATAATTTTCCGTCAACGTATTGATGTTTCGTGTTAGTTTTGTAATAAATTTCTAAACAGAGATAAAAGCATACTTGTACTTTAACAAAGAGTTATGTTTGATATACATCGCTGCCAAAAACTAAAAACCATAAAAGTTTTTTGCCGAAAACTATATCAAAATCCTTAACTCAGGCCGAAGTCTTGATATCTCAGAGCATCTCACAGCTCAGCCCCTCCATATTTTATAAATTAAAATTATATGGATAACCTGGTTAAAATGGTTTCTAAGTGATCTATCGTTGAAAACATTGTGATGGTTTGTTTAAGTTTTTACGGTCGGGTGTCACCCCAAAACAGGTGACACCTGGGGTGGACCGAAAGCTACGCCACTGATTATCATATAAGTTGTAGGGAGATATGTTAAAGCCTTTCAGTACAAATACAAACAATGGCTGAAACTGCAAACTGAATTATTTAATTAAATTAACATAACTTACACCCCTATTACCGAAGGCAAGTCACGTCACTTTAAATGACTAAAGTCACATCGCATCAATTTTCGTATTGTTGAAGTCGTTTTTTACGCCTCAAATCATTTTATACGACTAATGTCACTTTAAATGACATTTTAGTCACCTCAATTTTTCATGTGACAATAACTTTTTCAAACGCCTTCAATTGTTGTTGTGAAATTGAAGAACGTAAAATGTAACTCGTTTTTAGTTTTGGAGTTTTTTCGTTTCAGAATTTTTAGTTTTAGTCGTGACCGTTTTAATCGATTTCAATAATACCAATTTTTAAGAAACGTGACACGAGACCTCATGTGACATAACTTCAGTAATCGGGGTCTAAAATATTGTTTAAATTATTTTTAGTATTAAAATTAGTTAACGAAGGTAATGATATAACAATATAACGATAACGAAGATAACAATTCCTTCAGCCATTAGTGAAATATGTATAAATATTGTTTTGATTCCAAGAAAATGTTCTTTTAAAACGCCAAGAAGTATATTCAACACATACAAATTTATACAATGTTTATTTGGGTTATTAATAAAAAAAAGAGCTTTTATTGTTTATAGCCAATTGATTATAAACATTAAAAGCTTTTATTTTTACACACAAATTTACAAATTTTTGGAAACTGATCAGCCTAGGTTTCTAATTCTTAAGTATGTAGGTAAATTAAATTCATTAGGTATGGAAGGTGTCTCCGTTCACCAAATGTAACATCAAAATGCTAATCTATTACACGAAACTGTAAATTTAAACTTGACATATGGACAAAAGTGAATAATCCAAAAAAATTTCCCCAATATAATTTTATTGTATCCTTATGGACCATTTATAGGTAAGGTTAAATATAAATATTAAATGATAATACCACTACGCAGTTACTTGTGTTTTACTTAGGTAGGACTATTTTCTTCCATGTCAATGTTTTCGTCTGTGAAGAACGAACGCACAAATACGAAAAATAATGTCATCGGGGTCACCAGTTTGGCTTGTAAGTATTGGAGTATTTTCCATGGAGTATGAATATGATCCAATTGTATTACTTAAATTACCATATCCTTTCACTGCATAATCAATTGTTGCATAATAAGCTTTTTCTAAATAAATTGCCAATGCACCGTTCCCTGGTACCTTCCTTGGTATTTACCTTCCCAGATAATATCTTACTTTAGGTCACATCTGAAAATGACTTAAACCAACTTTCACTAATGTCACCTAACTTAGCCCCGCCATTTAAAAAAATATTAAAAACAAAGATTGTGCTGCAGTTGTGCTGGATGTGCTACTCAGAAAGAATGCCATATCACCAATGGAAAAAAGTTGGCACGCTGAAACAATTTTTCGAGCAGATTAGCCCCGCCATTTTGAAAAATCTGAAACACAAAGGTTGTCCTGTATTGTCCTCGAGTTGTGCTGGTTGTGCTATTTAGAAAAAAATTTCATATCCCTAGTGGAAAAATTTTATAACACTAAAATCATTTTTTCGAGTAAAAGTTAGCCCCGCCTGTACGGTGTTAGAGTTGTGCTAGTTGTGCTATTCAATAACAAATTTGTACCACCAGCAGAATAATTTAAACACTTTAAAACGATTTTTGGAGTTGACGTTAGCCCCGCTATTTTGGAAAAAATTAAAAGCAAAGGTTGTGCTGTATTGTGCTAGGGTTGTGCTGGTTGTGCTGGTTGTGCTACTCAGACATAGTTCCATATTATCAATGAAAAAAAGTTGGCACGCTAAAACGACTTTTCGAGCAGAAGTTAGCCCCGCCATTTTAAAAAAAAAAATGACAACCAAAGGTTGTGCTGTATTGTGCTCGAGTGGTGCTGGTTGTGCTACTTAGACAAAAATTTCGTAACCCTAACAGAAATTTTTTACAAAGTTAGCGTCATTTTTGACGTTTTCTGTATTGCGTTAAAGTTGTGCTGCTTGTGCTACTTAAAAAATATCGTTTCACCAACAGAATAATTTAAACCACGCTAAAACCATTTTTCGAATGAAAGTTAGCTTCCGCCATTTTGCAAAAATCAAAGAAAAAAGATTGTGCTGTATTGTGCTACAGTTGTACTGGATGTGCCACTCAAAAAGAATCCCATAGCAACAATGGATAAAAGTTGGCACGCTAAAATGATTTTTTGATTCGAAGGATATTTTCGAGCAGAAGATTAAGCTGAAGTTAGCCCCGCCATTTTGAAAAAAATGAAAAACAAAGGTTGTTATGTATTGTACTCTAGTTGTGCTGGTTGTGCTACTCAGAAAGAACTGCATAAGCCAAAAACCAGCCCAACTAGAGGACAATACAGGACAACATTTGTTTTTCAGATTTTTCAAAATGGCGGGGCTCACTTCTGCTCGAAAAATTGTTTCAGCGTGCCAACTTTTTTCCATTGGTGATATGGCATTCTTTCTGAGTAGCACATCCAGCACTAATGCAGCACAATACAGCACAATTTTTTTTTAATTTTTTTAAAAATGGCGGGGCTAAGTTAAGTGACATCTTTCATTACCATATCTTAGTCGCACAAATCAAACACTGTCTGGTACAGTCCACTCTACTTCTTCGGACACCTCAAAACTTTTTCTTTTTCCCTACAACTTCTCAACTCCTTGCTCGCCTTCTTTATATTCGAGCATTCAAAAAACTTTCCTTTTTCCGTTCCTAATTCCTCCCAACTTCTTTTTTTTAACGTTCCATCTTCGATGGTACTAAGGGGGAAGTGTTGTGGCAAACGAACGCAAAAACAGGTTCATAATTATGAACGCTACTTTATCACGCATAATGGTGCCATCGCTAATTGGTTGAAAAAAAATTAAATTTTTCTAGATCAATTTATTGTTCTATATTTTGTTATATGTTTGTACAAAAAAGTTACAGTTGTCGCATGGTGCTTAGTGAAATAAGATATGCGTCTCGCACGCTCATATTTGTTTTGTAAATATAGTGATATAAGTTGTAAATGGTTTTTTTAATATAGTAACTATGAAATAAACTCAATACCTAAATAAATTGGGAGTGAAATAAATTTTGTGTTTTTTAAACTATAATTGAAAAATAAATCTCAGAATGAAGCCAAATGTAAAATTTGTGGTTCGAGCTATAAAAATTATATTGTTTATCCTGCTGTTTTCAACATCGATGGAATTTTCTAGCTCTCCGCCAGGGAATGGTACATTGGCAATTTATTTAGAATAGGCTTATTATGCAATAATTGCATGAAAGTGAAAGGATATGGTAAGTTAAGCAGGGATGGCAGCGATTTCTCCTAACCGGTTTTATTTACTGGATTTTATCCGGGTGGCTAATTCATTTTATCCTGGATTTTAGTCGGATAAAATTAATTCTTACAATTTTATTATCCAAAAGATGAAAGATATGTTTTTTTGCTTATTGTGATTTCTCAGGAAGTGATTATGACAAACAGATACATTTTATAATTGATCTCAAATTTACTAAATTGTTATGCAAATAAAAAGATAGATAATCTAGAGTCTAGACTCTAGAGAAAGATCTAATTTATTAGAGGATAAAAAACTATATGAATAAATGGTGCTGTGTGCTTTTCGAATATGACAAAAACAATCTTTTTTTTATACAAAAACAAATTAACCGGCTTTTTTAATATTATCCGGATAAAACCGGATTTTATCCACCTGGATAGGTCAAAATGAAAAAAGCCGGCTTTTTAACCATCCCTGAAGTTAAGTAATACAATCATATTCATACTCCTATACTTACATGCCAAACGTCTAATCATTTCAGTGGTTTCAGGTCATTAAATGATTTAGTTTACAATCCATCACCCAATCAATTTTAAAATCATTGTGCCACGCGATGTAATACGGATGTAAGCCAACAACTGCTTTCGTTTTCTTCTTCTTTTTTACTGCCGTAAGTACTTTCATTAAATATTTAAACAAAATCCAACATCAATATTCCTTAATTCAATTTACACTTAATTTAAATTTACGTTTCAATTAATTATTTATCTCACAAAATTGTAAAAATTATCAATTAAAATTTTATAACCAACGCAAAAAAAAATCGAAAGTTAAAAAATGGAAATTTCTTTTATTAAGAAAAAATATCGTATTGTAAATATTCAAAAGAGGCTTTTATATATTTAACATTTCGTTGTAAAAATATAAAAGTAAGATTTGTCAAATAATATGCTTTAAGAAGACCACGAGAAAGTACAAATTCTTTTTGTAAACGTAGTGTTTGTTAGATAAAGAAAAAATTAAGCTGAAGAGATTTTGGACTATAACTACAACTGTTAAGATTATGGTTCGTAAATAGAGTCGTGAATAATAATTTCTTTTATTTCATTCGTTTGGGGTTTCTACTTGTACAACTTTATTTGTATTGAGAATAGCAAAATTTGTAAATGTTTTGCTTACCAAAATTGTTTTGATAAATGTTTTGCTTCCCAAAGTTGATTTGATGAAATAGTTCTAATATTTTTATTTCATTCAGACATTTAAAAATTTTGGTTAATTCTTGCTTCCTAAGCTTTTCACCCTCGAGTGTTCGAAATTTATCCCATTGATGTTGATCCCTAAAGCATTTATCTGAAAAGATATTTCGAATAAAGTTATATTCGATCAAAGTACTATTTTTAGTTAAGCTAAGTTTAATTAAGCTTACCAGCTTCGAATATTCACCACGGCCATTCGCAACAGCGGTATATAATTTATTTATTTATTTGTTCATTTTTTATGTAAAACTACAGGACTTATGCCTCTAATACTCTAAAATTATAATAAAATTTACTTGCACCAACTTTAACTAAAATATTCTACCAATCCTACAAATCTGGTATATTTCCCTCGTGCTGGAAGTTGGCAACTGTCCAGCCCGTCCCCAAAAAGGGACCAAAATCCGATATCTCAAATTATAGGCCAATAGCTTTACTATCGGTCCTATCCAAAGTCTATGAGCATTATATTAATACCCATATTTCAAAATTTCGGGAAGAAAATCATTTAATATCCGAAAGTCAATACGGTTTTCGAAACAAAAGATCAACTACCGATCTATTAAACTATGTAGCGCATTGTTGGAACAGCATACTTGATAAAGGTGGTGAAACATACGTTATCGCTTTAGACATCTCCAAGGCATTCGATCGAGTCTGGCATGCCAACTTAATCAACAAGCTCGTTGCGTACGGTTTTAATCCCAATGTTGTGAAGCTGATTCAAAATTTTCTATCCAACCGATACATTTCGGTAACCTTAGACGGATTTTCTTCTGAGTCTAAACTAATTAGCGCTGGTGTACCCCAAGGCTCAGTATTGTCCCCAACCCTATTTTTGATTTATATCAACGAATTGTTGAAAATCACCAGTAACCCAATAAATAGTTTTGCAGATGATAGTACTCTGCACAAGTCGTTCGAGCCCCTTCCTTCAAAAGGTAAAATGCACGAACGAATTAATCCTGTCCGGAGAGACGCTGCCATAAACATGAACAAAGACCTGAATAAAGTCGCCGACTGGGGTGACCAAAACCTTGTCAATTTCAGCTCTACCAAAATACAACTGTTGATTGTTTCCAGATTAAAGACCGAGTTCCCCAAAGCTATTTTATTTACTATGTGTGATGAACCAATAGGTGAATATAAAAATATTCGTTTATTGGGTGTCACAGTTTCAAATGACCTACTCTGGAACGATCATGTAATGGCGATGGCAAAAAGCGCGTCTAAAAAACTCGGCCTCCTAAATAGATGCAAAAAATTTTTCACTCCATACCAATTGCTCCATGTTTATAAGTCCTATATTCGTCCCTGTATGGAGTACTGCTGTCAAGTTTGGGGTGCTGCCTCTGTTTCCATCTTGGCCCTCTTGGACTCTGTTCAAAAGCGAGCTATACGAATTGTGGGTGATCGAACTTTGACATCAAAACTTGATTCCCTACAACACCGTCGCACTGTTGCTGACCTCGTTGTTTTTTACAAATATCGTCATCAGCAGTGCTCAGATGAAATCAGCGGCATCATGCCTCAAACTTATTCTTACCCCCGTTCCACTCGGCAATCGGCTGCCGCAACCTGTGAAACGGTAAAGATCCCGCGCTGTCATACTGGCAGATCGCAGAGAGACTTCTTTGTCCGAACTGCGTACAAAGGGAATAGTTTGCCGGAACACTTAGTCTCAGGTGGCTTCAACCCACAGATGTTTAAAAAAAGCGTTAATCTACACCTTAGAACGCCAGTTGTTGTGGGACTAAGGTCTAGACCTAGGTCTTAAAAGGTATTTATGTGTTGTTGTGACACATATTCTAAACCCTATTACACAACACATTTTATTAAAAAAAAAAAAAAAATTAATCAAATTATTTTTTAAAACCCATTTGAATTTGGTTTTGGTTATGCCAAACTCAAACAACTCATAAAACTCATTAAAATTGGACGACATAACATTAATAGTCTCTTGACGGCCATAATTAGTACGGTGAATGTTTAATGATATAATTAAGCTAGTTCGTAGATTTATGGAAGGAACCAAGAAAATCGGCAATAACCAACGCTTCAGTCATACGTCTCCGGTACTCCAATAACTACAATGACTAATTTGAGTCCTTCCAAAAGACAAGGGAACTGCACCCTGTTACCAAGAAGATCGGCGACAACCAATGGATCAGCCGAGAAATTCTTTGCTTCATAAAAATGTTGGTTAAAAAAGATTCATTGCAATGGAAAAATTAAGCTCTTAATCCTTTAAATATCAGACTTTTCCTAATGAAATATTTTTATAGAAATGAACGTAATTGAAAAGGAAAATAAAACTTAGACAATTTTTTTCTTACGACAATATTCCTTAATGATGAAAAACGTGTTCTAGACAGAGTTGTGAAAACTTGACCATTTTTGATTTTCCTGAAACTTGGCATATAAGTAGTATGGACAAAATAAAAAATACAACTTATTTTAAAATTTTTTTAAAGTGCATAGTTTGAACACAGTGGGCACCCCCAACATGCATGAAAAATGAAAATTCTGCCAATCCGATGTAACTTTGAAATTAAATTGCTCAAGAACGGCTATACCGATTTCATCAAACTTTTTTTTGTTTGATAGATGATTAGTTAGCCCTTTGAAAAAAAATTAATTTATTGTTTTTATAAAAATTTTAAATTAATTTTTTTTCTGAAAATAGTTCTATCCTTACTCTAAAATATATCAAATTAACTCAGAGGCGTTAATTTTTGTTCTTGAGATATTTATTTTAAAGAAATTCGAATTTTTCTTCATTTTTTCAAACAACTTCCATTACCAAAAAATTTTAAAATCAATTAAATTTTAACTTTTTTTTTTTTAAATATAGCTCTAATTCTACTTTAAAATGTATCAAATTTACAAAGAGGCGTTAATTCGTGTTCTTGAGATATTTAATTTTAAAGATTTTTAGTCCGTCTAAAATTGTATTTGTTCATTATTTTTTCGAACAATTTATATCATCAAAAAATTTTAACAACTGAAGTTCGAGAAAATAATGAACAATTAGAATTTTAATCGGACTAAAAATCTTTAAAATTAAATATCTCAAGAACACGAAATAACGCCTCATTGTAAATTTGATATATTTCAAAGTAAGGTTTGAGATATATTTAAAAAAAAAAGTTAAAATTTAACTGATTTTAAAACTTTTTGTTAATGGAAGTTGTTTGAAAAAATGAAGAAAAATTCGAATTTCAGTCGTACTAAAAATCTATAAAATTAAATATCTCAAGAACAAAAATTTAAGCCTCTTTGTAAATTTGATATATTTTAGAGTAAGGATAGAACTATTTTCAGAAAAAAAATAATTTAATTCCAATTGATCTTCAACCCTATCTTTAACCCTAAAAGTTTTTTTAATATTTTTTTTTTAAAATTAATTATAAAAACAATAAATTAATTTTTTTTCAAAGGGCTAACTAATCATCTATCAAACAAAAAAAGTTTGATGAAATCGGTATAGCCGTTCTTGAGCAATTTAATTTCAAAGTTACATCGGATTGGCAGAATTTTCATTTTTCATGCATGTTGGGGTGCCCCCTGTGCTCAAACTATGCACTTTAAAAAATTTTAAACTAAGTTGTATTTTTTATTTTGTCCATACTACTTATATGTCAAGTTTCAGGAAAATCAAAAATGGTCAAGTTCAAATTTCGACCTTTTCACCTGCGTAGATCACGTTTTTCATCTAATAGGATTCTTTATAGGTGCGTTCGATTTGACTGAAACAACTGAAAAAACAACAACAATTGCATTTAATTTTTCAATTGCTTCAGTTGTTTCAGTCAAATCGAACAAGGCTATAGTTTTAAAGGAAAACATTGAAACAGTTTCAACGGAAAAGAGATAATTTGTAAAGGAAAATAAAACTTAGAAAATTGTTTCGTTGCGACAACATTTCCCAATAGGATTAATAGTTTTGCAGGAAGACATTGAGATAGTTTCAATTTGTATAATTTCTTCAGGAACATACGACTTTAAAATTATAATTTCCCGACAGTATTAATCAATAGGATTCTACATATGTGTATGGGAAGACATTGAGATAGTTTCAATAGGAAGTGTTTAATTTCTAAAGGAAAATACGACTGAAATTCTTATTCCGCTACATTATTTTTCGATAGGATTCTGTAAAATTTTAGAGAAAGATATTGCCGGCCGGCCGGCCGTCCGTCATTACCTACGCTGCAGGGAAAACGGCTCTAGGGATTTCAAAATTTTTTTTTTCGAAAAATAGGTATTCACAAGGGACAGGCCCGAAAGGACGCTGTGTTCGATAACTGTACCGGAAGTGTGTCAAAAAAATCATTATGTGTGTCAAAAATAGCAAATTTTCATATTTTTGGCTTAAAAAATGTTCATTTTAAGTGATTACGAGTAGGAACATTAAATTTGGAGAAATCTTGATGGTCGGGATCGGTATGGAGATCAAAAACTAGATTATTGCATTATAAGTTTGTCAAAAAATGTTGTCGAGCGTGTCAAAATGAAAGATTTTAATTTATTTTTTTACCTAATTTTTTGGAAAAAAAAAATAAAATTAATTGTTTGTTGTGTGTCAAAAGAAAGGTTTTTTTTTACCAAATTTTTTGGAAAAAAATTAAAATTGTTTGTTTGAAATGAAATTTTATTATTATTATTGAGAATTATGGCATTATAAGTTTGTCAAAAAAATGTTGTCAAGTGTGTCAAAAGAAAGGTTTTTATATTATTTTTTTACCAAATTTTTTGGAAAAAAAATAAAATGTTTGTTTGAAATGAAATTTATTATTATTATTGAGAATTATGGCATTATAAGTTTGTCAAAAAAATGTTGTCAAGTGTGTCAAAAGAAAGATTTTTATTTTTTGGAAAAAAATAAAATTGTTTGTTTGAAATGAAATTTTATTATTATTATTGAAAATTATGGCATTATAAGTTTGTCAAAAAAATGTTGTCAAGTGTGTCAAAAGAAAGATTTTTATTTATTTTTTTACCCAATTTTTTGGAAAAAAATAAAATTGTTTGTTTGGAATGAAATTTTATTATTATTATTGAGAATTATGGCATTATAAGATTGTCAAAAAAATGTTGTCAAGTGTGTCAAAAGAAAGATTTTTATTTATTTTTTACCCAATTTTTTGGAAAAAAATAAAATTGTTTGAAATGAAATTTTATTATTATTATTGATAATTATGGCATTGTAAGTCTCTCAAAAAATGTTGTCAAGTGTGTCAAAAGAAAGATTTTTATTTAGTTTTTTACCCAATTTTTTTAGAAAAAAATAAAATTAATAGTTTGTATGACATGATGTTTTATTATTTTTATTGAGAATTATGGCATTATAAGTTTGTCAAAAAATAATGTCAAGTGTGTCAAAAAATAATTTCATTTATTTTTTTAGCCAATTTTTTGGAAAAAAAATGTAACTGTTCTCATGACGTAAATGTAATTTAAAATGAAATTGGACATGGAAATTTTTGAATTAGTTATCGTTTTTGAAATATTTTTGGAATTTTGAAAAAGTTTGTATTTTTGATTTTGTAATAATTTTTGCAATAGTTTTAAAATTTCGGAAAAAGTTTTAGCTTTTGATTTTGTAAAAATTTTTGGAATAATTTTAGAATTTTGAAAAAATTTTATTTCTTGATTTTATTATAATTTTTGGAATTTCGAAAAAATTTTCAATTTTTGATTTTGTAATAATTTTTGCAATATTTTTAGAATTTTTGGAAAAAGTTTGAATTTTTAAGAATTTTTGAAATATTATTGGAATTTAGAAAAAATTTAAATATTTAATTTTATTATAATTTTTGGAATATTTTTGGAATTTTGAAAAAGTTTGATTTTATTTAATTTAACAATATTTTTGGAATTTGATTATAATTTTCCGGCAACGTATTGATGTTTCGTGTTAGTTTTGTAATAAATTTTTAAACAGAGATAAAAATACTTGTAATTTAACAAAGATTTATGTTTGATATACATCGCTGCCCAAAACTAAAAACCATGTCCCCATAAAAGTTTTTTGCCGAAAACTATATCAAAATCCTTAACCCAGACCGAAGTCTTGATATTTTAGTTTTTGAAATCGTTAATATTATTCGAGCACTTGGCTTAAATCATCGGAAATTTATGTTATTGCTAAAAGATTGCTAGAAGATTTGCGGTTTATACTAAAGTACGTTGGCTTTCGAGTCATAAAGGGGTTTAAGAAGATTTTTGCAGCTGTTAGATGAAATCGTACCTGTTTTAGAAATTAAAGATTATATGTATGCGCTGAACTGCAAACAAATTGGTTGGATTTAGCTTTCTCAGTAGACGTTGACTCAGTAAGCTCAATATTATTCTTCAGTTTGAAAACATGCTTATAACCTCGTTGTATGACCAAATTAATTCATTCAAACAAAAGATGCCGTTATGGAAAATACAATTGAAAAGAGGAAATTCAGCAGAGAAAATTAAAGAAGAGAAGGTTTGCATTACAAATGGACCTAATTCATCGACGAATATATCAAAAAATATGTCACCAATAAACAAATATGAAATCAATATATTTGTAACGATATTCATTTTAATATTCATGTATATAATATTTAAAATGAAGAGTTATTTTCATAAAACGATAAGAAAAGAAATAACTAAAATGACGGTTTAATAAAAAATTACACTATATTGAACTAATTAGTTAAGATTAAGACAATTTATGAAATTTAATAAATATTTAAGATTTGAATTTAAAATTATTTTTTTATAAATAAATGTAAGGTAAATGTAAAAAATTTTTAAACTTTTATTTTTCTTTGATAATTTGACGAAAAGAATTCACAAAAAACGCATTAAAAATATAAGAGGATTAGACAAAATAAAGTAGACATGGCGTCTTTCGATATAGAGAAAACTTTGAAGGTTGTCCCAACATTCGACGGAAAATCAAATGAACTTCCGATATTTTTAAGGCTCATTCAACATTTTAGTGAAACACTAAAAAATGATGCTGAGAAGTCAAATTTGATAGAATTCATTTTGGATATTAGACTTACGAGTAATGCCAAAACAAAACTAACCGCAGCCAAAAAACCGCAGATCATTCTAGAGTTGAAAGAACTATTAGTTGAAAGAGTTGAAATATATAGAGTTGAAAGAACTAACCTCAGGGGTCACTGGTCTGATTAGACCGTGATGCGGGACTTGGTGAACCCGAGGTACCTGAGCTATAGTGGGCTCTAGCCTGCTATTGCAAACCGTAAACCTGTTGTCATGTCTAGCGAGAACGGGGACCTTGGCTGGGTCGCGGGAAGGTGCTCCCTTATTAGCACCCCCTGGTGGGTTGGCGTAGATGCATACACTTCTAAATTCATATCCCACAGCAATTTATGTTCGGTGGTGGAATTATACCATCGGATCCTTTAAGTTATAAGCACAAATCCACACAAAACATCTACAATTTCTTTTCTTTTTAATTCCACTTGTTCATATTAAATAAATAAAAATTTCGATTAATTTTTAATGATAAATCGTATTTATTTCATTTTTTAATTTTTGGAATATTTAAATAATATTGCACCACTTCAAAGAAAATTGTCTAATTCTAATGTTTTAACGTTGAAGAAATAATCTATTGTGTGTATTTTTTGGTTTAGTTTTTGAACAAAGGAAACAAAAGGTTTCTTTGTTCTCATTTTTGTCATGAAGTTAGTTTTGAATAAACAAGTGCTATTTTGCTTTTTTTACGTTTGATACTTTTCTAAATTCAAATATATTCAGAGCCACAGGTACACAACACTAGAGAGGACTCATGTAGGGTCAAACCATGAAAAGTACCAACCTCTGGGCTGTTGCCCCCTGTTGCCCCCAGTTGTATATAGACTTCTAACAGGTATAGACGAAGGCCTGTTGGTGATCTTTATTGAGTCTTAACTCGTGGGAACAATATGGATAGATATTTTAGTAACCTTTTAAATTTTTAAAAAATTTTGTTTTCGCCTTTTTATTATTTCTTACATCCTATCATGAAATATTGGCCTATGTCATATTTTATTATATGATAGGATTTATTGTTTAGTTACCCATTTTTAAAACAAATTATATTTTGATCAAATGACTATTAGGCCCGCTATACACTTGAGCTAAGCTATGCGAACTATGCAAACTATGTTTTCTGTATATAACGTAATCCAATGGATGACTATACACTTGAGCTAAGCTATAAGCTTAGCTCAAGTGTATAGTCATCCATTTGATTACGTTATATACAAAAAACATAGTTCGCATAGTTCGCATAGCTTAGCTCAAGTGTATAGCGGGCCTTACATTTGATAAACAATTTAAAATACACATCCTAAATATTTGTGGATTAATTGTCAACCGTGACGCCGTGCAACATCCTCTCGAGCACGACCAACCGCATATTCTTTTTCTTACAGAAACACTAGTTTCTGAAAACTAACCCTATGACGTAACACTAAATCCCAAATACAGGCTTGCATCAGCTTTTAAACTTCATCAAGGTGTATGTGCCGACTTGAAGTTGAACTTTGGCTTAAGAGTTATTCTATATGAAATTATCGAAAAAAAGAAAAACTGTTGCTGCACTGTTTTAGATGTTGCTCAAACTTTGTGGAAATGTTCTTTAGGGTTCAAAAAATCAAAATCCACAAGGATTTAATTTTCGCACGCGCCACTTCCGGTCCACACAAAATAAAGCACTTGAAAAGTCGTATTTTTGTGTTTTGCGGTTTTAGCTGTAAAAATTTTTCTAATAAAGATATTGATTCGACCAAGGTGACATTATAAAGCTGAAAGATTGTAGTTTTTTAAACAAAAATAAAAATGTAAGAAACTGTAAGCTGTAAGTAAGAAGCTGTAAGCTGTAAAAAACAAATGGTTGGCTTCTCTTTAAACGCCTGTACACCCTCGTCAAGAGGAAATAACAAAACAAACGTTTAAGTTTTTTAAAGTTAAAGGTAAGAACTAAATATTCTGCTAATTCCAAATTTTTGTCTTTTACCAAACACGTCCAAATTGTAGCCTGAAACATGCAAATTGCTGAAATTTCAAAATTTCAAGTAAAGAGTTTTTGCATTATGAGTTGACTGAACGAGTCGGTTTTAATTTTTTATACTATATCCATATGTGTACTTTGATATTTGAGAATATTTAGACTTTTATATGCAACAGCGCAGACGCTGGTGTCAATTGAAAATCCAATCCAATCCAATCCAATGAGAATCCAATCAAATATACGTATTTTCAACACTCTTTCATTTTTTAAATATATGAATTATGTCAATTTTTATTTTTGTTTTCAAAATTACCATCTTTAAGCTTTATAATGCCACCTTGATCGAATCAATATCTTTATTAGAAAAATTTTTACAGCTAAAACCGCAAAACACAAAAATACGACTTTTCAAGTGCTTTATTTTGTGTGGATCGGAAGTGGCGCGTGCGAAAAATAAGTCCTTGTGGATTTTGATTTTTTGAACCCTAAAGAACATTTCCACAAAGTTTGAGTAACATCTAAAACAGTGCAGCAACAATTTTGTTTTTTTCCGATGATTTCATATAGAATAACTCTTAAGCCAAAGTTCAACTTCAAATCGGCACGGGTTAACTTTATTTGATTGACCTAAAATTTCTTGCAGTTCATTTTTATATGTATACACACCGATTTAGGGGGTGAGACCAAAAATATTTTGAAATAGAAAATTAAGGAACACCCTAATGTGCATACATTCATGAGAGTGTTGCATACAAACGCTTTCCAAATTATGAACTGCATGGTGTGGCTACAGCTAATTTTGTCGACGTAATTAGAGCACAATCTCAAAATTGTGAGGTTATCGTTACCGGTGACTTCAACGTCCACAACAAATCATGGTTAGAGTTTTCCAAAATGACCAACGACGACAACAATGGAAGGCAGGCAGAAATGTTTGCTGCATCGCACAACCTGACGCAGGTTTTAAAAAGCCCAACTTTCATTTCTCGTAATGGCGGTGATAAAAGTTTTCTCCTAGACCTCTATCTCATATCTATACCAGATATTACGAGTGTCGATGTCGATAAGGGTAGTATTGGAAATTTTGACCATTATCTAATCACATCAGTTATCAAAACTGATTTGCTACAAACTATAGTTCCCAAACCAAAATAAATAAATAAATACACTGAAAAAAAAATGTATGTAAAATTAACGAAAATCTCCGTTAATTCAACAGACAATTATGTTGTTTTTGATCCTACAAATTGTTTGTTAAATTCAACAATTTATGTCAGTAGATTTTACTTTACAAACAATTTTTAACAAACAGTTGGAAAATTCAACAAACAAGTCTGTTGATAAAATTACGAACAAAAACAACACTTTGACTGTTAAAATAACGAACAAGTCTGTTAAAATACTTTAACAAATAGACTTAACAGTTTTCCGTCAGTTTTAACAAACTATCGTCTGTAAAAATAAAATAACAACTAGTTTGTTAAAAAAACAAATACTGTCTGTAGTATATAAAGTAGATATAATAGATTCATAACTCTAAGAGTTTAAAATAGATTCATTTAAAATAGATTCATAACTCTAAACTAGATTTTGTGACATTTTGACTCGACCCTTTTTAATTTGGTCTATTTTGGTCTATATTCGGTTTATAGCTAGCCTTTGATAAATGAAAAATACGGCTTCAAGTAGAATTTTTTTAAATATAGACCAAAATAGACCAAATTAAAAAGGGTCGAGTCAAAATGTCGCAAAATTTTGCTGAACTTGACTGAAATTGCTTTTTAAAAAGTTCATTTAATAATAAAATATTTGATATTTAACATAAAAAAAAAATCTGAATCTAAAAATCGCCATTTTTATAATTTTTCTTCAGAACAAAAATAACTGATTCCCGACAGTCATATGCACAACGAATTTTATCTCTAAAACAAAAAATGATGCTAGTCCTAAACTTTCTCAAGTTGTTAGTTATAAAATAAGCTTCAATTTAGTTAAAAAAAAAAAAAAAAAAAAAAAGTTAGTGCCATCTTTTTTTCAATTACACCATTTTTTTCTTATGTTACACCGTTAAAAATTATTTCAAAAAATTAACAGTGTACATTTTTAAAAACTTTGTTCTAATACCTATTCAACGACATATCATTTATGAAAATCGATTGAGTAGTTTTTCTACAATCGCTCGTCGAAATGCACTCACATCACAAAATAACAAAAATTGAGGGGCACCCTGTGACGACCCCTGGTCGAAAAAAAAAATTCTAAGAGAACTTGTATTTTTTATTTATCAAAGACTATCTATAAACAAAAAATAATCAAAATTAAAAGGGGTCAAGTCAAAACGATGTTGAATCTTCGTGAAATTGCTCATAAATTATTTGAATTTTGATGTTGTTGTTCAATCATGTTTTTAAATTTCCTGTTCAATATGGTTCTTGCTTCATTTTGGATTTCTTGAGTAGGTAACATTTTAATAGCTGTTTCACAATTTATAATTTCAGATTCAAGATGGTTTTTATGAAAGCTAGGAATATTATAACTTAAGCCTTTAGATAATAATGTAATTTCTGAATCTGTCAACTGTATGTTTGTGAGATTTACAAATCTGGGGTAGAACTTATGTAAACTTTGAATGTTAATAGGAGGATATTGTTCATCAAAAAGTTTCTTAATTTTTGAATTTTGATTAGACACTGTATTTCCTATTATGTGGCTTGTGTTCATTTAATGTGTATTCATGTTTTGTTTTATGTAGATTTCATAGGAAAATCTACCTATTTTGAGTTTTATTTTTAATGTGTCACAGCAAAAACCATACGCTAAATAAACTATTAAACACTAAGCTGCACCATTTTCACGACCTAAAATTTACATTTTTGATGTTTTTTGTAGCAGATATCATGATTTTTTGTAGTTTATTATTACGATAAGTATTAGTTAATTATTATGGATTTACAATTCTTGCGACATACAGCTATTATGACGATTGCGGTTTTTATCATTGAAATTAAAAGATCTAGCTGGTATAATTCGATTCGCTAATTACCTCGGTAGATTACAAATAAAGTAATAAATATTACCTAAATATTACCAACACAAACACATTTAAAAATTTAACCATATCAACATCGTTTTAATTTTTTTTAATTTCAAAATGGCGCTATAAGTTCACTATTTTTTCTGTGCTAAAAAATGAATCAGGCTTCTATATCGGTTTTGCCTAAACCCATTCTATTTTAAAAAATCTGTTTTAGCAAGGACTTTTTTACCGAGCATCAGAGCTAAAATTTCATTTGATGATATTTGCTTAGACAAATCTTTATTAGCTAGAATATGAATCACCCTATTGTTATGTTTTTATATTAATGAAAACAATATTTTAATTATTTAAATGTTTATTATAATTATTAATATATATAAATTCAAGATACATATATAAAGTATAAGACGAGTGACATGTTTCTTTTTCAACTACTAACTTATATATAAATGCCACCAGATGTCTCGTATGTATTTATAATTAATGAATGACGTTACATCTCCCCTTCACAAGATACAAATAAAATATTTCAATTAACAATAATAAAATAGTTCAATTAACAATAATCCTTAAATTTATATGAAGTTCTAATTTGTCTCCCTGACTTAGTTCTATGCTGGGGAACGTCATTGTTTTCTGTTACATTTACATTATTGGATTCTACTTGATTTTCAATTTGAATTCCAGTATCAGTATTTAAATTTTTATGACTTTCAAAATTACCTAAATTTACATTTTCAGTGTTACAATAATAGTGAGAATTCTGAACAAATGATTCTTCAAAACTATTTTCATTCGGTTCCTTTTCGTTTACATCATACCCGTTTTGAATAAATTTCTTTATATAAGCTCTATTACGTCTATATACTTTACAATTTTCACCCTTAATCAAAAAAAACCTTGGTTCTGGACCAATTTTAACAATTATTCCTTTATTCCATTTTTCATCTGTCGGAATTTTCTTAAATAGAACCTGATCATTAACATTTAAATTTGACAATTCTTTCTTATTTCTATTGAAATAAAATGACTTTTGTTTATTATTTTTATCTATAAATGACTGAAATTCTCGTTTGTTTACGACTTTAGGCTTCAAATAATTATCTGTGGTTGACAAATTTTATTCTAAGTTGCCGTGACATTAAAAGTTGTGCGGGCGAGTACAGATTTTGATTTGCAGTGTTTCTATATTGAAGTAATGCTAAGTATGGATCTGAATCAGACTCATTCGCTTTGATAAGTATTTTCTTAAGCGTTTGTATGCTTCTTTCTATTTGTCCATTAGACTGACTATGGTAGGGACTTGTAAATATGTGCTTAATATCCCAACCAGTGACAAAATTTTTAAAATATTCTGAGTTAAAAGGCGGGCCCCCGTCTGTTATTATAATTGCAGGGATGCCATGCCGTGCAAAAAATGATTTTAAATGCATGACAACAGTACTTGAATTACTATTATCTATTACTACCATTTCAATAAATTTGCTATAATAGTCGACACATACCAAGTATTTTCTATTTTTAAAATATAAAAAATCAATACCTAATTTGTACCACGGAATCAATTTAATTTCATGAGGTAACAATGGTTGCTTACAATTATTATTACTAAATTCTTGACATATTGAACAAGATGAGACGACATTTCTTACATCATTATTCAGATTTGGCCAATAGACTGAATTTTTAGCAAATTGAACACATCTTGTGATGCCAAAATGACCTTCATGAATTATTTGTAACATTTCCTTTCATAACGTTTGTGGCACTATTATTACATCATTTTTAAATATAAGACCATAATTGACAAAAATTTCATCTTTGATTTTGAAATATGGACGAACTTCTATAGGAGTTGACTTAATATTTGACGGCCATCCCTCATAATAATATTGACTCAATAATTGTAGCGTACTATCTTTAGAAGTTTCAGTTTTGAAAGTATCTTTTCTCTCAGGTGACATATTGATATTATTTGTGACAATTAAATTTACATGAACATCAATTTCATCATCTAGCTGAGGTAACATTTCAGCTATTGATGCTCTTGACAAAGTGTCTGGAATATACATTTTACTTCCAGGCACATAGACAACTTCTAAATCGTATTTTTGAATTTTCATCATAAGCCGTTGTAGACGCGGAGGGATTTTATGCAACGGTTTTTCGAATAACGGTACTAGTGGTAAGTGATCCGTTTGAACTTTAATTTTATGACCATAAGTGAATTGATGAAATTTTATACATCCAAATACAATAGACAATAGTTCACGCTCTATATTAGCATAGTTATGCTGACTTGGAGTTAACATGGCTGAGGCATATGCAATAGGGTTTGAACCATGCATGCATCGAGGCACCGACTGAGTTTTGCGACGAATCAAAAGCTAGAATAAGTTCTTTATTTGGATCGAAATGAGTTCAGACTGGCGCTTGTGTTATTAGTGACTTAAGACATTCAATCTCTTTTGCATGCACTGCAACTCAATGCCATATGACATTCTTTTTAAGTAATGACCTCAAATTATGAGTTTCTTCTGAATATGATTTAATGAATTTTGAAAGATATGTTAACATACCTAGAAAACGTTTAAGATCTTTAGTATTTTTTGGTGACGGCATCTTATTAATTGCTTCTATCTTATTTTTATCTGGATGACAACCTTGACTACTACAAACATGACCTATATAAGTGACTGAATTTTTACATATTTGAGATTTTTCTAAATTGAATTTTAGACCAATTTGTCTAGCTCGATTTAAGACTTATTTTAAAATTTGATCATGTTCTTCTTTTGACTTTGCAAATATAAGAAAATCATCAAAATAAATTAATAGACCAGGAATATTTGAAAATAATTTTTCACTAGTTTTATAAAAATATTCAGGCGCTGATTAAATCCCAAATGGTAATCTCAAAAATTTATACCTTCCCATTGGGGTTATAAATGTACATAATTTAGAGGACTCTTCGTCTAATCTAATAGTCCAAAATCCTGAATTAGCATCCAATGTTGTAAAAAACTTAGCATTACTTAAGTGAGACCTGAGTTTTCATCTAGAGTTTTAAACGGATAATGTGACCTTATTATAGCTTTATTTAAGTTCCTAGGATCTAGACATATTCTTAATTTTTCACTAGGTTTTTTGACAATGACTAAACTATTGACCCATTCTGTTGGTTCCTCTATTTTCTTTATAATATCTAATTTTTCCATACGTTTTATTTCGACAGACAAATTTTTATATAATTTAAAAGGCATTTTACGTAAAGGCTCTATTGTAGGCTTGACTGACTTATCTATATCTATATGACAAATTTCATTTTTAATACAACCTATTCCTTCAAAGACATCATTAAAATTAGACAACAAACTTTCATCATTACTTTTATATTTAAAGGTAACATTTTCATCAAAAGTTACGTTATGAACTCTTTTTACCACATTAAGTTCGACAGAAGATTCTCGACCTAAGACTGATTCCAAATCCTCTTTGCAAATTAAAAACTCTATCAAGTACGACTTGTCTTTTAATTTACAATTAAGTTCGATTTGACCAATTATGTGAACTTGTCTATGAGAATAATATTTTATTCTAGTTCCTGTCTGTTTTATTGGTATTTTAACACCTAATGACTTAAACTAATTACATTGACATGTGCTCTAGTGTCTATGATACATTTTAATTTTACATTTTCACTTATACCTAGAGTTACGTCCCAATCCGAACTCAAAGCATTGATTTGACAGTTATATAAAGATCCTACATAAAATTCAGAATCTTGACTTTTATTTTTATGGACTTCTAACATTTTAACTTTTCTTGGTAGAAAACATTGCTTAGCATAGTGGTTCAAGCGACCACAATTTGAACATTGAGCTCCTTCAGCAGGACATTTTGACCTATGGATTTGACCACATCGATTACAATTTTTATTATTACTATTTTGATAATTATTAGACTTATTAAACTTATATCTAGGACTCACAGACCGATTTGAAGCTCTTGATCTTGACCTATTGCATGACTTTTGATCCCTTCTTTGGACGTTGAACCTTGAACTTGACCTTGGATTGTGATTGTATTGAACTTGTGATTTTGACGCGTTGACATTATATGCAGCCACTGCTCCAACAAAATCTTGATTAATTCTTTCTTCTTTTTGTAGTTGTTCAGCCTGACGTTTTGACATTGCCATAGTTTTTGCAATTTCTATATTTTTAGAGAAATCTTTTTGATCTTCTTGGATTAATTTTTGCTGAATGTATTGGTTTCACGAATTTAGACCACATATAAAGCAATCTTTTATAATTGACTCTCTTAATATATCAAACTCGCATGTTAGACTTAAATTAGTTAAGGACGTGACGAAATCTTCTAAACTTTCACTTTCTTTCTGACGGCGAAAGAAGAAATTATACCTTTCTAGCGTTATATTTGCTTTTGGCACAAAATGATTATCAAATAACTTCACAAGCTCATCAAATTTTATAGTATCTATGTCTTTGTTGAATGTTTAAAATATATCCAATGCATCTGGACCTATGTGATGTAGTAACAAAGCAACTTTTAGTTTATTAGCTCTTACAAAAATGTTAAATAATGTTTTCCATTGTTTCCAGTTAGGATTATGAATATCAATTGGTTTAATGAACAAGGTGCATTAGCTGCTGGTTTTTGTGTTGACATTGTTTTTTTGTTATATTTGAAGTAGGCTTCGACTTTTTAGTTTGACTTATATCTTCTGGAGGATCCGTTTCATCATCAGACATTTTATATTTGTAGCATTTTATTTGACAATTATAGTAGTTTTTATTTTACCAGATGTCTCGTATGTATTTATAATTTATGTATTATTATTATGTATTTATAATTAATGAATGACGTTACACCTATAAATGTTTAAAAATGCATTCAAATACATATTTCTAATCAATAATTCGCAGTAAAAGAGCAAATGATAATAATGGTATTATGACAACCGACAAACCTAAGCCAACGCAATCCTTTTCACCAAAAAAATCTTATCTAAGACTCAGAATCAGAGCTAAATTGTTTAAATTCTAGAAAAAGATATTGCAAACCCGCGAATAACTATTTGGGAAAATGCGCTAAATAATATACCTGAATTTTTTATGTTTGGGTCTAATAATCGGCACATTACGTCATAGCTTTTTAAACAAATTAAACTTCAACTGGATCCCAAAAAATTTATGGAAATATTCAGTCATTCGGAGCAAAAGAACATATAACAATAATGTTTTTATAATAACCTACAAGTCTAAGACTATACCTAAACACATTTCTTTTTAAAAAAATTTGTCGTAGTAAAGACCGTTTTACGCAGAATCAGAGGTAAATTTACATTTGATAATATTTTTTAGACAAATCTTTATTAGCTAGTATCAGCATCAGCATCAGCCTATAAATGTCCAAAAATGCATCAAAACACATATGTATTTGTATTCTTTTGTCATATGCAGTAAAAGATCAAATTATAATGTTTTTATGTGAACCTTATGTCAACAAACCAAACACATTCCTTTTTAAAAAAAAGTGTCTTAGCTAAAGCTTGTTTTACGCAAAATCAGAGTTATTAAATTTACATTTTTATTTGATAAATTATTAAATTTAATAATTTAATAAAAAATAATATTTTTCAAACAACTTTTATTTAAAATACAAATATCAGACGCGTTTCGGATATAAAATATCCATCGTCGGTGAACGAAATTTATATTTATGACAATACTATTTAAAAAATTTTGTTTGTTTTCAAAAATATGTATGCTAGATTAAATATAAAAAACCAAAACAAAAATGACAAAATTTAAAACTATAAAATGTGGCTAGAACAAAAAACAACAAAGAAAGGTATTAATTTACAATTAAATTGTATAAAATATTAGAACTAAATGAAAGTTGTTCATTCAAAATTGAAAATGGTCTCTTCTTGATAGCTTTATATATTTGAAACTCTTCCATTGAATCCATGAGAGGACCTTTGTTACAAAAATGTAAAACTTCAAAATTATTTTCGAAACTTGTATATGTAGGATTTTCGTTGATTAAATGTTGAGCAAAAATTGATTTTATATTAAGAATGTTTTTTCTTCTTGGTAAATGTTCTGAAAATCTTTTGATAAATTTTCTACCTGTTTGGCCAATATAAAATTTATCACAGGAATCACAATTTATTTGATATACGCCAGAGCAATCTTCTAGTTTAGATTTTTCTTTGAATTTGAAATGTCTATATTGTTTTGAAAAAAATTTTAAATTTGTATTTTTTAAATTGATTAACTATTATGTTGAGAAGTGAATTGGTGTAATTTATGGAAATATATTTTAAATCTGTATCTGTTCTGTATCTAAATCTGTATCTGTTCAATCTGTTTATAGACCTATGATTGTTTATTCTTTTTGAATTTCGAATTAATATTTTATCGATAATATTTGGGTTGAAATCAAATGAAACCTGACTATTATAATAAATTATAAATTAAAGTCTCTGACTCTTCGAAGATGCCATGCCAACAATATTAAATGTAGATGAAAACATTCATTTACCTTTAAGGATTTAAGGATGACTATAATAATGACTCTGAACTTCTACCAAATTGACCAATAAAGTCAATTGTGTGTGCGAATTCTAAATATTCATATCTGTATATTAATTGGTCAGCCATTGATTACTTGGTATTTAATGTGAGAATATAGGAGAGAACGTAGATGACTGCAGCAGTTATCTTCTTTACAATGACTCCTCCTAAGCCATGTTAGCTTTTGTATGTTTCTATATCTAGAGATCACTTATCTGATTGAATGGTAGCTTTAGCGATCACTATGCCTTGTCCCGTAGAAATTAGCAGAATACCCACTTGCTTTGGATTTTAAGATAGAGGTTGTGGTGTCTAGTTCTCACTTCTTTGGATAGAATTGCTGTCTGGATATGCAGCTAAATGTACCAGTACCGTTGCAGTTTGGAAATTGTTTGATTCCATGACTGATATTTGAGATTTTAGTAGTGCTTTGCTCTCTTATTACTAATAAATGTCTTGAATATACCAAACCAGATTGTAAATTTCTTTATTCATAAACTTTTTTTGCACCCCTCTCATGTTAAAAATTTGCGGCTTAAAATATGCGAAACACAAACAGAAAGTAATCAACTGAAACAAACTTATTTGGTTAACAGAATATTTTATTTTTGTTTTCCACATTTATTTTTGCTTGTGATATTATTTTATTCATTGGTAATGGTTCTCTTTATTTTGTTAACTCTTTTCTTAGTGTTAATGGTACAAAGTAGAAGTGGGGAATGATTATTTCAGAACAAAAAAAAAACATAAGATTAACGGATACAATTTAGTTTTAAAATTACAGTTGGAGTGCATTATTATTATTGTTTAAGAGGTTAGATTAATTAATTATATTCTATTTAATAACAATAGGAATAAAACAAATCGAAAAATATGTTTTGTGATAATTAAGTATTAAATTTATGGTAATAGTTGAACTTTCATTAAACTAAAGTGAGCAAAAACCTTATTCATTCTAAATGCAAAATAAAAAAAAATTAAAATATGTGATTTTTTCTAAATTATTTTTTTTACTTCTTATTTTAAAGATATCCGTGGTGTTGTGTTGAAAAAAAATTTAGCAATACTTGTTTAAAAAAAAATTAAAAAACTACTGTTCTACGTCAAGTTTTAAAACTATTTTGTTCCTGACATGAAGAGGGACGATAGGATCACATTTTCAGATTACATTAATAGTCACAGGATAAATACAAACAAAATGGGAATACTAATATTAGTTCTATTAATTATTTTAATAGATAAATCTAATTCACAATCTATAGGTGAGTTGTATAGTTAGTAGTTTTTGACTATTGTTGGATAAAACTTAAACTTTTTCTGTTTAATTGTGCTACTAATTGTGCTTATGATAAAACAAAGAGACTTTTAATGAATACCTTTTTTAAATTTATCTTTCTAAAGATTATTGAATTCATATATTTATTTTATATTAAATTTAATTCAAACTTCAAATACTTTGCAATTAAAACTGATTTATTCAAAACAATAACCTGCATTGGTAGTGGATGCTCATCTGAAAACTTTTGGATTTGGAAGTTTTGCACACAGCACTGTTTAGATAACTTATTTTTTTAAAGAGAAAACATGATATCCATCGATTATTTGGTATTTTTATAATTTTTAATAATAATAATAATAATAAAAAGAAAGAAGTTAGAGTGAAATTTTTCTTTACTTTTAAAAGGTCAAATGTTTGTAAAAGCAATTTCTCTCTCCACTAAAGATTGTTCTCATAACTTTAAGTTTAAGTTATTTTTTTAGATAGGTGTGGACAAGTAAAATGTCTTTTTAAATTCAATGACTTTGGTTTCCGTCTACTATAACTTAATGTTTGTGTTCCGCTTTATATTATTTTAGAGTTCTGCAAGTCGAATTTGAAAATAATATGAAGTGGAACACTCACATTTTCAACCTCAATAAGAGCACTCTTCAAAAGTATAGATATTTAGGACGACTTCGTTAATTTTCAACAGGAAACAGTTTGTCTTGATCTATAACCTTGATCTTATAAGTTCCTGAATAGAATTCTGTTCTCACATTGTATGTGGAGCATACATAATCAGTTGAGAATGCCTAGATGTCAACCAACTGAAAGTCATTCAATTGATTTATCATATAATTTGACTATATTTTCATTTGCAATATCTAATAACTGCTTCGAAAACATAATCGCAGTTTGATCTCGTTGCAAAAACACTTGCATGTTAAATGGTAATTGGAGTTTCTTTACATGCCGCCACAAATTAGATAATTTTAAGCATGCGTTTAGTTCGTCAGCACAAACCTGTGAACGGCGCAACCCGAGTTTGTTTTCTATGTAATTAACATGGGAAAAACGACGTTTTTACTCAAACATGAATAGCTGGTAAAAATTTTTTTTTAAATTTCTGATAGCAGCATGTCATAGAAAATGAAATTTCCTACAAAAAGGGTCCTAGGTACTAAATCCGTGATAAAAATATTTTCAAAAGATGTGATCGTTTATGTTAATTAAATGGGAAACAAATTTGGGTTGTGCCGTTCACAGGTTAGATCTGGGAAGCTGAAATTTTGAGAGAATTTTTCTAAGGTACAATGCTAAAACATTAGCTAATGGGCAAAAGAACGTTACGTTCATGCTCCATGTAGGAGCGTTGCCAAGCTAATCACCTTCGAATATTCACCACGGTCATTCGCAACAGCGACATAGTTACCATTTCAGCCGATTTTTTAAAGTCGTTTATTACGTTTCTCTCCTATTGCAGTCGTGGTCTACCTCGCGGTCGCTCACTCCCTGGGGTACTAACGTACATTTTTTTAATCATTCCAGACTGTGAATCGGCTCGTAGTACATGCCCAAACCAAGCAATTCTGTTGGAACGGATACAACCTATTATATCTGGACCCTCAAGAAGGTCTCTGATCTTAAAGTTATATCGCGCTCTATACTCTCCATGGTCTGTCTTAGGTGGACTAAAAATGTAGCGTAGGATTTTACGCTCAAATACAGATAAATGTGATTCGTCATTCTGTTTAAGGGTCCATGTCTGTGACCCATACTTCACCACCGGTATAATCAACGTCTTGTATAGCTTGAGTTTGGTGTTAGTTGATACATACGGTGATCTAAGGAGAGGCTTAATTGAGTAGAAAGTTCGAGCAATTCAAGTTTTTATCTCTTGTTTTTATCTCTTTGTTTTTATCTGTTGTTGTTCAAATCAAGCATGGATCCCAAATATTTAAAACATTCAACTCCCTCAATTCGTTCATCGCCGCACATCAAATCTTTCTTCTCAGCCTCTCTCTCTTGAAACATTCATATGTTTGGTTTTATCGTAGTTAATTTAAAAACCAATTTTTCTAGCTCCACTCTCAAGCGACTTGAAAGTGTCACTCATAACAGCTTCACTTCGGCCGAGGATGACAACATCATCAGCGTACGCGATCATCTGTACTGAGTTTATTGACAAGATATTGTTGTTAATCGGTAGTTTTTTTTGACGGCACACATATTCCTATGCTAGATTAAAGAGTATAGGAGAGATAACATCACCTTGTCTTAACCCGTAGTCGACTTTAAAAAACTTTGATATTTCGTTCTCTACTCGTACACAGCATTGTGAGTTCTGTACTGTCATTTTGCATAGCGATACCAGTTTACCAGAGATTTCCATTGACACCAGAGCAGACCATAGAGTCTCTCGTTCGAGAGAGTCGTAGGCCTCCCTGAAATCAACAAAGAGTTGGTACACAGGTATGTTGAACTATTGACACTTTTTCAAAATCACCCTTATCGAGAAAAGTGCATCTGTGGTACCTCGGCCTTGCCGGAAGCCACACTGATATTCTCCAAATAGTTGTTCAGCAAAAGGACTGATTTTGGCTAGCAAAATGTATGAAAAGATCTTATATGCTGTGCAGAGGAGAGTGACTTCTCTGTAGTTTGCACATTGTAGGTGATTACCCTTTTTATGGATTGGTATCAGCACAGTGCTGAGTTTCAGTCCTGTGGCATGGTTTTACTCCTCCAGATGATCATTTGAACAAGTTAAAACACTCTTAAGGATAGAGTTTTACCGCCATGTACATGATTTTTAGGGTTTCGGGCTAGATGACGGGCTAAAAAATAAATAAAGTTGTTTTCGTTTGTTCTACAGAGTTGCGATGTGAGACCTTTGAGAAAATACATTTTTTTATCGAGACGAATAGGGTATCATTTGAAAGAGCTCTACTTTAGTATCCTTTAAAAATACATTTTGGAACTTTACACCCCTCCGTTTTTTGTATAATTATGAATAATGACGTTTTATTTATGTTTTATTACCTCGATTAACTCCGATCCTACTTGATTGAAAATCTTAAAATATATTTGGAATGATAGAAAAATGAATAAGTTTTTAATTGAAAATATAGAAAAGTGTAACATACTCATAATTATAATTATTATGGGGGTGGGAATAAGAAGGGGTAAAAACATCATTTAAAACCAGGTCCACCCCACTTGACCTTCATTTGAAAGAGCACCTAAGAAACATTGCAATTTTTTCTAGAATTTTGCAATGCATAATTTTTGGATTATCGTCAAAAAAGTGCAACAAAAAGTTGGTCCTCCCCTCGCTAAGGATTAGCGCTTAAGATAAGAGCTTAATTGACAGAAAAATTTGAAAAAATTCACGGAGGCAGGAAGTTTGATAAACTTTGAACGAAAATTATAGCGAAGTCTCAAATAATTATATTTCTCATTCTGGGTGTTTAGGGGACGGGGAGGGAGAGGTAAGAAAACCTTTTTTGACCCAAATTAGTGAGGTGTCATATGAAAGAGCACATATTTAAGAAACTTACAATTTTTTTAGAATTTTGCCATGCACAGTTTTTGTGTTATTGTAAAAAAAATATTTTCAGTATCCCCTCCACCCCCCTAATATTCACGGTTGATTAACCAAAAAAAAATCAAATTTAAACCATTTACAAGCTAGTGTAATTGAATCTTTCTTGAGTTACCATAAACAGCTATGGATAAGATTTAACCTGAAGTATAATTTTTTGTCTCATTTTTCATCAATTTACATGTGATTGTAATGTATTGTTACGTTTTTCCTAACCTTACTTCGAATTGGCCTAACTCATAATTCGATAAACGCAATTCCCAAATCTCTTCAGAGTTCGATCACTGATTAGTAAGCAAAAACACCAGGCTTTATTAAGTTTTCAACTCCTTGATTGTTCCACAACAACAAGAAACAATACAGCAAACATTATTCCTAACTAGAATATTCTTTCAAGAGCTTCAGTAACTCCAACGGTTGATTGTAGAAATTTCCAGTAATACAACGTTTAAAATTATACACAAATTATTTCTACTTAATACCACTTAATACCTTTTAAATACCACTTTTATAATTTTAACTTTACCGACACACGTTTAAAATAAAACTAATTCAATTTAAAACAGGCTATTGCTTATATACCACTCTGCTTAATTCTAGACAATTCGAGGTCATTTTCCAGAAACCTTCAGAAAATTGTAGAATATTCGATTACTTTACGTTATGCTGATTTGATTCATAAAATCATTCAATTTTATTTATTGTCGACCTAAGTTCTACGAAATACAACAACAACACTATTCATTTCATTAATTTGTTGTTGTGTTTTGTTGATTTGATTTTTCTGGAAGTGACCTCCGTCAAGTTCCTTAAGTGGTCATCAAAGTCTTTGCCCATGACGATGATGTGATCCAAATATACAAGGCATGTTTTCCAGTGCAAGCCTTTAAGCACCCGTTCCATTAACCTCTTGAAAGTTGTGGGGAGCGTTGCATAACCCAAATGGCATGACATTAAATTGCCATAGTCTATTTCCTACACTGATTGCTGTTTTCTTCCGATCGTCTTCCGCAACTTCAACCTGCCAGTAGCCATTTTGCAGATCTAATGTTGAAAACAATCTTGAACACGATAATCCAGTGTATCATCAATCCTAGGCAATAGGTAGCCATCTTTTTTAGTGACTATATTTAGTTTCCTGTAGTTAACACAAAATCTCAAGCTTCCGTCTTTCTTGCCAACTAACACCACAGGTGAGCTCCAGGGACTGTCTGAAGGCTCGATAACCCCAGCTTCTTTCATATCTCTCACCATTTTATCGGCTCCCTCTCTTTTAGCCAATGGTAATCGTCTTGATGCCTGGCGTTGCGGCTTTTCTGCTCGGTATCAATACGATGTTTCTCCATATTGTTTCTGCCATTTCTTTCAGGTGAGCTGCAGAATACAGACTTGTGTCGCTCCAACAATTGACGTACTGCTGGCGATCTCGAACTGAAATTTGAATATGCCGAAAGATGTGGTACCGTCATATGGTGGCTTTAATTTAATTTTTGCTACTTGGTGTACCACATATGAAGAACCCTTTACTGTTTCAACATCTTGTAATTACTTCTCAAAATCGTCAACTTTAGTTACGACTTTATTCAAATAACGATCAAATTCTTGCATTTCTGTTTGAATTTTCTCGACTTTAACATCGAATGTCGTTGACATTTGTAGAAGTTTCTCATCCAAGTGTTGCTTTAAGCTAACGTTCAACTCATTTATTTGCTGGTTTATCTCATTTTTATTTACAGCCAATTTTGTAGTTATTTTTTCTTTGGTAGCAGCCATTTGTTGATTGGTGTTATTGATTTCTTCCTTAGTTGCAGCCATTTGTTGTTTAATGTTACTAGTTCAAATCAAATTTTTGATTCAGCTCAACCATATTAACGTTTACAACATCCAGTTTTTGATTCATATTGGCATTTACTTCAGCCTATTGCTAATTCATATTTAAATTTATTTGTTGCATCATAGCCATTAACTGTGTAAAATCACTATCTGCAGGTGGCAATGAAGTTGTTGTTTCCGCAACAAAACTTTTCTCCTCATCAGCTGTTATTAAATCAGTATTTGTTGTAACTATTCCAAACTGGTAACTTTCCACTTCTGTTCCATTGGCTTCCATTACTTCTCGAAGCCGAAACATCAATACACTTTTGTTGCCGGTTGTTGACAAACCTCGTTGTTCTAGTTCCTTCTTCAACTCAGGAACTTTTAATTCGCTTAAGAAAACCATTTTAAACAGCATACTAATCCGCCGATACCACCAAAACGTTTTTCCTAACCTTACTTCGAATTGGAGTTTCTTGCATTCAACTGATGATATCAATACATTGTTTTACTTTCTATATGATCATCTTTACCATGCTCATAATAATTGCGTTCCTGTGAAACGGATAGTAGATAATCAATCTACAGCTCCATGGATTAATATTAATATTTTAAAACGTATGTGTAGGCGGGATCGTTTATTAAGAGATTTAAAATTCCTTGAATTATATCGCAGTGAGCGCAATGTGGTAGCCAGTTTGATTCGAAGTGCGAAACAAAATTACTTTTTTGGGAACAGCAAGCAAACTATGAAAAAAATATGGAATAATATCAACAGTATCGGAATCGGTAAAAGTAAGTTTGATGGTTCAACTAACATTGACCCAACAATCATTAACAGTTATTTTTGCAATATAACCCCAGCTCCTGTAACTATACCTTTACCCAGCGTTGGTGGGGTATTAACTACTGATCAAACTTATTTGTCGTTCTGTAGTGTAAATGAATGTGACATTTTCAAGGCAATATATGAGATAAAGTCCAATTCACCTGGCCACGATTTAATCAATTTGAAATTCTTGAAGTTTATTTTGCCCTACATTGTATCTCCCTTGAAATATCTTATTAATAATTGCATTATGCATTCCGAATTTCCGGATATTTGGAAGATGAACATAGTTATCCCAGTTTTAAAAAAGAAGGGAAGAGATTCTCTTGATAATCTTAGACCAATCAGTATGGTTTCGACCTTGTCTAAAGTTTTTGAGATCATTATTCGAGATCAAATAATTCAGCATATAGAAAAGTTCAAGTATCTAAATTAATATCAGTCTGGATTTCGCAATAATCACAGTACAGCGACTGCCTTGTTGCATGTTGTTGATGATTTAGCGCGTCACCTTGATCAAAAAAAAGCCTTTGTCGTTCTAATTTTGTTGGATTTCTCAAAGGCATTTGATTCGTTAGTTCATTTCTTATTATTACAAAAGTTATCGCTTTTTTTAATTTTGACACCACAGCTATTAAACTGATGTTCAGTTATTTGTCTGATAGATATCAAAAGGCCATAAATGGCAAGGAATCTGACCCTGAACGCATTCTAGCTGGTGTGTTTCAGGGAACCATACTCGGTCCTATATTATTTTCACTTTTCATTAATGACCTCGCACAAGTAATGACACATTGTAAATTCCATATGTATGCCGATGATTGTCAGTCATATCTCGGTGGTACTAGTACTAACATTTATGAAACTTTCAATAAGATTAATTCTGGCCTTTCCAATATTTTAGGCTGGTCCAAATCTAATGGTATCTCATTGAACTTTAGAAAAACGCAAGCGATTTTCATTTCAAAAAGAACATTTCCAGTTGTACCGGATATATATATCGATAATGTGAAAATTCCATTTCTGAATCTTATTAACAACCTTGGAATCTGTATAAACAGCAAGTTCACGTGGGACTCCCAAGTTGTCAACGTATATAACAAAATTAATTCAATATTATACGGCTTAAGACTTCACAAGAATATTTGCCCCAAAACCATCAGAATATTGTTAGCAAAAACGTTAGTAATACCCCACAACGTTAGTAATACCCCATATTGTGAATTTCTCTACATAAGTTGCGATTCTACCTCCAGAGATATTATGCAGGTTACGTGAAATAATATTGTGAGATATGTGAATGGGCTGAGAAAGTTTGACCACATTTCGGCCTTATTTCTCGAATTCTTCGGCTGCACGATGATGCAGTTCTTTTATTTTAGAGCGCTACTATTTCTCTACAAAATTATGAACAATCGGATTCCAAGATATTTATTTGAGAAAATCAAGGTCGGTTCGATTCGGAATGGCAATATATGCCTGCCTCTTAACTATACCAATATCTATAATAAATCACCCCTCTTCACTTCATTCAGTATTTGGAATAGAGTTCCTGTTGAGGTAAGAAATGCTAAACCACTTATTAAATTTAAATCTCTTGTGTTCGATTATGTTAAAAATAATTTTTAGTCATGTAATATTGATGTGTAATATTTAAAATGTCAATTGTACTCTATAGGATAGATAAGCCATGCTTTATCCTCACTTTGTTTTGAATAAATAAATAAATAAATAAATAAATAAATAAACTGGTCTAACTCACAATTCGATAAACGCAATCTCCAAATATCTTCAGAGTCCAATCACTGATTAGTAAGCAAAAACACCAGGTTTTATTAAGTTTTCAACTCCTTGATTGTTCCACAACCACAAGAAACAAAACAGCAAACAATATTCCTAACTAGAATATTCTTTCAAGAGCTTCAGAAACTCCAAGAGTTGATTGTAGAAATTTCCAGTAATACAACGTTTAAAATTATACACAAATTATTTCTACTTAGTAACACTTTAAACTTTATTTACAAAAACTAATTTTAAATATCACTTTTATAATTTTAACTTTACAGACACTCGCTTAAAATAAAACTAATTCAATTTACAACAGGCAATTCCTTATATACTACTCCGCTTAGTTCTAGACAACTAGACAATATGAGGTCACTTTCCAGAAACCTTCAGAAAATTGTAGAATATTCGATTACTTTACGTTATGCTGATTTGATTCATAAAATCATTCAATTTTATTTATTGTCGACCCAAGTTTCGACGAAATACAACAACAACACTATTCACTTCATTAATTTGTTGTTGTGTTTTGTTGATTTGATTTTTCTTGAAGTGACCGTAATCGTCTAGATTTTTCTGAAATACGATTAATCTTTTATTTTGTTGTGCGTCTATGGTCCGGCAATATAAAGACTTTACAACATAAAGACTTAACAATATAAATATTTTACAATTTTTGAAATTGTGTTCTTTTACATTCACTGAACCCTTGGAGAGCGAATTTTATTCGCCCTTGTCTGACTTTTTTTATTGTTAATGGTTTTGCTTAAAAACACTTAAAACTAAATGAAAGCTGAACCAGGATTTCGAATTCGAGTTCAAGGTACTAACCACTAGACCACTGAACACACATACATAAAAATGTTCCATTTCATTGTTTCCCAATGCATGGAAATTGGATCTATTGTATATGTAATACCCAAAACTTTCACACCGAGTGGTATTTTGCGAGATAATTTTTTGAAAACCAGAACCATAATGTTGTTTAAGACATAATTATTCGTTACCTAGAAAGAAAAATTATTTAAATTTAATTGATTAAATAAAGAATTAGCAATAACTACAATTATTGACATTTCTGTTCATTCTGTTCCAATTTCTACAAATGTATTTTATAGTTGATAGTAATAATGAATTGAATGCGCGCTGCGGAATTTTTAAAAATAAATTCAACAGGCTTTCGTTTCTATAGACTACAAGAGGTTTTTCTGTAAAAAAAAACGATTTAGCGCATTTGTTCAAAACAGCAATTGACATAAAGCAATGTGATACACACAACTTTCGATAATTCTGATTGACAAAACGCCTGTGCGCCAATGCTCCAACTATAAAAAAAAGTGACAACTATTATAACCGGCAATTAATTTTATCCTAGAGATATTGTTTTTCATAAGATGATTTGATGATTCATAAGAACCATAAGATGATTAATGATTTATAAGATGATTAATGATTTGAGATAATGAAGACAATCACATTTGGTAATGTTGTCAATTGTTTTGCCAATACATCGTAGATACGTATGCATAAACCTTTCGAAACAGTACGTTCAATAGTCATCCATTTAAATCAAACCATACTTTACCCTGAAGTAGCAGTTCATTTGCGATAGCTAATTTAATATGACGGTTATACATAACTAACGTTGGTAGACTAATGATTTTGCCTTCTTCATTTACAGACATCCCCCCATATGTATGAGTACATTCAAGATACAATTACGTATGTTTGTCACTACGGGCGTCCGGTTTATCCATTACATTCACATGCAATCTAACTTGAGACAATATACAAATTTAGTTTCTGTGAAATTGCCGTTGGATAGGTATGACAACACAGCACGAGCTTTCATACAGATTTGCAATCACTGATGATCACTAATCACTAATTGTATGGTGTTATGGTTATCACGAAATTTTTGAGTTTGAGCACCGTTGGATGAACTCAGTGGAATGACAAAAAATTGTATTGTCTGTCACACGCTCATATTCTAATCTGGCTCAAAACAAAATCATTTCAAATGCACACTTCAAATATCCGATGCCAACTTCGATAAGGATTTGTAGACAATTGTGACGAAAAATATTTGACAAGAACCTTGCATAACACTGAATCTAAATTCAGAATGGATAATAGATTGAAAATACTCAAAGCTATATCCTCAAGAGCTAGTAGCCAATATAGTTACAGGAAACCATAAATATCCTTTATACAAAAGAAGATCGCCAGCAAATGGCGGTAAATTAACAACCATAGATACGCGAAACGGGAACATCGAAATAGATAACAATCGGTGTTTGTTTCACAATCGAATTTGCTACCAGGAACATACAGAGTGTACATAAACATGGAATGCTGTATCTTTGTTAAATTAGTTAAATGCGTTTATTAGTAAGTACGTTAATAACGGCAGCAACATTTCAGTTTTTGGCGTGCCACAATACATAAACAGTATTGAAGTTGTGTTTCGAATTTTTTCTTTTCCTAAACATGAACGAAGTCCAGCTGTTGCTCATTTAGCAGTACATCTAGAAAATAAACAAAGTGTATGTCATATGTATATGACCGCAAGGAGGGATCAATTTTTTTTATTTGCTAGCCACTAGCCAGGATGGTATCTTAGTGGTACTGGTGCATGAGCTCTATTCAGTCAATGGTAGCACACTCAATCTCACTATGGAGTATTCCATTCCTTGACGATGCCACGTTATTGCTTACTCAAAGAATCTCACTATGGAGTATTCCATTCCTTGACGATGCCACGTTATTGCTTACTCAAAGAATCGTGTCTTCATATGACTATGTTTGGGATTTAATCATTTAAGAAGCAAATGCGTCGCATGATCAGGGAATATACCACTAGCTGGATTATTGGCAACCACATATTAGTTTTGTTCCTGCAAATTGTTAAAACAAATTAGCTGTTTAACTTTTATTTTATTTGAATTTTTTCTATCCTATCATGAAATATTGCCCTATGTCATATTTTATATGTGATAGGATTTATACCCGACAAACATTTTGTAACCAACAGTACCTCTACAGTCCCAATGTTACTGCCGAAAATAAAAGTTTTATCTGTAAATATGACGAAGACGAATTACAAACACAAAACAAAATAAAAACAGTTTAAATATCACCAGCACATATTCATCTTTGCTTAAATTCTCGTTTGCAAGCAACGAAATTTATCGAAATACCTACGAGTATGTCCCGACATTAAAAATGGTAGTGTATTGTATTGTATTCCTCACTATAATTATAGTTCTTGTTTCTAAACTTCAAAAATTGTTTTATTTTATATTAATATTTATTTCTAAATAATAATAAACATATTAATAAAAATAACTCAACTAATTTCGGTTTTGTTCAATAATTTTTAAGAGAATTATAATATAAAAGAATATGTTAAAATAATAATAATATTATTATTATTAGAATATTCTATTATTGTTAGAATTCATATGTCAAATTACTACTAACAACCGAAATGTAACCGACACAACTACGATCAGTATCTGAAATATAACCATAATTGTGCCCGTCAAATGAATGACTAAAAAGTACAAAAATGTAACCGAAAAAAACATTACCTAATAGGTAGAAACACAACACGGACGATAACGTTGGACGATAAAAAAAACGTCTACAATTTCGCTGTTGTAACCACAACAAAGGCGTCAGCGTGAAAAGCTGTCAAAAATAAAATTGCATAAACTAAAATACTTTGTTCTTTGTCAAAATGAATTTCACCAATTTCAATTTTAAAAATAACTAATTTTTACTAATAAATAAATAATATTAATTTTTCTACTAATAACTAATTTTAAAAGTAAAATACAAATATAAATTATGAAAATATATAAATTAATAAAACCGAACTTGGAACATAAACTGAAAATTCAGTTGACAACTCAAAACAAAACGATTACAACCTCACAAACGCGAAAAACATCAGAAAATTATATTTTTCAGTTGGCGGCACTGTCACAATAACATTAAAAATTACCCTTGCAGCCAAATAAAAATAAAATTCTTATCTGGCAATAATCATCGCCGACGATAAATTAGAAATAGAATCTAAATTTTCTCCGACGAACAAAACTTTTTCATTTATCGCTGTAGTTATGTTTGAAATGTATGTATCCTGTGTATTCTAATGTTACTAACGTCGTTGTCGGACGATTTCGCCCGTGTTGTGTTTCTAGCTATAGGTAGAAACACAACACGGGCGATAACGTCGGACGATAAAAAAAAACGTCTAAAATTTTGCTGTTGTAACCACAACAAAAGCGTCAGCGAGAAAAGCTGTCAAAAATAAAATTGCATAAACTAAAATACTTTGTTCTTTGTCAAAATTAATTTTACAAATTTCAATGTTAAAAATAACTAATTTTTATTAATAAATAAATAATAATAATTTTTCTACTAATAACTATTTTTAAGAATAAAACACAATATATAAATTATGAAAATATATAAATGAATAAAACCGAACTTTGAACATAAACTTCAGAAAATTCAGTTGACAACTCAAAACAAAACGATTACAACCTCAGAAACGCGAAAAACATCAGAAAATCATATTTTTCAGTTGGCGGCACTGTCACAATAATATTAAAAATTACCCTTGCAGCCAAATAAAAATAAAATTGACATCTGGCAATAATCATCGTCGACGATAAATTAGAAATAGAATCTAAATTTTCTCCGACGAAAAAAACTTTTTCGTTTATCGCTGTAGTTGTGTTTGAAATGAATGTATCCTGTGTATTCTAATGTTACTAACGTCGTCGTCAGACGATTTCGCCCGTGTTGTGTTTCTAGCTTATAGAATCTAAATTTTCTCCGACGAAAAAAACTTTTTCGTTTATCGCTGTTGTTGTGTTTGAAATGTATGTATCCTGTGTATTCTAATGTTACTAACGTCGTCGTCGGACGAATTCGCCCGTGTTGTGTTTCTAGCTAATACCTGAAATATAATCGTAATTATGTCTTTCAAATTACTAATAGCAACCTAAGTGTAACCGACACAAATACCGTTCATTAACTGTAATATAATTGTAATTTTACCCAGCAAATTACTAAAATCAACTTAAAAGTAACTGAAATAGTAACCGAATACTAAAATGTAACCGACACGGTCCTCGTTCGGTTACCGTTACCGCCGATTGTCTGACCAAAATACGGTAACAAATCAGTTACGTTACAACTTGTGCCCGATAACAGTCACCGGTAGCATTTCAGTCTTTTTACGGTTACAAATAGCAAAATTGTTTGTATAAATATATATATATATATATATATATATATATATATATATATATATATATATATATATATATATATATATATATATATATATATATATATATATATATATATATATATATATATATATATATATATATATATATATATATATA
>OY856189.1:14535597-14727437 GCA_963693315.1 Diogma glabrata | reverse complement strand
AATCGATTAGACCTAATAGTTTTTTGTAAATCTCGTATAAGTAGATACTGTACACAAAGTTTTTGTTTAGTTTTCTTAAAGCTAATATTTACGCGTATATCTTTTGAACTTTCAAATTTTTGCATTAAACAATAGCATAAAATTAGGCCTACGTTCATTCAAAAAATAAATATACAATGATATATATTTTTTTGGTAGCGTTATGCTCAATTCAGGAGCGTTGAAAAGCCTTAGATTTTTTACCACGGTCAGTCACAAGTCACAACAGCGAATCAAAGACCAGCGACCAACAAGGTCGTTTATTACTTCCGTACTTCCCATTGCAGTCGTGATCTACTTCGCGGCCGCCACTCCTTATATCAGGATCCTCAAGAAGGTCTCTGATAAGGATCCTCAAGAAGGTCTTTAATCTATGCCATGTTCTTTACTCTCCTTCATCTGTCTTAAGTGGACCAAACAGGTTTAGCATAGAATCTTACCCTTAAATTTAGATAGATGCGATTCGTCATTTTGTGTTAGGGCTCACGTTTGTAGTCACGCCAAAATGTAGTGCCAATTGTTACTTTAGTGCACTATTTATTTGAAAATGTAGTTCAGTACTTTAATTAACATTACTATATGAAGAAATGCAGTGGAATTCGTATTTGTGACACTACTGTTGCTTAGTTGATAATGAGTTTGTTGTTATAGAATATTATATTGAATTTTGATTTTTTTTTTTCAAGTAAGTAAAGAAGTAATTGGAGTTTTTTCAATTCAAAGGTATGGTTTGAAGTTTCTCAGAAAAAACTCCACTTCACATTTTTCGTGTTTCGGTTGGGATTCGAACCTACCTCGTCAGTGCCCGGCTTGAATCCTTGGGCAGACACGCTATCGAGTGACAATTTCAAAGTTGAAACTTCTTCATCACTTATTTATTTTTACTTAAGTTGAATTTTTCCACTGTCATTAGACTCCATATTATGGAAATGTATTTACATTATATGGGATTTTTTGCATTAAATTTCTAGACAATACTTTGTGTGAATTCATAGAATGGGGAACCTTGCTATTCTAATTAACATCCTAAGTCACGATTGTATAGTCATTATTGATTGTTTCCAATCAATGTGAAATCAATGGCTGACACTTGGCTAATTTTTAGTCCTATATGTATTAACATTAGACTACATTAAGGGAATTTAAATTAATTTTGGATTTTTTTTAGATCAATTGAACTCAAGTAAGTAAAGAAGTAATTGGAATTTTTTCAATTCAAAGGTATGGTTTAAAGTTTCTCAGAAAAAAACTCCACTTTACATTTTTCGTGTTTCATTATATTGAATGTTAGCTGATATAAAATGTAGTGCAACTGAGATGGTTGACACTACTTATAAAAAACTGAAATGTAGTGGTTTTATTGCACTTTGAGACACTACTATTGTTATTGCAACTCTATTTTCAGTTTATACTGACTCCTAGTTTCACTTTTAAGAACACAATCACCAACATTAATTAGTTCAAATAAATTCGTTTAATAGTTTATATAGATATAAATTTTATTGTGAACACAAGTTCGTTTTTGTACATCACACATAATATTATTCACACTTGTTTTGAAACTTCTTGTATTATATTTATATTAAAAACTATCTTTATTGAGCCGGTATAATTTCCATTAATTGGCTGAATTATCCTTTACTTAAATGATTAACTTTTTGTGGATCAAGTGGCTAGCTGAAATGCTAGAATTGACCTTTTTTGTTGACTGACTAATTGTAACTGCAAACTAACTACCGAATTTTCACTTAACTCACTTAACTCTATTTTTGATCAATTGAAAAATTACTTTTATAATTTAAAATCGATTACGCGTTGAAATTAATTATTGTTAGTTAATATCGAAACAATAGACCCACTGACTTTGTTTTTATTAAATTTTATATAATACCAATGTCGCGAATTCATTTAGACTTTATTTAAATGAAACGATTTAGCAAATTTTGGAAATAACCCAGATTTTAGTAAAACTAATTAATTCATGAAATATTTGTTTTTAAGATTGATTGAGGTCAATTGTTTTTATATTTTGGTAGAATTTTGGAAGATATTGCGATAATGGTTTGGGGAGTTGTTGTAGGAAAACTCTGTAATTGGTTTTACTACAATACATATAATGAAAAATTCTTATACAAAAAATAAACACAAATTGACAATTGAAATAAAAAACTTAATTAACTTTTTTTCTTGCATAAGAATTTTTCATTATATGTATATTATCCCCGAAGATGGTTTTCTAAAAACCGAAACTATTGTAGGATAAACAATTTTTTAAAATTATTGTTTTATTTGTTGGCTTTTTCCAAAAAAAATGTATTATTTAAAATATATATATATATATATATATATATATATATATATATATATATATATATATATATATATATATATATATATATAATATATATATATATATATATATATATATATATATATATATATATATATATATATATATATATATATATATATATATATATATATATATATATATATTTGTATATATATATAGGTCTAATTCATATTAAATTCAAGTTGGATCACATGAGTGGTTTGGAATCTCAAATTTATCATATTTATTCTGTTTGTCATCGAAAAAAAAAATATACGTATTTTTTTTTCCTTGAAAACAGCATAAGTGTAAAAAAAAATCAAATTTTGTCAAAAAAAACATCTTAAGACTGGCCCCAAATTACTTAGGAATGGATAGCTTTAATTCTAAATTTTTTTTTAAACAAAAGTTAAAAGAAAAAAAAAAATAATCCGTTTTTAATGATTTGTATCTCACTCAAATATTAGTTATAGAAATCAGTTATTTTTTTTTAGTCGAAACTTTAATTTTGTCCACTTTTGCGGATGATATTTCTATAACAAACATTTGAGTGAGATACAAATCATTATAAATGAATTATTTTTTTTCTTTTAGCTTTTGTTTAAAAAAACATTTAGAATTAGGGCTATACATTTCCAAGTTATTTGGGGCCAGTCGAAAGTGTTTTTTTTGACAAAATTCGATTTTTTTTACACTTATGGTGTTTTTCAAGGAAAAAAACAATACGCATATTTTTCTTTTCGATGACAAATAGAATACATATGATAAATTTGAGATTCCAAAGCGCTCATGTAAAAATTTCCCGTTTTACTTGAATTTAATATGAATTAGACGGTCTAATTCATATTATTTTCAAGTTGGATCACATGAGTGGTTTGAAATCTCAAATTTATCATATGTTTTCTGTTTGTCATCGAAAAAAAAAATAGACGTATTTTTTTTTCCTTGAAAAACAGCTTAAGTGTAAAAAAAGTCAAATTTTGTCCAAAAAAACACCTTTCGACTGGCCCCAAATAACTTGGAAACGGATAGCCTTAATTCTAAATCTTTTTTTTTAAACGAAAGCTAAAAAAAAAATAATTCGTTTTCAATGATTTGTATATCACTTAAATATTAGTTATAGAAATATCATCCGCAAAAGTGGACAAAATTAAATTTTCCAGTAAAAAAAAAATCGATTTTTCTATAACTGATTTCTATAACTAATATTTGAGTGAGCTACAAATCATTAAAACGAAATATTTTCTTTTAGCTTTTCTTTAGAAAAAAAGATTTAGAATTAAAGCTATCCATTCTCAAGTTATTTGGGGCCAGTCGAAAGATGTTTTTTTTGACAAAATTTGATTTTTTTTACACTTATGCTGTTTTTCAAGGCGAAAAAAAATACGTATATTTTTTTTTCGATGACAAACAGAATACATATGATAAATTTGAGATTTCAAACCACTCATGTGAAAATTTCCCGTTTTACTTGAATTTAATATGAATTAGACCTATATATATATATATATATATATATATATATATATATATATATATATATATATATATATATATATATATATATATATATATATATATATATATATATATATATATACGTATATATATATATATATATATATATATATATATATATATATATGGGGTATTCCACGTCAAATCGACCACTTTTGACCCGACCCCTCTCGATTTGGTTGAAACTTTATTATCTTTTTGTACCCCAGTAATTATATGTTTTACAGTTTGTTTTTAAATTTTTCACCAAACCCAAAAAATGTTATGAATTTTTTAATAAAATAGCTATTTATCTTTCAAATGCCCATGGTTTTGTCAAAAATACCTTAAAAGCGACGCGCTTTTTTTCGACATTGTTGTAATTAAATGTAGTTTTTAGGAAAAAAAACAAAAAAAATTTTCGATGTCTTTTTTCATGCAATTTTTTAGTTTTTTGAGAAAAAACATCAATTTTTCAAAAAGCGACACTTTTTATTTTTTTTATTTTTTTTTATTTTTTAACTTTGAATTATTCTTTAGTTAATGCCGTTAGAACTAGAGTGGGCCGACTTCGCTTTCTATTTTATTTTTTAATTAAAAAAATTGTTGTTTTTATTTATTTATATATATGGGACGATCCACCTCAAACGGGCCACTGCTGCGACCGAAATTGGGGGTGGTTTAAAAAAACGTGAGATGGCTCAAAATTTTTGTATTGAAGTATTCTTTCTAATAACAGGTAACGTTTTAGAATTTTTTAAAATGATGGGGTCAAAATGAAGGGTTAATCTCGACATATTTCAACATCGTACGTGGAAGCTAGTTACTAACACGTAATAAAAATTTTTAGAAATAGATTGTTAATTTAAAATGATTGTAGGAGTACGATATTTAAAAATTTATATAATTGATTAAAAAAAATATAAATGGTGACTTCAAAATGGCTCCAATTCATCAAATTTGTTTACTAACAAAAGAAGCTTATATTTTACCCTTCTACGGCTTGAAAACTATCTTTTAGGTTTTCAAATAGTTGTAACATCAATTTATCAATTATTATTTAAAATGGCCGAAGCACAATACAGTTCTTTTAAAAAAAAAGTCAACTTTAGACAAAAAACAAAAAGAAACCTTGGAAGAGTAAAAAATAACTTAATTATGACTTTAGAGATAAAAATACATACGTGTTTGTTTTGTTTTTTACGAAATTCGTTTAATTTTTACAAAAAGTTTATTTTTGGACATATACCCGCGAAATTGTTAAAAATGATGATATTTTGCGCCAGCCATTTTGAATAATTATTGATATTCTTTGAAAAATTGTTGTTACAAACTATATAGAAACCTAAATGATAGTTTTCATGCCGTAGAATGGTAAAAATAAACGTTTTCGGTAGTAAAAATTCAAATTTGATGAGTTGGCGCCATTTTGAAGCCGCCATTTTTAATTTTTTTTATCAATTATATAAATTTTTAAATATCGTACTCCTACAATCATTTTAAATTAACAATCTATTTCTAAAAAATTTTATTACGTGTTAGTAACTAGCTTCTACGTACGATGTTGAAATATGTCGAGATTAACCCTTCATTTTGACCCCATCATTTTGAAAAATTCTAAAACGTTACCTGTTATTAGAAAGAATACTTCAATACAAAAATTTTGAGCCATCTCACGTTTTTTTAAACCACCCCCAATTTCGGTCGCAGCAGTGGCCCGTTTGAGGTGGATCGTCCCATATATATAAATAAATAAAAACAACAATTTTTTTAATTAAAAAATTAAACAGAAAGCGAAGTCGGCCCACTCTAGTTCTAACGGCATTAACTAAAGAATAATTCAAAGTTAAAAAATAAAAAAAAATAAAAAAAATAAAAAGTGTCGCTTTTTGAAAAATTGATGTTTTATCTCAAAAAACAAAAAAATTGCATTAAAAAAGACATCGAAATTTTTTTTTGTTTTTTTTCCTAACAACTACATTTAATTACAACAATGTCGAAAAAAAGCGCGTCGCTTTTAAGGTATTTTTGACAAAACCATGGGCATTTGAAAGATAAATAGCTATTTTATTAAAAAATTCATAACATTTTTTGGGTTTGGTGAAAAATTTAAAAACAAACTGTAAAACATATAATTACTGGGGTACAAAAAGATAATAAAGTTTCAACCAAATCGAGAGGGGTCGGGTCAAAAGTGGTCGATTTGACGTGGAATACCCCATATATATATATATATATATATATATATATATATATATATATATATATATATTAGGGTGCTTTTATTTTAAGCGACAATTATTTTTTTCTGGTGCCCCACCAAAATTTTGTTGGAAATACCCAAGAAAACGTCCTCCTAAAATATGAGCCTTCAAAATTAATGTTTAGCACTCGGCCTTTGCGTTTGAATATTTTCCATACAAAATACATGTAAACTTTAGTGTTTTTAAAAAAAAAAATTACAGCTCAGCGGCTTTTTATACTATTTCAAAATGGAAAACAGCAACTAACTCAGGATTAAATTATCTACAAAAATGCTTATGGAGGTGTAACTGTAACTTACACCGGTGACACAGTACAGATCACAAAAGTAAATTTTATATGAATTTCTTGTTCTTTTGTTTTTATTTCATAAATGGCTAAAGCTACAGGAAAATCGTCAATAACAAAGTTGTAGTTAATTAAGTTTCCTACAATAAACTTTTAGTAACCGAATCTCTATGATTGATATTTCTCGAGATAATAAGCTTTTATTAAAATGGATGTTTTAAGAGATTTTTGTCATCAGCTTATGAAGACCACAAGTTCTAAAATAAATAAATTATCTCGAAAAATATCAATCATAGAGATTCGGTTATTTGGAGTTTTTTGTAAGAAACTTAATTATCTACAACTTTGTTATTGATGTTTCTCCTGTAGCTGTAGCCATTTATGAAATAAAAACAAAAGAACAAGAAATTCATATAAAACTGACTTTAGTGATCTGTACTGTGTCACCGGTGAAAGTTACAGTTACACCTCCATAAGCATTTTTGTAGATAATTTAATCCTGAGTTAGTTGCTTTTTTCCATTTTGAAATAGTATAAAAAGCCGCTGAGCTGTAATTTTTTTTTTAAAAAACACTAAAGTTTACATGTATTTTGTATGGAAAATATTCAAACGCAAAGGCCGAGTGCTAAACATTAATTTTGAGGGCTCATATTTTACGAGGACGTTTTCTTGGGTATTTCCAACAAAATTTCGGTGGGGCACCAGAAAAAAAGAATGGTCGCCCCAAAAAAAAGCACCCTAATATATATATATATATATATATATATATATATATATATATATATATATATATATATATATATATATATATATATATATATATATATATATATATATATATATATATATATATGTCGAATCAATTCTCTCTTCATCTGACAAATTTAACAAACACATGAATTTTAAAATATGTTTAAGGAAATTGAATTTTATTCAAACATATTAGGCTTTTAAATTTATATGTTTGGCATGACAAAAAACGACAACTCATATCCAAAGCACCACAAACATACGAATCAAAGTTAGCTGGAATGACATTCAAAGCACACTTGAGCGAATCTTTCAAAATAACTAAGGGAATTTCTATTTCATCATTCACCACATTCAATTCTAAATCATCATTCATTTCTTCATTCACAACATTACCATTCATTTCATCTATCATAAAAAAAACAAACAACTCTAATTCTTCGAATACGATAAACTTTAAGAAATGAAATTTAAAAATACAGAAAAATAATACGTTTATTACTACCCACTACCAAAGAATATATAAAAAGAAAATATAAAAAATTAAATAAATTGTAACGGGAGGTTTATCTGGTAGACCGTGAAGGTCTACCATTTGGTCTTGCACGCCAAAAACCCTGCCGCTAGCTCGTAGAGCGAAGGTTCTAGACCAACCTCTTTACAAGAAATTTAAAACTAAAAAAAAACAATCGAAGCGTGCCTTAAACATCACCCAGGTTCTCCAGAAGGGAGAACTGCCAGGTCACAACTCACCCTATATTATAGTTACGTTAACACATCATGTTAATTTCTAAACGCTAATTAATAATAAAACTACTTCCCTGATTGTGGTGACGATGATATCCAAGCATCCAGAATATTCAATCCCCGACTTCCTGTTGATGGTGGTATCAATCAAATTTACTCCAAACTCCCTCAGACGTTCATTCATCTCCCTTGTGAGTCTGATATCATTTTCAATTTGCGCTTCTTTCACTTTGATGACTTTCGAAACACTGAACTTTGCCACTTTATTTTTTTCTTACGTGGTTAGGGTGTATTAGAAAAAAATCAACACCAACTATTTCGTTGCAATTTTATTTATTAGTTGAATAGTATACATTTTAACATGTTAACATATTATCTTGTTCTTTTGATTGCTGTGCAGTGTACACAAACTTATTACTATTTTTGATTTTAAACTTTCCTTTTTTTTTTTATTTATTGTAACAACTACAATCGACAATACAATCAAACCCAAAACAAAACTAAAACTCACTAATCCAGTCAATACCACTGGCCAATTCAACTCACAAAACTCAAAAATTTAAAAAAACTCAATTAAACTTAAACCAGAAATTTAAAAAAAATCCCGATTCAAACCACTTTTAAACTATGGACTAACTCGTTAAACTACCAAACCCCAACTCCTGAATCATTCGAAAAAACAATTGAAATTTCTGAGTACGAGCAAAAAAAAATCCGATCAGCATAAATTTTCTTTAATTGGTAAAATGGTCTATTCTGCAACTATTTGTCTGGGAATTTTCATAATTATGGAAAAAAAATTAAAAATTAACGTTAAAAAAAATAAGTTGATATGTTGCTTCCGGAAGGAAATTTTAGAAGTGATTGTGTTATTACACACAATTGGGTTGAGAAGTACAGTGACTTCGAAGCTCTGTATAGTATATTACTATAGGTAAAGAGGACGGAAATGGAAGCACAACTTACAGGGAAGGTCTTGCCCGTTACAGGACAGGACGAAAGGAGGAAGTTCGGCTGACTACATTCGTCCTGAGAGTCAGAGGAAAATTAAGATGTGAAATGGGAGCTGGGCTCGAACACAAACCCCGAGATAGACTCTCAGGCACTACCGACTGAGCTAGCCGGGCCAGACAAATCAAAATTTACTAACAGCAAAAAAAAACAGGGACAAAAAAACGACAGAAAAAAAAATTAAAGGATCCAAAATAAATTTCTAATGAATAAACGAAAGGAATAAAAAGTGCTGAAAGAATAAATCGGTTAGGCATCCAAGAGGAGTTTCACTACGGCCGAATATCTTTTGAATGATAGGTACCCCGTCGTTTTGAAACCACATCTTCTAGTTCGTAGGCAGCACTACCTACCAACCTTAGGACTTTGGCTTCCACAAACTTGGGGGGGACAATTTAGCATTGAAATGATTTCCAGCATTGCTTAGTACGAAATTTCGTCTATAAACAGTGTCACCGGGAGAAAATTTTATATTACGGGCTCGCAAATTATAACGCTTCGCACTACGTACAAAAGCTTCAGCTGTAAGTTCTTTAATTCTCTGTCGAATCTTCGAAAGTTGGTCGTTTCTTTCAAGGGTTTCCCCAGGTTCCTCTAAACTGTTCGTTCGTTTTAACAATGAGTAAGTTGAGCCATGAGTAATCATAGGTAAACCAAACATTGCAAAATAAGGGGAGGAATCAATGGTCTGATGAAGAGAAGATCGCAGAGCACAAGCAATGTCACTTAAGTGAATATCCCATCGTGTGTGATCGGTCGATAGATAAGCCCGAATAGCAGCAATAACACTTCTGTTTACTCTTTCAGATGCATTCGCCTGTGGTGAATACAGTGCTGCAAAAACATGTTGTACCCCAAATCTTTTCAGAAAATTTTCAAAATGTTTTTAATTAAATTGTGAGCCGTTGTCAGAAACTATCACTTCAGGACAACCAAACACATGGAATATGTGGCTCTCTAATAATTCGCAGATTGGCTCAGAAGTGAGCTTACGTAATGGAAACAACCATGAAAATTTAGTAAAATGATCTAAGACAATAAGGATGGCAATATTACCAGCTTTTGTTCGAGGATATGGTCCAATAATATCAATGTAAAGTCTTCGTACCATTCGTTCTGTTTTTAGAGGAGTTGTCATTGGTGCACGTAGTATCATGTTAGGAGCTTTTATTTCTTTACAAGTGCTACAACCAGATATAAAGTTTTGCACCTGGATTGCCATTCCGGGCCAGTAAAAGAAGCGACGTAGCTTATAGAGAGTTTTAGCGACTCCACCATGGAATGAGGTTGGTGGGTTATGAGCCTTTAAAATTAACTCGTCAGTTAATTCCTTAGGGATTCATAACTTCCAAACCTTACCTTCTTGTGGCACGTCAGCTAATGAATGATTAATTCTTTTATATACCAGACCGTTGGCAATTCGCAGATCGGGAATAGTACCATCACATTCTTCCACTATTTTTAGAAGCTCAAGATAATCAGATGATTTAAAATGTTTGGATTCCAAATCGAGCTCAGGTGTATTTAACTTAACATCGGAAATCGTATCAACTGAAAACATTCGAGAAAGTGCATCAGGAACAACGTTTAAACTTCCTTTACGATGTTCTATTTCAAAACGGTATCCCTGCAACTTCAGACTCCATCTGGCTAATCGACCCGACAAATCTTTTTGTTGCATCAACCATTTTAGAGATGCATGATCCGTAATCACCTTGAATTGTTGACCTTCAACGTACGCTCTAAACTTTTTAATTCCAAGTATTGCAGCGAGACATTCTCTTTCACTTACCGAATAATTTCGCTGGGATGAATTTAACTTTTTCGACATATAAGCTATGCGATGTTCTATACCTTCTTTGTCAGTCTGAACTAATACGCAACCAACACCATCATTACTAGCATCACATTGTAGGATGAACGGCTCTAAATAATTGGGATTTACTAGAACTGGTGCTGAAGTTAATACTTTCTTTAATAACTTAAAGGCCACATCAGCTTCAACAGTCCAGACAAATTTACCAGTAGTTTTTTTCAACAAGTTTGTAATTGGAGCTGTTAATGAGGCAAACCCAGAAATAAATCGACGGTAGTAACCAGCCATACCCAAAAATCTTCTAATTTGTTTCAAAGTTTGAGGAACTGGAAATTCGGATATGGCTGCAATTTTATCGTCGTCGATTTTTAATACACCTCAACCTACAACATAACCTAAATACTTGACCTCGGGTAGTAAAAATTTACTTTTCTCAACATTTATAGTTAAGTTCGCGTGTTTTAAGTGTTTGGATAATTCTTTCAAAAGCGCAATATGTGATGCAAAGGTATCTGTAACTATCAGCAGGTCATTCAAATAAACGAAAACACGTGACTTCAAATGAGGTGGAATTACCTGATCCATTAATTTGGTCATTGTTTGGGGCGCGTTGCACAGTCCAAACGGCATTCGAACGAACTGATACAACGGCCGACCAGGAACAGTGAAAGCTGTTTTATCACGTGAGTACTTTTCGAGTGGTATTTGCCAAAAGGCATCTTTTAAATCCAAGCTGGAGATAAAGTTTGCTTGTGGAAGGCCACTTAATATTCCATCAATTTGTGGAAGGGGATATGCATCTTTCTTGGTGACGGCATTAACCTTACGGGAGTCCAAACATAAACGAACCTTACCAGGTTTGCGTACTAGGACCACCGGCGAGGACCAAGGACTGGAACATTCCTCGATGACACCCAGCGCCAGCATACGATCCAGCTCATCTCCCATCATTTTCTCTATGGCTGGTGATATGGGATAGTGTCTTTGTTTGATGGGGACAGCGTCACCAACATCAATGATGTGTTCAAACACATGTGTTTGACCTAAACCCAATTTAGAAAATGACAGAAGAAGCTGAATCGCATCCTGAAGCTGTTCATCTTCGTCGGAAGTAAGGTTTGTAGAAATTGATTCAATAGAATAATCTAAAGAAGATGCAAACAGGACTTGATCTAATAGTTTGAACGTTTTAAAAAAATCAATACCCAGATATAAATCCTGAGTAAGAGAAGGGATGACATAGAGATCAAGGGACTTACTGCGGCCCTTAAATGAAACTTTAGTAGTAACACAGCCAATAACTTTTTGGCTGGAACCATCTGCAGTTTTGATCTTAGCTGTAGAGCGAGTAAGAAGATGGGGAGTTTGCACCATTTCTTGTGCGAATGCACCACCGATAACACTGATAAAAGCTCCACTGTCCAGCAGTCCAATCCGGGTTTGATTCAATTATTCAACCTTGTCATGATACCTTAGATCATTTGAAAGTGTAAAAATTGAAGAGATTGTTTTAGAACGAAATGATTTGCGAATACGCCAAAAACGACGCATTCGAAGAGTGGATCTCGATGGAGATTTGGTATTTCCAATGGCATCAATGAATATTCTGGACCTGGCAGCTAAGTAATCTTGAAGTCGCTGCTTATGTGACTTAAAAGGCAGGACAGGTGGAGTTATCACGCTACTTGGATCTCGTTTGAGGATATTTATTTGTGGTTTATTTTCCGTTGTGGTTGTCGAAAGGTTAACAACGGTTGATTCGACAAAAGAAGCATCTTCTACAACCGTTGGGATTGAGAGTGTGATAGATGTATCTTCAGCTGGTAGAGATAATTGAACGTTGGTGTCTATAACTGGAAGAATAGTATTGGTGTCTGTAATTTTCAGAGGGGTTATTTCGGAAGTGGTGGCTTGATGTTCTGGGAGTTCGGGGAGCGAGGAAGTGGGTTGGGTACTCCGCTCCCTCGTCGGTTTTCCTGACAACGACGGCAGTTGGGTAGATAGGTGTCATCTTTTCCACACCCGAAACAGAAAACTCGTCGTGCTGCCGTGCAGTCTTGATGAATGTGACCTTCTCGTCTACAGTTCCAGCAGTGAGGTGGTTTTGAAAAAGGTTTTGCAATGGATGGGTGGTTAAGTGAACACACTTCGGGTTCTTCTTGGGGTTCATCTCGAGGGGTAACTCAGAAATATGCCGTGCAGGTCTAAAACAAAAATGTCTGTACTTAGAGTTAACATCTGCAAGTAACTTTTCTCGGTCACGACAGAGCTCTGGCAAGTGTTCGACGCTGTACACTTGAACGAACATCAAGTCCTTTCGAATGTCCCCGTTTAGGTTGTTTTTCAACAGGGACAATAGGTCTCTGTCACTAAGCTGTGTGTTCAATCTATCGGTTATTCGAAGTATAACGTGCAGGAAGTCGTCAAATGTTTCACCAGCTCGTTGTTTACGGGATCTCATAAGTTCTCGGATCTCATCGTCAGAACGACGAGCCTTGAACTCTACGCGTAAAGCTTGACAAACGTCTGGCCAATGAAGCTGTTGGGTCCGCCGATGATATCGCCAAAACCATTCAGAAGCACGATCGATGAATAAAAGATGAAGGTGACGAGAAAGGATATCAGTTGAATTGGGGAAAGAGTTGTGGTTCAGGACTCCAATTCGATAAATAAATTCTTCAACTTCTAGACCGTCAGGTCGACCGGTGAACACTACATTCCAATTCCGGATAGTGTTGGAATATTTTTCAGTGGAAGCTGTTCCACTGTTCTGGGTAGGAGGTGGTGGAGGATGAACCTGGGGCGGATATCTAGAAGAGGTGAGGTTTACAGGAGGAATAAACTCACGCTGGAACATGGAAGGAGTAGGGACTGATGACATATTGTACCTGGCTGGATGACGTACTGGGGAAGCTTGTTGATTAGTCATCGGATTATTAGGGACGTTAAGCTGATGATCAAATGGTTGGATGTTGAGTGGCTGCCCAGAAGGTTGATGTAATTGTTGTTTTGCTGGTGGCATAAATTGGGATCTAGCCTGATCAGCAGTCACCAAAGATGTTTGGCCATTCGATGGATGTAGAGATGGTGGTGCTGGACCACGTGACATCGATAATCGAGCCACTTCTTGCGTCAACACCCGCAAAATATTGGCTTCACTAGCCCTTATGAATGCTTCCATCGTCTGTTGGGTGACGGAAGAATTTGGACTACGTACAGTCCCAGACACAGGCGGAAGGGTAGGATTTCTGTAATCGGTATTGTCATCAGCCGTTGTAACTGGTGGTGGGGATGAACGTGGTGTTTTTGATGACTTTAATTTGGAGTTGTCGTTTTCTCTTACATGTTTCTGACGAGGATGTAATTCGTCTTCACTGCCATCCTCCCAGCTTACTCGGGAGGTATGTAATGGAGGAGGAACAGCTGGTAATTCAGCTCCTTTCGAAAAGGGGTTTGGAACCAACGCTTGTGTTGGTTTCGGTGCTCCACGGGTTCTCCGTGGGTTGAAGTGGGGTTATATGCCATCGGTAATTTGGATGCAGCTTTACCTTTAGCATCCACCTTGAACCGGGGACTTCTGCGGTATATACAGCCATGACCATCGCTGTCTGTGAGGGAAGCGGCTGCTGCCTCGTCTCTAAGACGTTGGGCAGTCGATCTTTCACGAGCAGGTCCTTTCTTCACTGCCCCTTTGGACTGTGAAGGGGGAGCCGCGGGTGCTTCGACCAGGATATCAGATGGAATTACATATTGGCAAGTTGGGCATGCCTTTAACCGCGAAGGTGCTTTCAAAAAACACATTTTATGTAACGAATGGCCACAGGGCAGAATCAAGGCCTCACTTAGGCCTTCCATCTTTTGCCTGCAAAGATTACAGACCGCACTGCTGTTGGCCAAGGTGATTTGTGCAGTGGGAAACATAGTAGCTTAACGGAAATCGAAAGAAAAGAGATTGAAATCAAAACTAAGGGCGTTTCACAAAAAGAAACATTTGCGGAAAATAACGACGGGAGTAGAAAACAATACAAAATCACTAGAAGTTCCAGTACCTGTTACAAAAAAAAAAATTTATGCTTTCGAATAAAAATCTAAAAATATTCAAAATCTAAAATATCTAAAAAAACGATAGAAAAAATCAAAAAAAACTATTAAAACCAATTAAAAACAATTCTAAAAAAAACGAATTATAGAAAATCTCAACTAGTGAAACTTCTAATCAATAGTGATTAAAAAATTTAGTTAATTCAAACTTAAAACCCTTCAAAAAAATTACTAATTTTTTTAAAAATTACTACTAATTACGAGTTGGAGGTTGGTAGTCGTCGAGCTGGGTTGGCAGTTGGATTTAGCAAACAAAATTATTCTAAATTCAAAAAAAATTTAAAAAAAACCTTTAAAATTTCAAAAACACAAAAAAAATTCATAAAACTATATAAAAATTTACTAAAATAACAAAACTTTTGTTAAAATAAACCTCTAACCTTTAAAATAAATGATGGTTGAAGTTGGTTGAGTTGGTTGGTTGAATTTCGGACTGCTAATATTACTTTAGACAAAATGAAAAAAAAAATTAAAATCTAAAATTCAAAAACAAAATTAAAATTACAAAATGTCAATCGTACAAAACAAAATTTTTCAAACAAAAATTCATTAAAAATTCATTAAAAATTATCCAAATATTTTCAAGCAAAATGTAAAAGAAAAACTTAAAATCATACTAAACTTAAAATTACCAAAATTTTTCAAAAGAACTTATCCACACAAAATTTCAAAAAAAAAAATTACTAAAATTACAAAATTTTTAAGAAGATAAACTTTTAAAATTATTTAAAATATCATAAAAGTTAAAATTTACAAAATAATAAAACGTTATTAAAACGCACAAAATAAAAATAATCAAAACTGATAAAAATTACACAATATTCAAAATTCATAAAAAATTTAAAAATATATTTAAAAATATGCAAGCTCAAAATTATTTTAAGAAAAATTCAAACCAAATTAACGAAGATTAATATAGTATTACAAAAAAATTGAAACTAACAAAACTTTTCAAAATGTTACATTTAAATTAACCAAAAAAATTTTCCCAAATTTAATTTAACAGTACGTTCGTAATAACTTAGTAATATCTTAATACAAATCTTCCTCAAAACACTAAGTTTCCAAAACACTAAAATCTCAACACAATTTTCAAAACAAATTATACAAACAAATTATCAAAACTGGTTAATAATTAAAATTTTACACCAAAATCTAAAACGTCAAACAAAAATTACACAAATTTCGAACAAAAGCTAAATATTTAAAACTTTCAACATACAAATAGCAATTATCTAAAAATCTACAATTACTCGAATTTTCAGAAAAAAATTAAACAATTACAACAACTGTAAAAAAATTCAAAAAAAGTTACTAAAATCAAAAATCAACTAAAACTCTAAGTTTATACAAATTAACAATTATAATTAAAAAAAAATTCCAAAATTATCTAAAGCTATCTAAAATAATACGCCAAAAAATTTCTTTACTACTAAACTATACAAGATTTAAATATAATCAAAAATTCTAAAAATTCAAAAAAAATAAGAAACTTACAACTAATACAAAAAAATTTTACGTAGCAATGTTTCCAAAAAATCACAAAAATTCACATAAATTAAAAATTAAAAGAAATACAAAAAAAATTCATAAACCTAAAAGTTTTACATATAACCAGGTTTAACCAAACTTCAAAATTTATAAAACTATTACAAAAATTTTCAAAATTTAAAAATGTACAAAAAGTTCATACATATGTATATATAAATTCACAAAACCACTTCAAAATCTAACAAAAATTCGGAAAATACAATAAAACTCAATAACTCTGTAAGTACAATAAGATTCAAACTTTTAAAACTTTAATAGACATTTTATTTCATTAAAAAAATTAGGGAAGAGTTGTGACTGACAAGAAACCAATCCGCAAAACTCCAGGTGGTTACAAAAAAATTTAATCAAAAGGGCTTTTAATAGGTTGTTTCTGTGGTGACAACAGTCTGACAAGCCAACACACATGGTCTAGCTATGGTTCAGAGAGCCAAATGCTAGCATTTTCCAACGTGTGTTCTCCTGTCAGCCCAATATCAACACCCAAACAACCTGAATTGAGAAATGAAGGTGTTTGCTTTGGTTTACTTGGATGCAAACACCGTGGCACGAATGACAGACGATAACATCTCTGTTAACGTCCACGAATATTGTACCCAAGCACACCCCAACAAGCTATGCTCTAACCGAATTTGTAGAAGACCATGAACAAAAAATGTAATGCGAGCATAGCCTGGTAAAGTATACACTCCACCGAGGACCCAGGGCCTGACAACACACACAGGATGGGATGATACTGGTGAAAGTCACCAATGATCAACAAGGTCCATTTCCTGTTGTTCTGCCACCCCTGACCTCCACGCAAAAGTCCATACTTCACTCTAACTGGAGTCCGCGGGATCGTAAGCCCCGTTGAACTTTAGCCTTAAGGGCTAATGCTCACTCCTGCGGTAATCATTAACACAAAATTTAAAACAATTTTACTTTCACAATCAGTGGCGTAGCTAGCATGGGTGGCACCCGGGGTGGATATTGTGGTGTCACCCCAAAAATAAAAACTGTCAATAATAATAAAAAGCCGATAAACGTAATTTATAATTTTTTTTAATTAATACAAATGAGCATTATTATTATAAGCCCGCAAGTAATTTTTAACTAATTTTAATTTGCTGAAACTCCTCTCACACGAAGCCACTAATACGCAAATAGTCATAAATAACTTTAGTGCAACCGTAAGATTTGGAAGAAATTCTAAAAAATCCCATTCTACGATGAATTTCAAAAAGTCTAGGTACACCCAGCTAGAAACTGTAACATTGGCCGCTTTTAAATGCCTACTCACCCTTTGTATCTCTATGAGGAGTTCTGTTGCCAATACCGCATCATAAAAACCAGTAAATTTTGATACCGATAATTTTAACTCTTCACTGTTCGCCAAAAGCTAAGTGTTTTTCTGCACAACCTCGAACAATGAAGCTAAATCTTGAACTGACTTCAGTCTAGTTCGGAGTTCAACACTGAATCGGTCAAGACATTCCAACATGTCCTTTTTAAGTTGAGCTCTCAGTATCAGTCCAACATCAGGTGCAAACTCACCACCCGTTCGTTTTTTGCGTTTTTATGACGAATTTGGCTTTCCATTGGAATGTCATAGTCCTCCGATTTTTTCGCAGCAAGATCTATTGCCTCTTCTACAATGAGACTTCGTTATGAATTGACTCTATTTTTGTAGCTAATTGATCAATATTCAAGCCCGTGCTTTGCAATCCAATCTGAGCACAGATATTATTTCTCTTAGAATATCATTCCAAAACAAAAGATAGCAAAGAAACGAAAAATCACATGCTGCATTGATAAGGTTCTGTGCAGTGCCTCTAGTGTCTACATTTTCTTGTTGTACACTTAACTTCTCAATTTCAGCCACAATCCCATCAAAGTTTTCGGCCAATACTTTTACTGCAGCATAATGAGCACTCCAATGCGCTGTTAAGAGTATTTTAACAGTTGCTTTGTTGTGCTTAGCAAGTACTTCCCAGCGGCTAGTCGAAGCAGAAAAACATGTAAAAATGGCTTCCACTGACGAGTGTTGGCCGTATAAATTAATTGAATGATCTTTGCAGCCCACAAAAATTGCTTTGTTATTTTTTTCTTTAATAATAGCTTGCACTTCTCCATGTATACTACTCATAACAGCTGCATTATCATAACCTTTGGGAGTGACAATTCATAACATCTATATCATCATTTTCAAGATTTTTACACTGAAAAAAACATGTCCTATTTCCAATCGAAATGCAGTTGTCTCAACCTCACCGTGCGGGCAGATATGGCGAATCGAAATACGAGATTGATTCAGCAACCGTACAATGATAAGCCGATGCAGTTGAGACAATCACATGAAATATTTATGTGAAAATAAAATATAGTTCAATTAATCTCAAATACTTAAATTTTAAAATGAAAAATTCATGATATAAGGCCAAAGAAATATGTTTTCATGGAAATAGTTATTAACTTTATTCAACTACTGTTATATTGGATAGCAATTTATATTTTAATTACACCTCATTCTGTTATCAGGAAAATGTTACTGAGTACTGAGTAATCGTCCCAATCACGGTGAAATTGTTTGTAAATATCTTTTCTTTGCATGAATAATAAACTGCCATCTTCGAGATGAGGTTATCATTACTTCAATTTTTTTTTCAGTGTAAGAATTTCATCGCTTAAATCAGCGGCTTTTTTCCATGTAAAGGAAAAAATCCAAGGAATACTTCCTTGATTTCCACTTTACTACCATCAATTTTCACATAACGAATCACTTCTGACATTTGATCAATATGTGAAATGTCAGGTGTGCTATCAAACATAATTCCAAAATATTTAACCGATTTAATTTCGTTGACAAGCTTAAACTTTACGTGGATCGCTAAAACATTTATGAACTCATTTTGTATATCTGGTGACAAATATGATACTTTTGGTGATTTACCATGCTCCAAATTCAAAATGTGTTCTTTTAACACTACATCATACTTTGACAATAGTTTGGTTAGTTCTAAGAAATTGCCTTTATTTGAAGAACTTTGTCCTTCATCATGTCCATGAAATGCTGGGTTTTGTTTAGATAAAAACAAAGTTATATCCAATAATCTTGATAAAAGATGTTTCCACTTCTGTTTTTTATTATATATTAATTGCAAGGCTGCGTCTCGTATCGTTTTATGAATTTTTAACCTCATTTCCAAAGTTTTCCACTTTTCAAAATTCTCCAGATGTTCATTTGAAGTTTCATGATCGGCCACTTTGGGATTTAGTTTCCACCGCTTCTGATATCCAGTAGTAAATGTTGATTTTGTATTATTATTATTGGTGACAGCAAATACACGACAACAGAAGCAATACAGGATGCAAGTTATTATTTACAGGAGAATAAACAATCCATGGCCGTAGAATTTTTTCACCATTATTCATCATTTTATAAAACCATTCTTTAGAAAGATGGCGAACATCATCTTTTATGTCTAACCCGTGTCTAGATACAGTAACAAACGACCCTTCTCTATTTTGAAAATGTTCACTTTCTTTTTTTATGATTTCAATGCGAACATTACCAGAGACGAGTATATTCCAATGTGATACATCTCTTAAGTCCTGAAGTGATTCACCCATGCAAATACTGTCTTCGATAGTAGAAGCATTAGCGGCATTATCACTGTCATTTTCATTATTCCTTTCTAATTTGTCATCATAGGTTATCATTATTAATTCTGTATTGTTGTTGTTACTTTCCGAAGATGAGCCAATATTCTCTGAAACATTCGTTGCATCAACGTGAGTATCAGTTTCTTTTGATGAACCTTGGATATCATCGAGTTTTGTAACATATTTATAGATTTGGTCTTTCTCTGCTGGAACCAACTTTTTCTTTAAAAAGTTTGAACCTCGAACCTCCTCGTGGCATATTTATTTTTTGGGATATTTGCTAAACGAAATCTAAAAAAATATTTTTAATTATAGTATAGGTATCAGCAAAGCATTAATTCTAAATATATTTGTATATTTGTACATTTGATATATTTATATCAAATGTGATTTTTGTGAAAAATTTTACATCGGGAAAATCGGAAAATGTTTTAAAGACTGATTTAAGGAATACCTTCCTAAGAAGAAAAATAAACAAAACTTAAATTTTATTTTTGCAAACCATTTACAAAGTTAATAACAATAGCTACACCACTTTAAAAAAAAAATTGAAGGCTTTACATTTATGTAGCCAAGGATCTCTAAAAGAATCACTTGATGAGTTTGAAATTTCCAAGGGATTTAAAACCCAACAAAATGTAATTTTAGATGATAAACTTTCATTTACTTCAAATATGTAAATATATAAAACTGAAAACAAACAGTATGAGTATGTATCAACCTACAAAAATTTGCAAAACTGCAGTAATTGCATAACTACCATTTTATTCCACAGTAATTATTTTTGTGTCCATTGAAAAACGATCTATTTCAATTTATTCTTTGAGTTTCAAGATAAAGGAAAAAAAAGTTATTTTGAGATCATTTAAAAACACGGTAATTTGATTGTTTGTTAGTTTCCTTAGGTGTTTGCAATTAATTTGTTTGAAATGTAAAACATATATTAGGTAGTAAGGTTAAGCGGATATTTTAGAAATAGTTTTAGAATAGAGACATTGTAACTCAAGGGTGCCACCCTATCGACAAAGGGTGCCACATTATCGACGTAAACCACTTTTCTATACATTATTCAGCATATGTGTTTTCAGACCTGGTCATTAAATAATCATGCTTGCATACTATAGAAATATTCAAAGCTATTGAGTAATTGTGGTGATGGAATTCAATGCTCAACATGTTGATTCGATTAATATTGTTAAAATTTTATTTTACGTAATAACTCAAAAATTTTAAAAAGTAGAATAGATTCTTTTTGAACCAATAACACATTTATAGGACATATTTATAAGTTATCACAATTTATAAATTAAAATTATATGGATAACCTGGTGAAAATGGTTTCTAAGTGATTTATCGTTGAAAACATGTGATGGTTTGTTTAAGTTTTTTACGTTCGGGTGTCACCCCAAAACGGTTTCGAAGTGATTTATCGTTGAAAAACTAACTAAATTTTTCTCGATTATCCTGGAAACTGGCAATCTTCCAAAACACTTTAAAACTACGAAAGTGATAGAGATACTTAAACCAGGTAAACCATCCAATGAACCAGGAAGCTATCGCCCAATCGCACTTTTGAGCACCTGCTACAAATTGCTAGAACGGCTCATATACAACCGTATCGCACCGATTTTGAATGACCAGATCCCAGTCGAACAAGCTGGTTTCCGTCCCAATCGCAGCTGCACTGACCAACTGCTCGCTTTAACATCCTACATCGAAGCTGGGTTTCAAAAACAATTAAAAACAGGCGCAGTATTCATCGATCTCACTGCAGCATATGACACGGTCTGGCGAATTGGGATTATATATAAGCTGTTCAATGCAATACCTTGTAACACCATCTCACGCTTAATTAACAACATGCTGAGTAATCGCGTATTCAAAGTTCATCTAAATAATTCCTGTAGTAGGTCCAAAATGCTTAACAATGGTTTGCCACAGGGTTCCGTTCTGGTGCCATTACTTTTTAATTTGTACATCCATGACATGCCTGATACAACATCAAAGAAATTTGGGTACGCGGATGATTGGACCCTGGCCACTCAAAATAAAAACATGGCTGTCTTGGAAGATTTGCTGTCAACTGATCTGGCAACAATGAATAACTATTTTCGAACGTGGAGCTTATTTCCTAATCTAAGTAAAACCGAGAGTTCTTGTTTCCACTTAAACAACAAACTGGCAAAACACGAACTATCAGTGTTATTTAACGGCACTGTCATTAAATACAATCAACAGCCAAAGTATCTGGGTATTACTCTCGATAGAACTCTTTCTTTTAAGCTCCACCTAGAGAATACGTCAAAAAAACTTAAAACGAGAAACAATATATTGCATAAACTGGCAGGCTCGACATGGGGTGCTACTCCAGCAACCCTCCGCACAACTGCTCTAAGTCTGGTTTACTCAGTGGCTGAGTACGGCGCACCAGTCTGGCTGAATAGCACACATACTCAAAAGGTTGACTGCCAGCTGCATGCCGCGATGCGTACTATAAGTGGTACTATCAGGTCCACTCCTTTATCTTGGCTCCCTGTGTTGAGCAATATCGCTCCACCTGCACTCAGACGCTTGCATGCACTCATGCGTGAACATAAAAAGGTAACCAACAACATCACGTTACCCTTGCACGAATATTACGGTGACCACATTGGTTGTCGATTGAAGTCAAGAAAGCCTCCACATAAAACTGCCAGCAACCTGCTGGCAACTGGTTTTAATATCTTGGATGCCTGGGACACCTCCTGGAATGATTACAACACTTCTGGCGTTTCTATTACTAACCCGACTTCTGCCCAACCTGGTTTCGATCTGCCACGTCATACCTGGACCACACTAAACCGAATAAGAACGAATCATGGACGTTGTGCTGATTCGTTCTACAAGTGGGGAATCTCAGAGTCCCCTCAATGTGACTGCGGCGCTCTACAACAAACCATAAAACACATTGCAACAGTGTGCCCACTTCGACGATACAATGGCGACATCTCAGACATCCAATTGGCAACTCCCAATGTAGTAGCATGGATAAACTCACTCGATGTAAACATCTAATGTTCAAATATACTGCCCAATGTTCAAATATTTTAATATTTTACTTTTCAATTTTTTTTAACTAAAAGACGCGCAATCATATTGATTGTAAGCTCATTTAATGTGTATTATTCATGTTTTGTTTTATGTAGATTTCATATGAAAATCTATCTATTTTAAGTTTTATTTTTGTTTTATTTTTTGTGTTTAATGTGTCACAACAAAAACCATACGCTAAATAAAAATCGTTGAAAACATGTGATTGTTTGTTTAAGTTTTTTACGTTCGGGTGTCACCCCAAAACGGTTTCGAAGTGATTTATCGTTGAAAATATTGTGATGGTTTGTTTAAGTTGTTTACGTTCGGGTGTCACCCCAAAACGGTTTCGAAGTGATTTATCGTTGAAAACATTGTGATGGTTTGTTTAAGTTTTTTACTTTCGGGTGTCACCCCAAAACGGTTTCGAAGTGATTTATCATTGAAAACATTGTGATGGTTTGTTTAAGTTTTTTACGTTCGGGTGTCACCCCAAAACGGTTTCGAAGTGATTTATCATTGAAAACATTGTGATGGTTTGTTTAAGTTGTTTACGTTCGGGTGTCACCCCAAAACGGTTTCGAAGTGATTTATCGTTGAAAACATTGTGATGGTTTGTTTAAGTTTTTTACGTTCGGGTGTCACCACAAAACGGGTAACACCCGGGGCGGACCGCCCCCCCCCCCTAGCTACGCCTCTGTTCACAATACACTAACTTTACAAAATTCTTATAAAAAAATTGCAGTCCCTAGAACAACATTGTTTGGATCCAAAGACCCAAACATTGTCGCCCCAGAGGCCCCGTTGGACGCCTACCATTTGGTCTTGCATGCCAAAAACCCTGCCGCTAGCTCGTAGAGCGAAGGTTCTAGACCAACCTCTTTACAAGAAATTTAAAACTAAAAAAAAACAATCGAAGCGTGCTTTAAACATCACCCAGGTTCTCCAGAAGGGAGAACTGCCAGGTCACAACTCACCCTATATTATAGTTACGTTAACACATCATGTTAATTTCTAAACCCTAATTAATAATAAAACTACTTCCCTGATTGTGGTGACGATGATATCCAAGCATCCAGAATATTCAATCCCCGACTTCCTGTTGATGGTGGTATCAATCAAATTTACTCCAAACTCCCTCAGACGTCCATTCATCTCCCTTGTGAGTCTGATATCATTTTCAATTTGCGCTTCTTTCACTTTGATGACTTTCGAAACACTGAACTTTGCACTTTATTTTTTTCTTACGTGGTTAGGGTGTATTAGAAAAAAATCAACACCAACTATTTAGTTGCAATTTTATTTATTAGTTGAATAGTATACATTTTAACATGTTAACATATTATCTTGTTCTTTTGATTGCTGTGCAGTGTACACAAACTTATTACTATTTTTGATTTTAAACTTTCCTTTTTTTTTTATTTATTGTAACAACTACAATCGACAATACAATCAAACCCAAAACAAAACTAAAACTCACTAATCCAGTCAATACCACTGGCCAATTCAACTCACAAAACTCAAAAATTTAAAAAAACTCAATTAAACTTAAACCAGAAATTTAAAAAAAATCCCGATTCAAACCACTTTTAAACTATGGACTAACTCGTTAAACTACCAAACCTCAACTCCTGAATCATTCGAAAAAACAATTGAAATTTCTGAGTACGAGCAAAAAAAAATCCGATCAGCATAAATTCTCTTTAATTGGTAAAATGGTCTATTCTGCAACTATTTGTCTGGGAATTTTCATAATTATGGAAAAAAAATTAAAAATTAACGTTAAAAAAAATAAGTTGATATGTTGCTTCCGGAAGGAAATTTTAGAAGTGATTGTGTTATTACACACAATTGGGTTGAGAAGTACAGTGACTTCGAAGCTCTCCATAGTATATTACTATAGGTAAAGAGGACGGAAATGGAAGCACAACTTACAGGGAAGGTCTTGCCCGTTACAAAATTTTTAAGTTTTAAATTTCATTTCCTTTTTGCATGTATGTAAACTTATAATGCATATGTATATAAAAAGTTTTTCGTATATATTAACTTTTTTATTTATGATCCGAAAAATCTCAAAAATCTTTAAAACCTAAGTTACAGTAATATCAGTTAGCACTGAAAATTTGAAATTAATCAAAATTCGAATAAAAAAGCTTTAGGCTCCAGAAAGCTTTTTTTTACGTATTAATATATAAGATATATTATATATAATATAATATAAAATAAGGCAAATAAATATCAGTATTTGACAGTTAAAATCTTTATCTATTTAAATTTTAAACATCAAACTAAACTTTATTATAGTTTAATTCGATGAATTTTAGAGATAAAATTCCTTGTTATAGTATTTTGCAATTGAGTTTTTATAATTAATAGATTAACTATTTAGCAATATTTAATTTATATGCTCCGATCTGATTTCGATTGTGACTAGGGATTGTAATCCCGAGATCATAAATACCGGGTTCCAGACATATTTTTATGATCCCAAAATTCTGAGATTAATGAGTCAACGAGTTAAAATCACCCCTAAGACCACCTCTAAGGGTGGTACTGACGGATGAACTTTATTCAGTAAACAGTAGCGCTATAAATTTTAGTTATGGTGTATATTTGATGGTGGAACGCTATTGTTTGCTCGAAGTTATAAGCTTTCGTATAATTTTATATGCGGGTTTTAATTCTTTAGAAAAACTGTACGTCACATGATCAATGAATATGTCACTAGCACTATGCTTATTGCCAACTCAATTTTAGTTTTGTTGCTGCATATTTTTTAAAGAACTCTTGCGATTTCTCAGCCGTGGTTATTTTTTATTTTCTGCATTCTATCATGAAATAATGAAATATTGGCATTGAAATCTTTTTTTAATTATTTGTGATTTTCCTTACACATTAAATCCCGTGTTTTAATATTGAAAATGCTCTCATTTCCGGGAATCATAGAACGCTACTGGACTGGATTGAAATCCCTAAATCCTACATCAGCCTCAGCAGCCTAGAAAAACCTTTCTTTTTAAGTTCCTTAGGCTGATGTCACAATCGAAATTGAATCAGGCATATAAAAAACGTTAATTCATTCGGCATATTCTGAATGTAATAATTTTGAAAATTTTAACAGAATTTGTTTGAAATTAGAACAATCTATTCTATCCATTCTATTCCTAATGAATTAACGAAAACGTCAAAGAAATCTCATTTACAAATATTTATTATAACTTTTTTCTTTTCCTGCAGGAAATAATATGTTATTTTAAGAAAATCAACTCATTTAATGATTTCGATCTTAATGTAGAACGTATCTTAGTTGCAAAATTAAATATGACTGAGAACACTGGCCTATATTTACTGCTGACGTTGATCTAATTATCATCAATCTTTGTAATCGTTCCAATTAATTTTCCCTTTTTATACTTTAATCAAATGATTTAATTCAATTTTTGTAGATTATAATTTTATGAGCGAGCAGAAACATCTCTAAGTGAATTAGTTTCTTTATGCAATTCGTGATCTAGGTTTACAGATAGCCTTTGATAAATGAAAAATACGGCTTCAAGTAGAATTTTTTTAAATATAGACTAAAATAAACCAAATTAAAAAGGGTCGAGTCAAAATGTCGCAAAATTTTGCTGAACTTGACTGAAATTGCTTTTTAAAAAGTTCATTTAATAATAAAATATTTGATATTTAACATAAAAAAATATCTGAATCTAAAAATCGCCATTTTTATAATTTTCCTTCAGAACAAAAAAAACTGATTCCCGACAGTCATATGAACAACGAATTTTATCTCTAAAACAAAAAATATAGCTAGTCCCAAACTTGCACAAGTTGTTAGATATAATAAAATAAGCTTCAATTAAGTTTAAAAAAAAAAAAAAAAAAAAAAAGGCTATGCCATCTTTTTTTCAACTACACCGTTTTTTTCTTATGTTACACCGTTAAAAATTATTTCAAAAAATTAACAGTGTACATTTTTAAAAACTTTGTTCTAATACCTATTCAACGACATATCATTTATGAAAATCGATTGAGTAGTTTTTCTACAATCGCTCGTCAAAATGCACTCACATCACAAAATAACAAAAATTGAGGGGCACCTTGTGAAGACCCCTGGTCGAAAAAAAAAATTCTAAGAGAACTCGTATTTTTTATTTATCAAAGACTATCTATAAACAAAAAATAATCAAAATTAAAAGGGGTCAAGTCAAAACGTTGTTGAATCTTCGTGAAATTGCTCATATATAAGTTTCAATAGTTCAGGTTGACAAAACGCCTGCTAGAGGAGATGTGAGAAGATTCAATGCTCGAACAATAAACGAAGTGACAATTAATAAAGTCGGCAATAAATTTCAACCGGGATATATTTTTGTCAATAAAAGAAGGATTAATGATTCAAGGAGAAGATTTCCACATTTGGAAATGCCGTCAATTGTTTCACCAATACATGGTAGATATGTATGCAAAAACATTCGAAACAGAACGTTTAATATTCATTCGTTTAAATCAAACCAAGCTTTTCTCTGAAATACCAGTTTATTTGCGAGAGCCAATTTAATATGACGGTTATTCACAACTAACGCACATTCACAAAATCATCTCAAATGCACACGGCAAATATCCGATGCCAGCTTCGATAAAGATTTGTAGGAAGTTGTGACGAAAAATATGTAACATGAGCTTTCCAGAACACTGAATCCACTAAATCCAAAGTACGCAAAGTGATATCATCAAGGATTCAGTTAGTTACAGAAAATTCAGTTACATGAAACAATGAATATCCTTTATATAAAAGAAGAGCCGCAGCAGATGGCGGTAAGATAACAACATATAGATATGCGAAACGGGAACATGGAAATAGTTCCATAAACATGGATGGTTGTTCCATAAACTTGGAATACGGTATATACGTCAAATCAGTCAAATACGTTAGCTAGAAAGTACTTTAATAAAGGCAACATTTCCGTTTTAGCGTGCTACAATGAAGCAAAACTGGGATGTATGCATCATTCATCAATGACACGTGCAGCACGTCACCTCCAAACTAAGTTCGGGCTTTGTTTGAAATCATGCTGACCGCTTACTGTTCTTCATCTACAAGAATGTTATGAGAAAAAATATTAATCGCACATGGTTGATGATATTTCCTGTCCAATATAGCAAAATGATTGAAGATCTGTGCGTAGTATTCGCGAACTTAGTTCTCATTCAATTATTAATGCTACCGCCGAATCGATCTGCTCCGTCGGTCAAAGTTAAATTACATCGTTAATATAAATACAACACTGATGATTAGGTTTAATATAAATACAATACGGTTGATTACCATTTCAATTCAAAAGATCACAATTGTCAATTAAATTGATGTTTGCAATCACCATAAAAAAAGATCACGCTCAATCATTAAAAGTGCGCGCTTTAGATGTAGAATGGATTGATTTTCGTATGGACAATTATATGTTGCGTAGACAGAATAGAGGCATAAAACTAGATAATCTCTATATCTGAACCATCAATGGAACCACAACAAATAATGCACAATCTGCAGAAGCATCGAGAAATTAAACATTAGAAACCTGTTGGTTCTCTTTTCTTAGTGAGCACTGAGCACATTGAACATATGAGTACTGCGAACATTTGTAAATCTATTTATGTTCTGTATACTGTTCTATATAGAGATGACACACCTCTTTTTTTTGCTTACTTGAAAACTTATTTGATCGTTAATATTTCATATATCCGAAATGATCAGCTAGAGTGCTGATTATTTTTCATCCATATTTTTAAAAAGACAAATTAAAAATTATGCTATCATTCTCATTACCACTTTTTGAAATCATTGCTACTACGTCAACAAAATGTCTGTGCACAAGCTTTATTTATAAGCGTAGCAAAGCACGCCGGGTCCTGCTAGTATACCAAAAATGGGAATGAGACTTTTAAATCATAAATGTTCAACATATATTTTCCATATGTAGTGGTATGTAGATTTCTCTAAATCTGGAATTTTTTTTCCCAATTTCCATATTTTGTCCAGTTCCTATTTTCCCCCAGACATGAATGAGTTTCTATTAGCTACAGATGTTGCATTATATTGTATTATGATTCAGTTAAATACAAAAAAATGTATTTGTCTAGTTCACCAACTCTGTAACTAAATGTGTCACGTACGTAGGAATCATTGAGAAACCCACTGTATCTCAGGCGAAGGTCTAAGTTTTATTGCTGTTTGTACCATTTACTGTTCTATCTGGCAAACGTCTAGTTAAGGTCAATACTTTGTCAATTAAACAAGATTAACTAACGATGTGCGCGCTGGGTTGGAAATGTTAATGCTCCGTAGAGTCACATAATACATCCACATTCTCTATCATTACATGCTTATCATGCAGCGCTCAACCAATTTAGTGTACCAGACTGTTGAAACTTACTTTGAATAAGAAATTGTGTGGGAGCCTTTGCTTTCATTAAAATAGTATATAAGGTACGATACGGTATTGAAATATCAACTCATTACAACTGATCAACTTGAAAATAATTGACAATTTTTCAAGGTTATACCATTAATGACCAATTATAACGAACCATTAATAATACGATAGAAATTATATACAAATTAATTTTTTTATAACAAAACCTTGGTACAATTTATATTTGTATACATTCCATAATTTCAACATTAAAAACCGTTCTGAGAACAAAACATAACACAATAATTTTGTAAACAGAATATTTACTCGAGGAAAGTTGTTTTTTATTTGTAAGATATTCTCATGCTCTCACCCTATATTCAACTAGTTAAGTATATTTTAGCTTTCACCTATTACTATAGTAACGTTGTTGTTATCATCACATAGCTTTTTTGTATGACAAAACTTGAAAATTGAAAACAAAATATTATGCAATCCTCCAAAATAATTGAGTTCCTTAAGCAAAATCACATTTGAAACAATATTGCATCATAAAACTACATAAGATTTACATTATTGTGAGAAAATCAAATTAATAAACTAACTTCACATAAAAATAAACTTAAATAAATTTATAAGATTGGAGACTGTTATTGTCTAACTGCGACTGTATAATTATTAATATGATATTGTATTTTTCTTATATTTTTAACAAATTATGTTATGTAACAAGATTTTTGAAGACAAATCTATTAATATTTTTTAATCTTAACAAAAAGAAAATGTAAATTTTCGGTTTGTCGCTTAACATATTTTTTAAGTTGTTTTTAAATCGGCAAATAAAAAATTTAGATAGCAAGAAGTTATAATCAAAACTGCTTGGATGTTTTTGACAAACGATCTAACGTTAAAATCAATTGACCAAACGCAAGGACGTTTACGTTCTAAAATATTGTTCGAATAATTTTTGAGTTAGATGTGGTATTATTCCGTCTATACCTTAATATAAACTTATTTCTTTATATAAATAAATGTTCATTAAATCTTACTTCAAATGGTCTGATTGATTGATTCAAAAAACTACTGACTGGCGTTTATTTACGATAAATGAGGAAAACGATATTATACAGTTTTCGTAAGAAATTTCAGTAAAAGTAACCCTAGTAGAATTTGCTGCAGCAAACTCTCTGTTGAGGTTGTTAAAGCTCAAATAAAGTGCAAAATTTTTAATGATGCTTACGAAATTACCAATAGTGAAGGTTGAAATCTAAGGCATCTATCACAAAAAAATATCTCAAACTTTAATAGTTCTGGAATGTGAAAGGATTGTCGGGCGTAATGAGAATCTCAAGGAGTGTGGCTTCCCACGATTTTTTAACGCGTCTTAGTTTTGATTTTCATTTTAATCTTCAAATAATGTATATTTCTTCTTTTCCTGTAATATTAAACAAGCAAAAACGAGCAATGAAGTTACAAATGCAAGTAAACTAAAACAAATTATGTTTGATATGTGTGCGATTTTATTTTATTTTCTTTTTCAATTATAGCGTCTTCTGGTTTTGTGATTAAATTTTTAATTTGAAGCAGATCATTCTAATCCAGAGAGATAAGATGGATTTATAACCGTTTCAAGCCTGTACTGCAATTTATTACGATATCTTTTACTAGTGTCACATTAATTTTAAGAATTAGGTTTGTAGTATTTGAATTTTTTATACGTAGTGGTACATTCTAACCAAATTGGTGCGCTATATAGCAGATTACTAAGAATTAAAGCTTTTTCAAGAAGCTATTTGCTGTTAAGGAAGTTAAGGGATGCTGTTTGTTTATCTTTTTGGATATAGCTTTTCAAAAATTATGTTACATTTATGTGTTTTTGATGTCAAGCAAATTATAATTTTCTTTTAGGTCGATTACAGGCATGTCTCTATCAATTAGAGGAGGCAGAGAAAACTTACAAAAATTGTCTTGGACAGCTTTAACGGATTTATAGGTAGCTTTGGTCTGGTATCTGGTAGCTTTTTTCCTCTTAAAAATATTTTTTTCTGCATCTTTTGGTTTCCTACACATGTTTCTCTCTAATCGGTACTGTTTAATTTTTTCATTCGTTTTGTTTTGGCTAAACTTTTGTAATGACTTTTTCTTATTTTTAACCATGTTTTGGCATTTTTTGGAAAACCAAAAATCAGCCGATAGAATGGTGAATCCATTAGAAATAAATCTATGCATACCGTCAAGAATAGCTTCAGAAAAATTTAGTGCCGCGATGTTTGGGTTATATAAAGTTAAACACTAATGCTTTAATGATAGTCAAACTATCTTACTCAACAGATAAATCATCAAATAAATTTATGATCTCAAGCGAGTTGGGTGAACGATACAATCCAAACACAAGTAGCGTTTGGGTTGAGTCAGTGGCGTAGCTAGGGGAGGGGGCGGTCCAGGTTTAGCCAGGTTATCCATATAATTTTGATTTATAAATTGTGATAACTTATAATAATGTGTCCTATAAATGCGTCCTATTGGTTTAAAAAGGATCTATTCTACTTTTTAAAATTTTTGAGTTATTACGTAGCATAAAATTTTAACAATATGTGTGTATTTCTTTTTTTTTAATCGAATCAACGTGTTGAGCATTGAATATCATCACCACAATTACTCAATAGCTTTGAATATTCCTATAAATAGCATATTAACCGTTTTCTTTTACGGTACATTATTTAGTATGCAAGAATGGTTCTTTAACGACCAGGTCTGAAAACACATACGCTGAATAATGTATAGAAAAAGTGGTCTCCGTCGATAATGTGGCACCCTGTGTCGATAGTGTGGCACCCTTGAGTTCTGTTCTGTTCTATTCCAAAATTATGTCTCGATTCCAAAATTATTTCTAAAATATCAGCTTAACTTTACTACCTAATATGTTTTACATTTCAAACAAATTAATTGCAAACACCTAAGGAAAACAATAAACAATCAAATCACCGTGTTTGTAAATAATTTCAAATAAATTTTTTTTTCCTTTATCTTGAAATCGTAAATTGGAGTGGGTCGTTTTCGAATGGACACAAAAATAATTACTGTGGAATAAAATGGTAGTTATGCAATTACTATAGTTTTGCAAATTGTTATAGGTAGATACATACTCATCCTATTTGTTTTCAGTTTTATAATATTAATAAGACAAACATATTTAATAACATTGCAATATTGCAATAAAGAAATCCTTTGTCAAATACATAAGTGTATTGCTTTAACAAAATAAAAAAAATTGAATTTATGTTAATCAAATCCATTTTTTAACTGTGATACATAAGAAGATATGGGACTAATTGAACAAAATCTGGGATTAATTTCCATTTAGTCAATTATATGATGGTTATGATTTCGGATTTTGGATATCTGTCCCATATAACGAACTTAAGGATGAATTGTATACATTGTACAAAACATTAGATTTTTTTCCGTTAGATCATTAAATATTTTTCCGTTGTCTGGATTTAAATAAAACGTACGTTCAATAATTTCGAATTGTAATTGGATTTTATCTGGGATATTCGTCTTACTGTAGGACAAAGCTCTTTAAATAAAGGCAATTTCTTAGAACTAATCAAACTACTGTCAAAGTATGATGTAGTATTAAAAGAACACGAGCAGAAATTAGTCAGGGAAAACCTGAATACAGTCAAGGCGTGATAAGGGCCTGGTCAGTCATACAAGGGCAATCCCTATTAGGGCAATCTGAAGTAATCCTGTTCCGAGCCTGATTTAGAATACCCTTTTAAGGTTAACCTTATTTGAATATATCCGGCCGTGATCAGGTTTTTCGTGTTTGACCCCTACCTGAAATTTCAATTGGTTAAAATTCACTAGAGTATTATCCATTTTAGAAATATATAGTTAAAATCGTTTCATGCATATTTTAGTTATCGCTTCTCGGCTGAAAGACTATAATAATAGTGATTAAGGTGGTATGTATGTTTAATTTTTTCCATTGTAATTTTTTTATTTTAATTTGACCAATTTATGTATATATTATATAAATATATATCAGGGTCTGGTCCGGATACCCCAATCAGGGCCTGATCCGATTATCCCAATCAGGGTCTGATCCGGTAATCCCAATCAGGGCCTGATAGGGCAAAAGCGTTACACTCATGATCAGGGCCCAATCAGGCAGCCCTACAAATGCCTGATCCGGGTTAGGGCAAACCTGATCAGGGCCTTACTTGAGCCCTGTCAATTTCTGCTCGGGATATTTTTATAACTAATTGATCAATATCAGCCTGTGATTTGCAATACAATCCAAAAACAATTTATTCCCCTTAAAACATCATTCCGAAACCCAAGATAGCAAAGAAATGCAAAATCACACACTAGTCATATTGTAGAATAGGCAAAGGCAATAGATTTTGCTTTGAAAAAATTGGAGGACTACGACATTCCAATTGAAAAACGAATGGCTGGTGAGTTGACCCCTGATGTAGGACTGACACTAAGAGTTGAACTTAAAAAGGATATGTGTGAATGTCTTGAACGATTCAATGTTGAACTCCAAACAAGATTAAAGTCAGTCCAAGATGTAGCTTCATTGTTCGAGGCTGTGCTGCAATTATCTGGATCAAAATTTACCGGTTTTTATGATGAAGCATCAGAAACAGAACTCGTCATAGAGATACAAAGGTTGAAAAGGCATTTAAAAGCGGCCAATGTTACAGTTTCTAACTGGCTGTGCCTATAGACATTATGAAATTGATCGTGGAATGGGATTTTACAGAATTTTTTCCGAATCTTATGGTCGCACTAAAATTATTTATGACTATTTGCGTATCAGTGGCTTCGAGTGAGAGGATTCGGCAAATTAAAATTAATTAAAAATTACTTCCCATACAAGGTTGTACAACTGGTCCAGTAATGGTCCATTACTGGCAGCCAGTAATGCAGCAATGGGCGAGTACTGGCAACCACGACTTGGTTATTAACATAATTTTACTAGATGATAACTTCGGACAATAAATGGTTGCCATTCTTGGGCCAAAAACTGGCAACCATGACTGGGCCGTTAAAAAAAATATACATTATTATCATATGTAAATTTAAATAAATTAAATACAAACTAATTTAAAATAAAATAAAAATGACGGAAAAAATTCAAAACTCCCCATACAACTGGTTCAGTTGCAAGAATGGCTGAGTAATGGCAAACACCGCCCTGACTCCGCCATTAAAAAAATATAAAATAATATTTTTTAAACATAAATTTAAATAAATTATTTACAAAATAATTAAAATAAAATAGAAATGAAAATAAATTAAAACATATACCAACCTTTTCTTTATTACCATAGTCTTTCAACTGACAAGGCGATAACTAAACTATATGTGAAATTTTTCAAACTATGTATTTCTAAAAGTGATAATACTCTAGTGAAATTTAAAAAAAATGACATAGATCGGCAAATTTATGGCTACAGTACTGGCCCAATAACAATAGCCAAGTAATATTTACCATTCATGGGCCAGTGCTTGGCCATTCAAAGGTAATAATGTACTGGCTATTTTCTGTAAACCATAGATCGGCCGATGATTGGTTCTAGTTTTGGCCCAGTAACAATTGCCAAGTACTGTTAACCATTAATGGACCAGTGCTTGGCCGTATGTCAATGTCTGGCAAAACCTACTTGGGTTGCTGGCAACAATGACCCAAACGAGGCTTAACATTCTTGGCATATTAACAATAGAACATGAGGCAACACAAAATATAAATTTTAAAGATGTGATTTCGAAGTTTGCAGCTGTGAAAGCTAGAAAGAAGATATTTAAAATGTGTGTACTTAATATGTATGTGAGAGTATATTAATTCTACTCTCATTTTTCTTCTACTATACCCTTTCATAAAAGTTTCATTTTCATACATCAATGTGAAAGAATGTATAATAAAATAGTACTTTAATTATATGTAACTTATTAATTATAATGCTCATTTGCATTAATTAAATAAAATTATAAATTACGTTTATTGGCTTTTTATTAATATTGACAGTTTTCATTCTTGGGGTGACACCACAATGTCCGCCCTAGGTGCCACCCATGCTAGCTACGCCACTTTGTTGAGCTAATTTTAATTGAAACCATGTTGCGAAATTTAAAATTTAATTCAAACACATATTCTCACATAAGGAATGGTATTCTTCAGACACCGTGCTTGACTTTAAATGAAGATCCTAGTTCATACAGTTAGTATAGATATATTTACTTATTTCCAGGATAAAAGCTCTTTCACTGCTAATTGTTTTCGTTAAAAATATCATATCAGGCTTAAAACTTTCATGATAAAAATGGATCGAATTAAGATTAAGAGACAAACCCCTAATGTTAGCAAAATTAATTAACAATTTCTCCATTTAAAATCAGATTTCTTAATTTCAAACCACCTGACAAAACCAAATTGAACACCTAAATTGACTAACGAAATTGACGAATTTATTTGCTGGATAACTTGACTAAGTCTAAGTTAATGGACAAAATTGTCAATCAAAAAAATGAAAAGCCAAAATTTTAACAGCGAAACATCAAAGTGATAATGTTTCAAGATACTCAAAAACAACGAAATCTTATTAAGGAATTTGACCGTGAAAAAGAACAAATAGTCTAGAAATCGTTGTTTGACTTCTCTCAACTGATTTCTATTTTATAATCAGCAATTTCAAATTCATCTAGATCTATAACTCGCACCTCCTAGATTCTTTTAAAAATATGTATTGTGTTAAATTGGATGCATATTTTGTTTTATACGTAAGCGGTTTGGAGTTAATCACTGATTTACGTTTCCATAATAGGGGTTTCTTCAAAATCTAATGAGGTGTTACCATGCTGTTTCCACGACAATTGTTTTCTAAACTGGTTAATCTGATCCACCATCGTGTCTACCAAGCGTTAGGTGCATTAAATTCCTTGGAATCTTCATACATATTTGCTCCATATTTTTTATTACGCAAAATTGACTCAGAATTCAATACGGAAATTCAAAATATTTGGCAACTAACAGAACTCCAACCGTGGCGCGGTAAAACATCAACTCACGCCTGATCAATCACATATTTTTTTTTTTTTGCAAAAACAAGAAACCTGTACAGAACAAGCTCTGGAAATTATCCTTTAGACAAGTCCAAAATATAGGCTTGAATCAGCTTTTCACACATCTCACATATATCCCATATATTACGACTGTCGGGGCCGATTAAATATCCTGACTACTATTCAATTGCATTAGTTATCAAAACTGATTTACTAAATACTAGAGCTTTCAAACCCTTCAAAATATTTCAATTCTCAAAAATAAATACCAAAGAAAATTTTTCCTGAGGTTTTAAGAAAGAGGAATTATATATGTGTCACAACTCACAACAACACATAAACATAGCATTTAGACCTAGATTCTACAACACATTATCCTCATTCTATCCTTTTCCACATAGAGAGTCTGAATAATGACTATTTATATTTAGTGTCCTAAACATGTCTAGGTAATTCATAAAACAAAACCACATACGTTCTGAGTTGTTGATAGGTGGTTTTTTAATCTTTTGTAGAATAAAGCCGCACTATTGATTTCGCAAGTCATTCCATTTGTACGCTGTTCGAAAAAAAATTCCAATTGATACGGAGTGAAATATTTTTTTACATCTACTGATGAAGCCGAGTCTTTTAGAAGCGCTCTTTGCCTTCGTCATTATATGACCATTTTAGAGTAAGTCATTGGAAATTGTGACTCCCAATAAACGAAATCTTCCACATACGTCTATTGGTTCTTTACACATATACAAATTGAAATATAGTTGGAAAACTCGGTTTCGATATGGGAAAAATCAATAGTTGTGCTTTGGTGGCATTTTTCATTTAAATTAGTTTGCAGTTATTATTATATATGTATTTTGGGAAGTTTTGGAGAGAAAATATGTTTGGCTCACATCAGATGCGTGATTTCAGAAAACATTTTCCATTATCGTGTGCATGCAAGTAAAGTTACGAGCAACAGCTAACAATATATATTTTTAAAATGTGCTAATTAGTCCCTTTCATTTTATTTCCAAAACGGAATCATTAAAAATAATTTTGTTTGTTCTTAGCTTTATGTTTTCTAGACTTTAGAGGGCGCCATATGTAATTTTATTGCACCACCCAGTTTATAACTTGACAATCAAAACGCTTCGAACGATACTTTATTTGTAAAATTATTATAAGTAGTTTAGAAGTAATGAGGGACCGTTGAACGTACATATACGTACTTACATACCAGTCAAAATCAAAATTCTTCTTTTTGCTTCGCCGTTATCAGGTAAAAAGTTGCTGTTTCTGTTGGTTTGACTCTATTTTTGATGATTTAAACAGTTAAAAATAAAATGAATATCCTACGGAAGTCTTCATTATAAAACAATACAAAGTTTGCTTTAAAGATAAATTTAATGCTCTTTACATTAGCAAGTTGTTTTCAAACTTCTTTCATTTCTATAAATAAAAATTATTAAGTTAGAGTTGTATAAAAACTTGTAGTTTTGCATTCAAGTTAAATTTAATGCATGCAATATACAACAACACACAGTTATAGTACTTTAACCAATAAGTGTTTAATGCAATAGTTTGTTCTTATGCAAAAATTTAAAATTCGAACGGAGCACGAGCGAGAATTTTTAATTTACGAGAGAATAAAATTCATTAAACACGAATTGATTACACTACTTACATCCTCTGACAGAGAATTGTTTAAGTATCCTGTTTTTTTTATTCAAATATATAAAATGGAAACTTTTTCTTCTCAATAAAAACAATATATGTTCTAATTGATGAGAAAAATTTCTATACTGTGAAAGAAAATGATTGAATAGTAGATTCTTGTATGAGTTTATAATCGCCTTCATCCTACGCGAATACAAGATGCTATTTCATCCACGACTGCAAAATATTTCGAATAATTTTCAGTTTTTATCACCATAATAAAATACATTATAGACAGCATAGAAAAACAAAACAATCGACTTCATACAAAAAACAAAATCAAATATTTACATTTCTCGGTATAGAAACATCAAAACGTTAAAGTTAGAGCAATATATTAGAGATATATATAAAATAAATTTTAACGGCAAATTTAAAATTTTTTATTTAATATTGTATATATGTATTGTTCTCGTTTTAACCTTTTGATATTGCTATACCAACAAATGTTAAGATTTAATTTTGTTAGGGGAATATTTAATAAACTATAAAACTGTTTAGGGATGTAACGATCGTTACATTCTACAACAAGTGGGAGACTGTATAACTTAACCATGGAAACATACACATGGAAAGCATATATCGTCGCTTTAATAATGAAACAACGTATTCGCAAAAGTGTAGTTTCGAAATAATTGGGTTTAAAGATTTTTCGATTTTCTGATTTTCATAAACTCGGCAGCACTATTGAATGAATAAAGATATTGGAAAAAAAATGTCTACCAATTAATCTTGACTAATTTCCCCACAGTATATTAAAATTTCACATTGGTACCTGCTGGCTTTTCTACCTAAAAAGAGGTGAAAAGTCAATTAGGTACCTTATACGTTATTTCATATTTCATATACGTTATTTCATTTTGTATGGAAGTACGATTAAGCCTAAAACTAATTATTTAGAACTAACGCATAATATTTTTACAATTTTTTATTTATATGAACCAGAATATCATGTAGTAATGAATGATGCGTATACAATATTTTAGATTTACCATTTCGTGTGGCGATCGTAATGTATGTAAAGTATACGACACTGATTTTACCCAAGCTATTATTCTGTAGGAATTGAAATATCGTACATGCATTTACGCTGTTTCAATATTTAACCAAATTCAAATTTGCATGTACGCTAATTAACAATATATTAATTTTCACCCCCAGTTATAAAAAAATTGAAAAATGTTAAAATGCCACTTTATAGACACCCTTATGGGGAATACAGCGCACCCATTATGTAATAACAACGTATATATGGTATACGTTATTTCATTATTAAAGCGACGATATATTCTATAGCTGTCGTGGATAAACAAATTGAGTTTTCTTTAAGAAAGTTTAAGTACTACGTTTTTTTGTGCAATTGAGTACAGATGACATATTTATACACGACGGTCCGGCAATGATTACTAGGTCATTATAAATGCCATGCCACATGCAAAATATAAACGAACGAATTCGGTGGTTTTAAGTTAACTGTGCCAAATGAACAAAAAATTTGTCGGCGATATTTACAACAACAACAAAACTAAAAATGACAGTTTACAAAAAAAAAATGAATTGTTGTTTTGAATTTGAAATGAAAATTTTTATTATCGCTTGCGCAACGTGCTCCGTGGTATGGAACTTGGGGATAAAAAGCCCTCACAATTTCTTCGGGATTTAACTGCTGAATCCCAAGGTCTCGTTTCAGAGAAATGTTGAAAATTCTTTGGGAGGATAAACTCCCACAGGCTGTGCGTACCACTATCGCGGTAGTCAAGGCTGACTTGCCAAAGACTGCTGAGATAGCCGACAGAATTTTTGCCACAATAGTTGGTCCTAACCTAAGAGCGGGAGATAGCCTGCCGCTCCTTCTCCTTCTTCCTCCCGTGAGGACAAGGTCTGAGCTCTACGATATCAAGAATTGCAGACCGACCCAATACGCACAACTGCTGAATGCCATGCAGCACAAATCTTCTTCTCGACCCTTCCTTAGTAGTCGGAGTAGATCTAGGGATCAAAACGACTATAACAATTTTCGGCAAAATCGCCCCAATCGCCCTAATCAATCTTCCGCGTGACCTCGTTCCAAGTCGCGCACTCAAATGTTCGATGGTTTATGTTATTACCATCACACTTACGGGGATAACGCACGCAAATGTGACCCCGATTGCAAATTATTTTGCCCAAAATTTTCATCTCCAAAAAACTTTTAAGCTCATCACATGAGGCGGCGTGTGATGATAGCTTCTCCAAACTACGCCTCTTGTTATTTGATATCAACTCACGTCGACAATTCTTGGTTGACACAGGTGCTGAAGTGTCAGTTCTCCCCGCAACTACAGAGGAAAAACTCTAGAAGAAATCAACTTTCACTCTCTACGCTGCTAACGCTACTCCTGTTAGTACATATGGTAACAAAACTCTTACTTTAAACATTGGTCTCAGACGTGTGTTCTGTCAGACCTTTGTTATCGCCAATGTTACCATCCCTATTCTTGGAGCTGATTTCTTGAACAAGTTTGGTCTCCCAGTGGACATTAAAAATCGATGCCTCGTCGATCCACTAACATCCTTGTTCACTCTTGCCAAAATCTCTCCGCCACCTCGCCAAGAAGAAGAACGGCGAGTGACTACCGCTCTCTTAACAATGTCACTATTCCTGATAAATATCCTATTCCACATATTCAGGATTTTTCGCATCAACATTGGATGCAAATTTTTCTCCACTATCGATCTTGTCCGCGCAAGTCATCAAGTTCCTATTGATATTGTGCAATATTGCAAAAACTGCAATTTCAACACCGTTTTGACTCTTCGAATTCGTTCAAATGACTTTCGGATTGCGAAACGCTGCACAATCCTTCCAACGGTTCATGCATTCCCTTCTCCGAGACCTAAATTTCTGATTCATCTACATAGATGACCTCCTTATTGCTTCTGAAACCTACGAGGAACACCTCAAACATCTTAGGACAGTTTTTGAGCGTCTTTCCGACGCTGGTCTCATTATCAACGTTGATAAATGCAACTTTGCTAAAACCAACGCTGACTTTCTCGGACATTCTATTGTTTCATCTGGACTCAAACCTACTCCTGAAAGTGTCGATGCTATCAATCGTTTCGAACGTCCCGAAACAGTAATGCAACTCCGCCGTTTTCTCGGAATGATTAACTTTTACCGTCGATTCATTCCTCACGCTGGTGGCAATCAAGCCATTCTCAACGGTTTCCTTAAAGGTTCCAAAAAGAATGACAAACGTGTCATTCAATGGTACGAAGACGCCATTCAAGCCTTCGACTTATGCAAGCGGCAACTCAGTGAGGCAACAATTCTTTCTCACCCCTTACACTCTGCCAAACTTGCCGTAATAGTCGACGCTTCCGACAAGGCACTTGGCGCTGTTGTCCAACAAAAAATTAACGACTGTTGGACACCACTTAGTTTCTTCTCTGTGCAACTCGATGAAGCGCAACAGAAATACAGCACTTATGATCTCGAACTTCTTGCAGCCTACTCTGCAATTAAACACTTCCGTTATCTTCTTGAAGGTAGAACCTTCACACTCTTTACCGATCATAAGCCTCTCATTTACGCTTGGTTGCAGAACCCTGCCAAAGCTAGTCCTCGCCAATTCCGCCATCTAGATTTTATCAGTCAATTCACAACTGATATTCATCACATTCCTGGAATCGATAATGTAGTTGCTGACACAGTTTCTCGTGTCGAGCAAACATCAATTCCAGAGAACATTAACTACGACGAAATTGCTGAAGCTCAGTTCAACGATAATGAACTAAAGGAATTAGTGGACACTAGTCCCACACTTCAATTCCGATCCTTTCCAGTATCGTTTGGCAATTCTAATGCCAAAACTATTTTGTGTGATACCTCTTCTGGTAATCCACGACCTTTTATTCCAAAGCCAGCTCGTCAATCTGTTTTCAATAGCTTCCACATTTTATCTCACCCAGGAGTCCACAGTTCTGTCAAACTTTTAACTGAAAAAGTCATTTGGCCATTAATTAAAAGGGATGTACGACAAATGGCTCAGAACCGCCTGGCTTGCCAAAAGGCAAAAGTTTCTCGCCACACTCAATCTCCTTTAGGTAACTATCCCTCCACTTGTCAAAGATTTTCCGAGATTCGCATGGACATTATTGGTCCACTTCCTTGGTCCTATTATTGACGCTATACTCGATGGCCTGAAGCCATTCCTATCTCGGATATCACAGCTGAAATGGAAGCATCAGCTCTCTACTCCAATTGGATTTCTCGTTACGGAGTACCTTCAGTAATCGTCACTGATCAGGGCTCCCAATTCGAATCCAATCTCTTTAATGAGTTGTCAAAACTAATCGGTTTCGAACGCAAACGAACTACAAGTTACAATCCTAAATGTAACGGCCTCATCGAACGTTGGCACCAAACTTTAAAATCTGCGATAATGGTCTACGACAGAACGGACTGGTTGCGAATATTACCATTAATACTACTCGGTTTACGAACCACTTTCCGTGAAGACTTCCAATCTTCATCGGCAGTACTCGTCTACGGTATTAACATACGTCTTCCTGGTGAATTCTTTACCGAAAACTCCACTTCTACTCCTCAATCTGATTTCGTTTCTCAATTGAAACAACATTTCAACCACCTTCGTTCCTCTATTGCGTCAAGACAGACTTCTCCTAAAGTTTTCGTCTCTAAAGCTCTCGAATCTTGTTCGCATGTCTTCTTACGTCCTGACTTAGTACGTAAATCTCTTCAACCACCATGCGAAGGTCCTTTCCAAGTCATTAGTCGCGATGATAAAAATTTCGTTATTGACCGTAAAGGTCAACACATTCGAGTTTCCATCGACAGATTAAAACCTTGCTTTAGGGAACAATCTGAAGATGACCTTACTCAAAACTCACCTACTTCGAGTACTGATCTCAGTCGCGCAGACGAAACTTCGTCTTCTACAGATAACGTCCATTCTACTCTTCCGGACCCATCCTCGTCTCTCCCTTCTACCTCTGAAGATGCGAGGAAACGCGGCGCTAAAGCGAATGTTTCAACTAAGAAGGTCAGATTTAATCTTATTCCTTAAACACAACTATTCCACCCTGCATCCAAAATTACACGAGCAGGCAGAACTACTCGTACCCTTGCTCGGTTCCTTCGTGCTGTAGCACAATAATTTCTATATCGTCCCATCTTCAATGGAACTAGGGGGGAGTGTTGTGGCAATAACTTCCGAAAATTATTTGTATTTGAAAAGTTTAACTCCTCTTTTTGAAAATGAAAGAAAAGTTGCCTCGAATCAAAAACATTGATTGTCATTATTTTTTCAAAAATTGATTCATTCGTTTTTTCATTAATATTAAGATTTATATTGTTTGTTTTCCTTTTATTAAAACAACATTAATTGTTAATTATTTATAAAACAATTTAATTCGAAAAATTTAACAATTTCAATATATAAGTGTTTGTACTAGTACAACCGTAAAACTTCGAAAGAAATTAAAAGTCATTACAAAATTGTATCACATGATCCGTGGATCACTAACGAAATTAAAAAACAAATTCGATTAAGAGATATATTTTATAAACCAAAAACTAAACACCCAAATAATGATTATTTTACTCAAAGTCAGAGGTTTGAATTTCTGAAAAATAATGTAAAACAACAAATTAAAATAAAAAATCTAAATTCTTTAGAAACGAATTAAGCAAAAATGATGCTTGTAATTTGCGAAAAATTTTGAATAGATATGTTTTCAATAAAGAAAAATCAAAAGGAAAAATTTGTATAAAAGACAGTTCTAGTAAACTCATAGAAGAAAACTTAATGATTTACAACCGCTTTAATGACTACTTTGTAAACTGTGTGAATGAACTCATACCAGCTAACTCAAATGTGCAAAGCACAACTATCACTGACTCTTCAAATGATAATTTTCCAAATTCCAATATATAAACACCAACAAACGAAGATGAAATAAAGAGACAAATTGGGAACTATTATCTAAGCCGGTGTCGTACAGCACGTGGTCAGTCGAATTTCTTGTACAAGGGACTCTCTTTGTTCAACTTGCTACCAGACAATTTCAAAACCGAAAAAACGATATCAAAGCTTAAAACTCTTTTGAAGGCATATCTTTTCAATATTTACCAAAATGCATATAGAAATTAACACCAATCAAACTAAATATTTTCTGATTACAGTAAAAGCCCGATTATTAACCGAATTAACCGAATATTCAGTTAACCGGAATTTTAAATTTTCCCTTTTCACAAAAAAAATGTTTTTTTGTTTAGCAATTCACAAGAAATATATTTTGCTTTAACTTCTAAATTATTTATATTTTTAAAATTTTCCGGCATGCTTCAATCCTCGATCCGGATAATTGGGCTTTTATTGTATTACAAATTATAATAATAATTTAAGAAACAAATAAGCAAAAATTAAATAATATAAGCAAAACTTAAATTAAAAAATAAAACTGTAAAAATAAAATAAAATAAATAAAAAAAATAATAAAAAAAAATAAAAAAAAAATAATAAAAAAAAAAAATAAAATAAAATTCGATGATGCATGTTAAAATTAAAATGTTTACCGATGAGCACACTACGTGCTTTTTAAACGATATACTATAATAAGATTAATAATTATCTTATAATATTATTGTAAATTCTTTGTTTTTCTTAATTTAATAAAAAAAAATGTGAAAAACTCGTTTTTTTCCTTTATCTCAATTTAGGAGCATAAGGCGTCTACTAGACTGGACCATCTAACTCTGTTGGGGGCAATCGCTTTCAGTTCACCCCATGTCTTGCCGATTTGTTTTGCTTCAGCTAGCACCGTTTTCTTCCACGTCATGGGTGGTCTTCCGACTCTTCTTTTACCTTGTGGATTCCACTCTAGGGACATCCTTGTTATATCTTGCTTAACTGCTCTGTCTGTAGAAGTTTCTGGTTACTGATGGTGTTCGGCCAGAAGCATTTGATCAGTGTTCTCAGGCATTTGTTCACAAAAACCTGTAGGTAATTTGTGATCTTGTTGTTAATACGCTGACTGATATCTTCTTCAGTCCCGCCTGTTTTTTCTACAGTACAACCAAGGTACACAAATTTTTCGACTTCATCCACTTGTGTATTGTTGATGGTAATTGGTGTTATCGTTTTGGTCTTCAATCTCATAGACTTTGTTTTCCTGATATTAATGTTGAGACCGACTTCATGTGCAAGGGTTGATAGCTTCTGTATTTTCTGCTGCATGTCTGTATGTGTGTGTGTAAGTAGACAGATGTTATCTGCGTAGTCTAGATCATTGAGCCGGCTTGTTGTGTTCCATTGGATTGCATTTGGACTTGCATCATCGAGCTTTCTCATGATACTATCTAGTACTACTAGGAATAGTAGCGGGGATAGTACACAGCAATGTCTCACTCCTCGGTGGTTGTAGTATTTATCACTTTTTTTTTAATAAAATGTGTTGTGTAATAGGCTTTAGAATATGTGTCACAACAACACATAAATACCTTTTAAGACCTAGGTCTAGACCTGGGTCCCACAACAACTGGCGTTCTGAGGTGTAGATTAACGCTTTTTTTAAACATCTGTGGGTTGAAGCCACCTGAGACTAAGTGTTCCGGCAAACTATTCCATTTGTACGCAGTTCGGACAAAGAAGTCTCTCTGCGATCTGCCAGTATGACAGCGCGGGATCTTTACCGTTTCACTGGTTGCCGCAGCCGATTGCCGAGTGGAACGGGGGTAAGAATAAGTTTGAGGCGTGATGCCGCTGATTTCATCTGAGCACTGCTGATGACGATATTTGTAAAAAACAACGAGGTCAGCAACAGTGCGACGATGTTGTAGGGAATCAAGTTTTGATGTCAAAGTTCGATCACCTACAATTCGTATAGCTCGCTTTTGAACAGAGTCCAAGATGGCCAAGATGGAAACAGAGGCAGCACCCTAAACTTGACAGCAGTACTCCATACAGGGACGAATATAGGACTTATAAACATGGAGCAATTGGTATGGAGTGAAAAATTTTTTGCATCTATTTAGGAGGCCGAGTTTTTTAGACGCGCTTTTTGCCATCGCCATTACATGATCGTTCCAGAGTAGGTCATTTGAAACTGTGACACCCAATAAACGAATGTTTTTACATTCACCTATTGGTTCATCACACATACTAAATAAAATATCTTTGGGGAACTCGGTCTTTAATCTGGAAACAATCAACAGCTGTGTTTTGGTGGAGCTGAAATTGACAAGATTTTGGTCACCCCAGTTGGCGACTTTATTCAGGTCTTTGTTCACGTTTATGGCAGCGTCTCTCCGGGCAGGATTAATTCGTTCGTTCATTTTACCTTTTGAAGGAAGGGGCTCGAACGACTTGTGCAGAGTACTATCATCTGCAAAACTATTTATTGGGTTACTGGTGATTTTCAACAATTCGTTGATATAAATCAAAAATAGGGTTGGAGACAATACTGAGCCTTGGGATACACCAGCGTTAATTAGTTTAGACTCAGAAGAAAATCCGTCTAAGGTTACCGAAATGTATCGGTTGGATAGAAAATTTTGAATCAGCTTCACAACATTGGGATGAAAACCGTACGCAACGAGCTTGTTGATTAAGTTGGCATGCCAGACTCGATCGAATGCCTTGGAGATGTCTAAAGCGATAACGTATGTTTCACCACCTTTATCAAGTATGCTGTTCCAACAATGCGCTACATAGTTTAATAGATCGGTAGTTGATCTTTTGTTTCGAAAACCATATTGGCTGTCGGATATTAAATGATTTTCTTCCAGAAATTTTGAAATATGTGTATTAATATAATGCTCATAGACTTTGGATAGGACCGATAGTAAAGCTATTGGCCTATAATTTGAGATATCGGATTTTGATCCCTTTTTGGGGACGTCTGGACATTTGCCAACTTCTAGCACGAGGGAAATATACCAGATTTGTAGGATTGGTAGAATATTTTAGTTAAAGTTGGTGCAAGTTCTTTGGAAAAGGTTTTTAAAATAATGGGTGGAATATTGTCCATTCCTGATGCTTTGTTGATGTTTAACCTTTAAAAGTTTAGCGACTATTTTGGGTTTGAAGTGAAGTTCATTCATATTAACTCCTGAACTGGGTTTGGGGTATTTCTTTAGGAGTTTCCAAAACAGTGGAGTTCAGAGCAAAGCGTTCAGCGAACAAGCTAGCTTTTCTTGCGGGTTCATTGACGATTAAATCACCATCAATAATAGGGGGAATAGAAAATTTTGTACCAGAATTTAAAGAATTAATGGCACTGTAGAAACTCTTGTCAGAAACAGACATAGACGTAAGTTTTGAGGCTTTCGCTCTGTCAATTTCGGACTTTTCGTTTGAGATAATCTGATTAGATATTTTGTTGGCCTTTAGATATTGGGATCAATTAGTGGGAGTTTTGTTATGAATCCAAATATTAAATGATCTACGTTTGTTTCTAAGTGCCGTTTTGGCAGCTTTCGAATACAAGTATTTTTGTTTGGGTTTTACTATGGAGAAAGGGACAAATTTATTGATAGCAAATTGGATGGTTTCTGTAAAGTTTTGAGCAGAAAAATTTACATTGTCAGTGTAAAAACAATGACGGTCGAAAGGGAAACCATGGAAAAAATTTTGAAGACCACTCTTATCCATTTTTGAGTAGTGAAATATTTTACGGGGTTTGGGAGCTGTAGTTTTAAGTAAATCAGTTTTGATAACTGATGAGATTAAATAATGATCAGAATTTCCAATACTACCTTTCGCGACATCGACACTCGTAATATCTGGCATTGTGGTAAGATAGAGATCTAAAAGAAAACTATTATCACCGCCATTACGGGGAGTGAAAGTCGGGCTTTTAACAATTTGGAATAAAAAATTTCTGCCAGTTTTCCACTATTGTGGAATTGACATTATTGACATCGTCAATCGATTTGGAGAATTCCAACCATGACTTGTTGTGGACGTTGAAGTCACCGGTAACGATAACTTCACAATTAGGGGACTTTGCTCTAATCTCGTCCATAACTTTTGTCAGTATATTAAAAAAGTTTGGGTTACGTTTGTTGGGGGACCGGTATAAAGCTATTGTAAAAAAAGTCATTTCTGGAAAACAAATCTTTAAAACCATTGTATTGAAGCCGTCACCATGTAGCTCAAAATTTGGAAAGCGCGTGTACGCAACACTCTCATGAATGAATGCGCATACGCCCTGATGGAGTTTGAAAGCTGATTCGAGCCTATATTTGGAATTAAGCGATTCTATAAGGAGAAAATTTTCAGAAACTTGTGTTTCTGTAAGGAATAGAATGTTCGGTTTGTCGTGCTCAAGATGATGTTGCACGTGGTCATGGTTAGCGTTCAATCCGCAGATGTTTTGAACATGTATTTTAAAATTTTTTATTGATTCATATATGTTTTGTCCCTGCAAATTCCGTGGACATGCCGCTTTATGGGCGGGTGGATTGCGCAAATTTGCTTTACCACTTGCAGACTTATTTTTTTTCGGTTGTACTGCCTTATATATATATATATCAAAATGTTTATTTTATTTTTTTATGTTTTATTTTAAAATGCATAGCTAAGTAAAAAAATTCTATCATACTACAAAATATGACATATGCCAATATTTCATGATAAGATGAAGAAATAATAACAAAATAATAAGTGAAAAACAAATTGTGAGAGATTTGCAGAAAACAAAACAAAACTAAATGCCAATAATCCAGCTGATGCAGCGCACCCCAGACGCACCGCCCACCACCTCAATCGAGGCACAAAGCCCACACATAACTACGTGTTGGTCCGATTCCTCGGAAGAGCTAATGAGCGGTACCGCTACGAAACGCTGCCCAGCTAAGACTGGAAGTGCTGCCGTTGACTAATTAAAGTTCGTCCGCCAGCACCCTAAGATATCATCTTGGCTAATGACATCTCCTGCCATTGCCAGTGGTATGTGATATCTCACGCTAACTCGTATGTCAATGGCAGGGACTGGAGAACGCAGGGTAGTCAGACCCGTAGATCAACATTGATCCTAATCGATCAAAATCGATCCCTCCTGCGGGAATTCAAGGGAATTCATCACTTTGCTGTCCTTTGTATTGCATTCTGTTTCCAGCATCCCGATACATTTCTTTTATTAGATCAACTATTTTCTTAGGGACGCCCATTTCACAAAGTGTCATCCATATTGCGCTTCTGTTGATTGAGTCGAAGGCGCGTTCGAAATCCACGAAGAGGAGATACAGTGGTGAATTCCATTCGTTTGATTGCTCTATGATGATACGGATTGTGTTGATATGATCGGTACAGCTTCTTCCTGGTCTAAACCCGGCTTGTTCATTTCTTAGTTTCATGTTAATTGATGGAGATATTCTTTCGAGAATGATCATCGCTAGTATTTTCATTATTGTGTTGAGCAGAGATATACCTCTCCAATTTTTGCATTCTCTTAGATCACCTTTCTTTGGGATTGTTATGGTTAAACCTTCTTTCCATTTGGTTGGTATTTTACCTTTGTTTCATACATCAGCTTATAGTGGTGTTAGAGCTTCTGCTGTTGTGTTTACATCTGCTTTGAGTTATTTTGCTGATATATTATCGCTACCAGCAGATTTGTTATTTTTGAGTTTCTGTATGGCATCTCTAACTTCTCGTTCCGTTGGTGGATGGGTGCTGATAGTTTCGTTATAGTTGTCATCCGGAGACTGCAAATTATCTTCATGTTGCTGGCAGCTGTCTTCGAAGTATTGTTTCCATCTATTTAGCTTTTGTTCATGTGTTGTGAGGGTTTGACCAGATTCATCTTTTATTGGTGGAGTGTTTGTATACTTGTTAGTGACTTTTCACACGCATTTGTGTAGTGTGTGCATATTTCTATTAGCTGTTGCTGTTTCTGCAGTCTTGAGAATGCTTTCTGTATATCTTTTGCGATCATTCCTTGCCATCTTTTTAACTTGTTTTGCTGTATTTTCATATTTGCTGCAGATCCCGGTTGTGTTTTGGTGACACAATTGCAACTTGAGCTGTCGACGCTCTTCGATTTTCTTCCAGGTATCATCGCTAATCCATGGTTTCCGTTTTTTGTCTTAAAAACTCGTTTTACTCTTACCAATAGTGTTCCGTATAAAAAACGGAACCCTCAAAATAGAGTGGGGGATAAAACTGAGCCTTGGAGTACACCAGCGTTAGTCAATTTAGACTCAAGAAAAGATATCGATGGATACCGAAATGTATCGGTCGGTGTGAAAATTTTGTAACAGCCTTATGACTATGGTGTAAAATTAGCACGCATCAAGCTTTTTGATTAGGTTGGCATGTCAGATTAGATCAAATGCTTTTGAGATGTATTATGCAATTACGTAGGTTTCACCACTCTTTTCAAGTATGCTGTTCCAAATATGAGCCACATAGTTTAATAGATCGGTTGTTGATCTTTTGTTTCTAAAACCGTATTGGCGGTCAGATATTAAATGATTGTCTTCCAAAAAATTTGATATGTGTGTATTTATATAATGCTCGTTTATTTGAGATAGAGATGGGAGTAAGGCTATTGGGCCATAATTGGATATAGTTCCTTTTTAAGGACAGGCTGAACATTGGCCAAGTTTCAGCACGAAGGGAAAATACCAGATATGTAGGATTTGTAGAAAATGTTGGTAAGAGTAGGTGCAAGTTCTTTTGAAAATGTTTTTAGAATAATTGAAGGAATATTGTCCAGACAACAAAATTGTTGAAAAACTCTTGAGGGCGTTAATTATCAACAAAGCCAACGGGTTTTGTTGATATTTAGCCCCCTCAAGAGTTTTTCGACAATTTTGGGTTGAAAATGAAGATCATATTAACTCTTGAAGACTGGATTTGGAGCATTTTTCAGGGGTTTCTATAACGGTCGAGTTCAAAGAAAACCGTTCCGCGAACAATATGTCAAGTAGTTTCGGTTAGTATATATACATAATTTGATTTATGAAATTTGTTTGATAATTCTGGTTCTATTAAACTTTTTTAATTAAACTAATCTGACACATCCGATTATAATTGCACACAAATCTGTCTGGCCAAGAAATTTATCTATTTCTAGCGGATATCCTTAGACTTTTATATTTTCATATTGATATTGTACTGATACTTTTCACTTGACTAGCATATTGTTCAGGCAAATTGTTTCTCTGCCCCAGTAGTCAGTTTCAATAGGAATGCAATATGAAAGTGGTAGGAAAACCTGGATCTGGCCCAGCATTGGATCCCACCACTTCAATTAATAGCTTTAAATATCCTCAGATCTTAGGTTTCTTTGAAAACACACGTAGAATGATTAATTAACTCACAGGTCTAAATACACACATTCTGAAAAATATATGTATAGGAAATTAGTCAATCGGGAATCGAAACCTTGAGTTACAAGGCAAGCACTTTATCAACCAAGCTAACAGAATCTCGTGATATTTGTAGTTTAGACAAATATATATAAGGTTCTCTAGAATGAATCATAAAAATGAGAGCACCTTCAATATTTGTCAAATTTTCCACTCATTTTATGATCTGTTCCACAGTATTTTCAGTGATGTTTCATATAACAATTTTTTATTGCATGACCTAATATTCAATATTTAATAGATTGAGTAGATCTCCCTACATTTGTTCAAACACGCTTCTATTTGCAGAGAGTATATATTCACTAAATTTGTACCTATATTTGCTTGGTTTAAACTCCTACTCCCGTTTTTAAATCTCCGAAGCCATCATCGGATAAGGTGCTTTTTGATTTCAGTTTCCACTGCCCGCACAATAGGTAAACCTGCTTAGATGTCTTTGAGATCTGCTTAGATGTTTTCCTTTGGTTTAGATTACAAGCCATAAAGGACAAATCAGCGTTAAACTGATTACTTAATTTGTTTGAATATTTTATTGAAATCAATTAGGCCCGCTATACACTTGAGCTAAACTATGCGAACTATGTTTTTAAAAAAATAATGTTATAACGCGAATAATATTTTTTAAACAAAATGTAATGAATGTAATGTTTCCTTTTTTATTTTCTTTTTTTAAATTATTTGTTTCCGTAATGTTTTTTTTATAATTACGTTGTATACAAAAAAACATAGTTCGCATAGTTCACATAGTTTAGCTCAAGTGTATGGCGGGCCTTACTCCTCGTTTCATACTGGCTATAATAAAGCTAAGCTTAGATTTCGAAGGGGATGTCTCCAAGGGTTAAAAGAACTGCTTATTTTGGACATTATAATAATTTATATTAAAATGGTGTTTTGTTCGTATAGTTACTTATTTTAAACTTAAAGCTTATATTACCACTGAATTAGAATGAAATAAATTAATTTTATATTACAATTCTTTTTACTTAACTAACTGGTTAAGGCTATATGCCCAAATCATGCTATGTACTACCTTATGTACTACCCAAAACCAGTACTTTATACCTCAATCGGTTCTGTAATTCTAATCTCATGACAAATCCATTTGGCTTAAGTGGCATCGTTTAAATATAATCGATTATACATCGCCTAATTTTACAATTGATTTTAATATTACTTCGGTCTGAAAGACCTCAGTATTGCATTCATGAGCTCAAAGTGAAATTCTTACCCCCACTTTTTTTGGCATTTTTCAACGTAAAAAAAAAATGTGTGTCTGTCTGTCGGCCATCCGGCCGTCGGTCCGTCCATCACAACCGACGAAATCTAGAAAACCGTTGGACGGATTTCAAAAAATTTTTTTTCTAAAAATAGGTTTACTCCCGATGTGTTGGACAACTGTACCGGAAGTGTGTCAAAAAAATCGTCAAGTGTGGCAAAACAATTAAATTTGCATGTTTTTTGCTTAAGAAACGTTCATTTTAAGTGATTACGAGTAGAAACATTGAATTTGGAGAAATCTTCATGGTTGAGATTGCTATGTGAGACCAAAATCTAGATTATTGCATTATAAGTTTGTCAAAAAAATGTTGTCAAGTGTGTCAAAAGAAAGATTTCTATTTATTTTTTACCCAATTTTTTAGGAAATAATAAAATGAATTATTTGTTTGAAATGAAATTTTATTATTATTATTGAGAATTACGGCATTATAAGTTTGTCAAAAAAATAATGTCAAGTGTATCAAAAAACGATTCCATTTATTTTTTTACCCAATTTTTTGGAAACAAAATGTAGCTGTTTTTATGACGTAAATGTAATTGAAATGAAATCGGACATGGAAATTTTTGAATTTGTTATAGTTTTTGGAACATTTTTGGAATTTTGAAAAAAGATTCAATTTTTGATTTTGTTATAATTTTTGCAATATTTTTAGAATTTTTGAAAAAAAATTTAACCTTTGATTTTGTAATAATTTTTGGAATATTTTTAGAATTTTCAAAAAAGTTTGAATTTTATTTAATTTTTACAATATTTTTGGAATTTTGAAAGAAATATGAACTTGAGATTTTGATATATTTTCTCGAAACGCTAAATGAAGAGGTTTTTGAGTAGTTTGCTGAGTGTATCATCTTTTCACTAAATTTTGTTTATTTACGATCTGTTATAATTTTCCGGCAACGTATTGATGTTTTGTATTAGTTTTGTAATAAATTTCTAAGCAGATAATAAAAAAATACTTATACTTTAACAAAGAGTTATGTTTGATATACACCGCTGCCCAAAACTAAAATCCATGTCCTCATAAAAGTTTTTTCAAAAAGCTATATCAAAATCCTTAACCCAGTCCGAAGTCTTGATATCTCAGAGCTTGAGATTTCAGCCCCTCCATATTTTCAATTCTGATTTTATGACTACTTTACCAAGGTTTAGAAAGAAAATAATAAATGATTTAATTTTAAATGTTTTTTATTTTGTTACAGATAATGATAGTCAATACAAAACACAAGCAACGCCAGTGTTAGATTTTAAAGATCGCGGTAAGTTATTTTAAAATTTGTTAATATAAATTTTGTAAATTGATGATTTTCGTTGTAAATATAAATCGCATGTTACATTATTGTTATTGTAAATTTTTTTTTTCTAATTTGAAGTTGTGCTTTTTATCGAGCTTAATTAATTAGTTATGATTTTAATGTGATTTTTCATTAAAAACTGACAACCGTGCCATCACGAAAGCCTGTTTATGATAACCATGACTATGACAAAATATAAATTTGCCTTATTTTGTTAAGAATTAGATTTCTAGGATGATAATGAATAAATTTCTACTACATCCAAAGGTTTGCCACTATAGTAGAATTATTATTGACAACAAAGGCAGTAGTATAACCGTAACCGAATTATTTGGTACCAACCTATTCATACCTGCAATGGTACATTCAAAATTTCCTTAGAAAAATAAGCTTTCACTCTATTATATAGCCCAAACCTGTATATATTGATACCAATACTTATTTTTAAAAAAGCACAACTTTTTATTAACACTATTATTTAATTAATATAAAAAGTGTATATTATATAAATAAAAATTGTTTATAAATGAACTCAAAAAAACACAAACAGATTTGGCAACTGTATTATTAGTGGACAATAATAATCGTGGATCTCATGGACGATTTCTCAACGTAAAACCAGATGTCGGTCTACTAACATCAACAACACGAACATTTATTCAAGAGGGTATTACAACAGAATACGCAACACAGCTCCTTGGAACAACATTAAATAACGGCAGACTTTATGCTCAATTATTAACTAAGAGTACTAGAGTCTTATACGATGGTGAAAATGATATAAATAATAATAATAATAATATAAACAGTAAATACAAATCAATTCATTTAAACGACATCATTCCAAATAAAAACTGGCGATTGGATGAGGAAATGATAATAAACGATGCAAGTCCATTTATAAAAAATACCGATGATTACATCGAGAGTACGCCCACTAATAATGCGTTTTTAGTTTTTCCAACAAATGACGAATATTTGAACCTGAACACACCAAATTTAGAAACAAATAATCAATTTTATTATCGTACTGAAGAATCGGTTCGCAGTAGTAGTAGTAGTAATGAAAATGAAGACAAACAAAATGATAGCAAAGAATTAATTGAACCTAATAAAGTTCGGCCACAAGATAATTTACCAACATTTACGGTGAAAAATGAATTTGCTCCAAGTGGTTTTAGTTATGATATTGATAATAAAGAAATCGATGCGAAGAAAGTTTTTCGTGTGGACGATAGTAATGAATCTCGTTTTGGTAAAGTTTTGCAGTATGAGAATAATAAAAATAAAAATATCGTCCAATTAAATAATAAAAAAGAACACCAATTACCATCAATTAAAACTTTAACATCGATTACGTACTATGGTTTTGCTGATTTTACAACAATTGTTGGTGATACTGTGATTATATTCTCACCTTCAACAACAATGACAAATTTAAATGCACATATAACATCAATTAAAGGTGAAGCAACTGTACATAATAATCAACCAACATCAATTCAACCTACAGCTGTAGAACAAACAACAATTGTTACTCCAACAAAAGATAATGGTGTTAATGTTGTTGGTAATAGTATAACAGAGAATGATGTTGATGATTATCAAGGTGGTCTGGATATTACAACAATTGGAATAAGAACAACAGTTAATGATGATGATGTTATGGATAATGATGATGATAATAATGATGATAACGAGGACGTAGTGGATGAGGTGGACGAGAAAGTTCAAACTGGACCAAATATCACTGAAAACGAAGATGAGAACATCGAAGAAGTGGGAGAAGAAGTAGAAGAAAATGAAGAGGAAGATAATGATGGAGAAAAGGATGTTACAGATAGTCCTGTAACAATCAAAACAGAACCTATAAACGATGATGATATAATAAAACAAAAAAACCATCATAATATTGTCGAGTTAAATCCCGAAACTATTCTTGAACCTTCGGAAACAAATGTTCCAACAACTCCGATGCTTTCAACGCCATCCAATGAAGATATTTCAAAAATTTTTGCATCTCTAGCTAGTGCTAAAGCTCAAGAAGAAGCAGCATCTGCTGCATCTCTAGAAGTGTTAAAACCAAAACAGCAAACTGTATTGGATGAAATAATTGAACCAGCTACCACACAACTATTAGGCGGTGTTACAACTGTATTCTTTGATGATGATCCATTTTTAAGTTTGGATCATGTAACACCAAAACAAATAGTTAATGATGATGTCATTGATAATACATCTACGGAAGATTTGGAAGTAATAACAACTACGAAGAAGACGACTGCAGCAACAACACCAACACCACTGATTATTACAACAGTTGGTGAGGAACAACTAAGTGAAGAAGTAGTAGAACAAACCAGCACTACAAACATTGAAAGTGACAATGACGATGATGATCATGATGATGGAAATGAAACAACTACACAATCAAAAACAACGATTACTGATTTTCTGAATGAAAACGACGAAACAACTGAACCTATAATTGAACAAGCAAAAAATCTTTGTCCCGAGCCAATAAAATTGATACCATCAACTGTTTACAAAACATTAACATATCTAACAACATTTTTTATTCCATTTGAAGTTGATGGTACTGAAACCACAACAACATCAATTAAAACAAATGAAGTTGAAACATCGGATATAACATATAATCTGCCAACCGATTGTGTTTTAAATAACGAGAATATAAAACCAACAAATATAGAACTTTTAATTGATTCAATTAAATCACTTAAACCAGAATTACCTACAATGCCGGAAGTAGAAGATGATAATTCAATGAGTCCTACAATAACGGAAATAGAAGAAAATGTTACACCAAAAAATATAACAAATGATACTATCTTTACAACAACCGAAGAAAATAGTAGTATTGAGATTATAGAAAATGTTGAAAATAGAACAAATGAGCAGAGTTCAAGTCAAGAAGAAATTGAGTTGATATTTAAAACAATTTACACAACGTATACGTATTTAACAACATTTTTCCATGACACAAGATCAAGTATTTCCAGTCGTAAGGAAGTTGTAACCAATATTGTATCATCCACTCTAAATCCCCAGCAATATAAGTCAGATGATCTTCTAGTGAACTTAATTGGTTCAATAAACCCAACACATACTGTTGATCATGATATCTTGGAAACCGATTATCCCGTTGTCGATCGTCCAGTAATAAATAATTTTATTTTCAATGAAAATGATTTAGCGGGTATTAATGATATTATAAATAATCAAGATCATGATGGACAAGGTGAAACACCAATCTTACAAAATGTTGATGAAAATACAAATATCAAAACATATTATACAACATATACGTATTTCACAACAATATTTGTTGATGGTGAAACTGAAATATCAAGTCGTACCGAGATTTATACAAACTATGTGAACAAAAATGAAAATAGTAATAAAATTGAGCCCACAAATTCAATTGATCGATATTCAACAATGATACGATCATTACAAACAGTTGATGATGATGATGATTCAATTCGTATGGTGACGGATATTCAAAGTAGTAGCTCAAATGGTGAACAAAAAATTATCAATAACTATCCAGATAGCTCAATTGTTTTAGACGATCAAATAAGTTCAGAATCGAATCATGAAGAAATTCTTCCAGAACCATCATTACTTTTATTACAAACAAGTTACACTACATTTACATATTTTACGACAATGTATATTGGTTCAACATCAAGCAACGTATTATCACGTTTGGAAACAATAACAAATGTAGTAACAGAAAAATTATCGAAACCAACAGTTTTGCCATCTTTAAAAGATTTACCAATTACATATTTTACAACATTTACATATTGGACAACATTATTTAAAGATGGTAATACGATAACCACAAGTCGAGAAGAAACAATATCAAATATAATACAACCAACTAAATTATTAACATCAATCGGAGATGATTTTATTGAAACAACATTGAAACCACTTCTTTTAATCGAAAATGGTGACAAAAATATTGAGAATGCCGAAAATGTTGAGAACGTTAAAAACGTTGAAAATATTATAAATATTGAAAAAACAGATTTGGTTATTGAGCCAACAACATATTATACAACATATACATATTTTACAACATCATATATTGGTGAACAGACTGTATTGAATAGTCGTTTTGAAACTGTAACAAATGTTGTAGAGCCAACTGAAGCAGTAACACGTAACAATAGTGATAATAGCTCATTACCACAACAAACAGGAAGAGCAATAAATTTATCATCAAATAACCTAAATATAATTGACAATATTAATACAAATGACAAGAAATTAAAAATTCAACCAACGCCAAGTGAAACGAACACAACAACATCATCACAAGAAAACTTGATATCGATAAATTATGGAAAAATTATTGACGCAGATATGGTAAGCACATTATATTACACAACAAAAGCAATCCAAACTTTAGTAAATGATGCATTTTCTACAATTATTGAAAGTACATCATCGTTGTCCATCGATGAGATTAAAAAATCATCTGTTCTAGCAAATAACATAAACAACAATAAAACATCAACAACGCGTCAATTAAAAACCGGTCTAGTCCGATTAATTGATGGCACAATTGTTGTTAATAAAACTACAACATTTTATCAATCGAATGTAATTGGAACAATAATCGATGGACGCTATGCACAAATTATTGAATCAACAACAAGATTTTTGATTGAACCAACAAAACTTTCAAATAATGATCAAATATCACCAACTCCTGTTATCGATGCAATTGAACCAACAATCACACCAACACCATCAGTAATCGAAAGCTCAATTAGTGAAGAAGATGAAAACTTAAATGAAAACATTGATGACGATAATAATGAAGATCCTGAAGATGATGTTGAGGAAGATGGTGAAGAAGATGATGGCACTAATCGTAAAAAATCTCGATTAACATTTCAAACAAGAAAACGTACATTCACACCTGTTATTCGACCATTTGCTTCACGCAATCGTCCGACATTCAATCCAAAACGCAAAAATATAAATCCAAGTGCTGCTACAATAATTACACGATCAGATTTTACTCCAACAATAACCGCAACACCAGCATTAAAAGGAGATCAACCATCACGATCAAGATTTAGTAACAATCGTAACAACAGTAATAGTAATAATAGCAACAATAGAAATTCTAACACACCAGCACAACCGAATTCAAATCAAATCAATTCTAAAAGATTTTCACGTCCAGGGAATGGCGGAAAGCCAACCTCTACGTTGTTCAATCAACAAATATCACCATCACAACTGGGTAATGGAAATTCAAGATTACGTTCATCTTCTGGTCGAAATAACAACAATAATATTCAACCAACACCGTCATCGGGATATGGCGGTGGCCCTACATCACGGCGTGGTGGATTTCGTACGAGCGCACCTAATTATAACAACCAACGTAATCAAGCCAGTGCTAGTATTTACAATATAAATAATAATTCTAGATTCAATCGGATACGGCCTACCAGTACAACACCTGAAAGGTTTACACCAAATTCAAATAGCTACAATGCAATAACAACGCAAAATCCTGAAGAAACGTTCGATACAACAATTGTTACAGAAGATCCAACTGATTATACAAATGATCTCCCAGTTGATACTCCAGCAACCGAATCAAATACCAGAAGAAATCAAAATCCACTATTACGTTTTCGAAGACCAGGGGTAAACGGACGAGCCAATACAAATCAAACACCTGCTACTACCACACTTAAACCAATCACAACAAGACGTTCATCATTACTAAACCGCAACCGGGCATTAACAACCCAGCCACCAACCGTAACAACAACACAAAAAGTTCGAACAAATAGTCCATTTCAAAGACCCAACAATTTAATAAACTTGCAAAATCGACAACGTCCTGTAAGTAGTTTATTTCCTCCCCGTGGTGTCCTTCGAAACCAACAAGATTCAACCACACAACAAAATGAACAAGAAGACACCGAAGGAATCGATGATTTAACCAATGGTGATGAGGAAAACAGATTCGATACCGATAACGATTTGGATGGAACTGAAATCGAGGAAGCTACAACGGTTTCGATATCAAAAGACTTACGCAAACGTCGAACAAAACGACAAGTTGAGTATGGTACAAGATCACCAAGTTATACACCGAGGTTTCGAAGACCAACCACGGCACGTAATAAAATTCTTGTTGAAGAAAAAGAAAAGGCTATTGAAAGTAGCGATGAAGAAATTTCATTAGAAACACCAACTCCAAATTTAAAACTACGTCCAACAAGTCGTTATCAACCAAGATCACGAACAAATGTTAACACAAATATAAATAACAATAATCGTGTCGTAATTCGTCCAACCAAACCAAACACTCAGAACCGAGCACAATTTACGTTACGTGAAAAAGATATTGTGAGTTCAAATTCTGCAACACAACGATCAACGTTCAAGCGTCCGTCAACAACTACATCAAATGTAAATACCAGTAATAATGGAAATACATCAGCACGTCGGAAAACATCGAACACACTTCGACCGAAAACATCATCAAGGTTGAGAGGTTATACAAGCACAGAATCAAATAGTAATTCATTTACACCGAGTCGTAATAGTAATGGTAGAAATCGAGCAAATACAAGAGGACGTCAATCTACATCAACATCATCGTCCCGTCAACGTAACCGTATAAATGATAGTTTTGATTCATCTTTCGTTGAACCCAGTTTTGATGGCACAATTGTTATAACTCATCATATTCCAACAGAAATTACAATTCCGGTTGTAAATGGAAAAGTAACAGAATATAAAAACATTCTAACCGCCAAGCATAGTACAGAAACCATTGGTTCAAAACAGTATACAACATCAATAAAACCCGATGGTAATCCGATTCTAGTATTGCTTCATGATGTAACTAATATAAATAATAACGGTATCACAGAAATTACACATTTTCAACTTAATGAAACACCAACAACAAGTATAACATTTACTCCAACTACAATTCGAGGACGAAAAACATCATACTCTCATATTATACAATCAACAATTTATGATGTTGAACCTGTTGTTACAACAATTCAGCCACAAATTGCTGCAAACGCTCCATTAGCAAATATATTACTTTCGCAATTACTTTTAGGTAATTTAGGTTTAGGTGGATTACAACAAAATTTAAATCCGTTACTTGCATTACAACAACAACCAAATCAACAACTTACACCACAAACACCAACAACTGAATACAAAACAAAAACAACGACGTATGTAACAACAGTTACAAGATCAAAATCGACTGTTATACCATTAACATTTAGAGGAAAAGAAATTTTAACGACAATTGTTGACACATCAGTTGAAGTGATCACAGCAACTGAGTTTTTAACTGAAACTGTTGTAGTTCAACCAACACAAATGCCACAACAACAACAATTGAATAGTTTGTTACTACCATTATTATTACAACAACAACAACAACAACAACAACAACAACAGCAGCAACAACAACAATTGAATTTACAACAGTTAAATATACAACAACCAAGCCAACAAAATCAAAATCAATTTTTCGATATATTATCATTAGATGGTAACACAAATAACAATAATGGTAACGAAGATGAAGATGATATTGACTTAATTAGTAGTAAGGAGTTTGATGAATATCCAGAAAATAATAACAACAATAATAACAATCCTAATAACCAAAAGAAAAATAATATTGAAACAAGTGTTGTAACATTATACGTATCCGGACGTCGTCCTGGTGAATTCAGTACAATCCTTTCCACTGTTATAATTGATAATTTATCCACCTTACGTAAACGTTCAATTGGTGATTATAACATATTACCATCAACTCATCCAAACGAATTTATTGATAATAATTATGAAGAACTTAATGATTACGACATGATTGATTTTATTCTATCACCATCTATACAATCGTCATTAACTGGTAAACATAATAATATCATAGATACCACTCAAACTGAGTCATTAGATAGCTACTTAAACGATGCATTAATTAAAACCACAAGTACAAAAACTTTTTTAGTTTAAATGACCTTATCATACAGAATATTGATTTTGAATCTAATGGTGATGGTAAGGTCAATAATAATTTAAAAAAAAAAATAACTAAAAGAGATTTAGATAATAATAAAAGTAATTATAATAATAACTATAGTAATAATAATAAAAAAAGGATTATTATTCGAAAATATCGTCCCAAAGAAAATAATAATAGTACAGTAATAAAAAATAATACAATAAATAAAAAAATTCGTAAAGTTTTAATAAGAAAAACTAATTTAAATGAAACTAGTTTAATAAATAATAATAAAAATTATAGTAATAGTAGTATAATTAAAAAGACTGAACGACATGGACAACGTAGAACCGTTTTAAAAAAAAAAGTTTTAAAAACAATCTTGCCAATTGAGCCAACTATAATAACAAAATCTATTCTAAAAACTGATATAAAATTACGAACTTATACATTTATTGTAACACGAGTTCATAATACAGAATCAATTATAATGTCATCAACTGCAATAAAACCACAAACAAATATAATAACTGAATATATTACAACAACAATTCAACCAACAATAAAAACACAATCAACACCAAATACAAATCCACCAACATCAGCTGTATAAATGTTGTTTCATTATCAATATATTTCAAAATTAGATTAGTCCAATTCTTTGTATAAATAAATTGTTTGAGGTAAGTGTTTTTTTATTCTATTTCTTAAACTATATAAGATAAAACTGTTGAAAAAAACTTCCAAGCATCTACCTTTCAATATCCCAAATAATAGCATTGATAGTATAATGGGTGTATGATTGTTTTATCAGGTTCCAAAAACAAGTCAAAACAAAATCGGGCAAGTGACAAGAAACTAAATAAGAAATTGAATCAATAATTTAAGTTCATAAATTATTGTTGCAGTAGATCCACAAAACAATCTTTTAGTAGTTATATATATTTATTTGGCGCGTTTCGAATGTTATACATTCATCGTCGGTTACAGAAATAGGAAAAAAAATTGGAGACCAAACAAAAATATCTTTTCATTTATTTAATTTTTTAAAATAAATAAAAGCTTATTTAAAATATGACTAAATAAGAGATTGAAAATGACTTTGGTGCTATTTAACTGTATCATTTTTGTATCAACTTGTATCAACTGTATCTGTATCAAGTTTGTATCATTTTTGCTTACTAGTATGGCCAGAAAATGGCTGATAACCAGCAGGTAATTCCCTTAGTTGGACAGCATAATTGCATGTATTGTCAGCATATACTCCGATAGTTTAGCCTACCAACATAAGCATGATTAGCTAACTTAGATGGTTGTGCTTGACTTATTAGAATAAATATGGTGAACGTGCCAGAATAAATCGGCTTGTTTCTCAGCATTTTTTATAATTAATTTGGTAGAAATGCTTACCGCAATCAGTATGAATACCATATTATTAATTTGCACCCTTGGAATTTAAGAAGACACCAAGCAAATGATTTGGTAAATTGAATAGAATGAGGATACGAAGATAAATCATAATAAATATTCGCTTTAACTTTCTAACGAAAAACTCATCAGGAACACGAAGGAAAGCATTAAGTTTCACAACTAGATCAATAAATAATTTGAAAATAAATATTTTAGGTCACAAAGAAGTAGTAAAACAGCGAACGGAACGGGTAGGCTCTCTCTAAAATTTAATCCATTAAAGATGGCAAATTGAATAACACACCGATAAAATAAGAAATTTGAGCCTGATCATTTTCGATATTCTTGAAACTTCAGTAATCGTTAGTATGATAAAAAATAATTGATATGAGTTTTTATATTTTTTAATTTGTCACTACCTTTGACACAGGGCCACAAATTTGTTAAGCAATTTAGTGGCTAAACTAGATTAAAGTTAATTTGTGCTCGAACGGGTTAACCAATTATAATTTTATTTTGTTTGTAAGATTCTTAGCGTTCTAAATATATTACACTGATAAAATATATTTGAGCAATTTCACGAAGATTCAACATCATTTGGACTTGACCCCTTTTTATTTTGATTATTTTTTGTTTATAGATAGTCTTTCATAAATAAAAAATATTAGCTCTCTTGGAATTTTTTTTTTCGACCAGGGATCTTCACAGGGTGCCCCTCAATTTTTTGTTATTTTGTAATGTGAGTGCATTGTGACGAACGATTGTAGAAAAACTACTCAATCCATTTTCATAAATGATATGTCGTTGAATAGGTATTAGAACAAAGTTTTTAAAAATGTACACTGTTAATTTTTTGAAATAATTTTTAACGGTGTAACATAAGAAAAAAACTTTGTAATTGAACAAAAGATGGCGCTATACCTTTTTTTTCAACTAAATTGAAGCTTATTTTATATCTAACTACTTGGGAAAGTCTAGGACTAGTGATATTTTTTGTTTTAAAGATAAAGTTCGTTGTGCATATGACTGTCGGGAATCAGGTTTTTTTGTTCTGAAGGAAAATTATAAAAATGGCGTTATAAGCTAAGATATTTTTTTTATGTTAAATATCAAATATTTTATTATTAGATGAACTTTTTAAAATATTATAAAAATTATATATGTAGTACAATAAATAAAATAAATACAATTGTTAAAAATGATTTACTTATTTTACAAACAGAAGTTTCTTTTGAATAGGAAAACACTTCTGCAATTATTTTCTTTGTATTAGATGGCATAAAAAATGAAATGTTTATTTATCACTTTTAGTAATCACTTGTCACTCTTATAAAAAATAATTTGACAGTCTCGACTGCAAACAAAAAAGCCGTATAAATAACTAAATCTATTTAGGAACTTTTGACTGGAAAAGCATTATGTTCGTATTATGTTATTATGGAATCATAAAGTAAAAGATTGTATTTTAATATTAAATTACAAAAAATTTATTATTGAATAAACTTTTTAAAATATCATACAAATTATATATGTAGGTAAAAGAAAATAAATAAAGTTATTAAAAATTATTTACTTATTTTACATTCAAAAGTTTCTTTTGAGTTGGAAAACATTTTTGCAATTGTTGTCTTAGTATTTAATGGTACAAAAGAATGAAATTATTGAGTTTCACTTATAGTAATCGCATTTTTATATCGATTTTGTAATTTTTCTTTTGTTAATTGATATTCATTTCTATCGGTGTATCCAAAGATCATGGTAGATTCCCATTTTAAAACCTATTCGAAAAGTTTTTTTGGTGTATGAATAATATCTCTACTCCCCATACTATAACGGTGTGCATAACGCTTCAGTGTACCAACAATCCCATCGCAAGGTCCCTTGCCATGGCTGGGAGCATGAAAATGCCATTCTGCATCAACCTTAAAGTCTTTTTATGGTGGCATAAGTTAATTAGGTTATGTTTATTTTTGTATTGAGATGGTGCCCCGTCGGTGTTATAAATTATATTTGTAATATTAGAATTTATAGCGTTCTGATGAATTCAATAAGTTTTGTAATGAAAAGATGGACTGTAGAATTGTTGTGATCGTTTATATCCGAAATGAGTATAAAACTTCGGTGCTGTATATATTTACTTGCAGCACTTTTAAAATAAATGACAAATGGATGAATAGTAGCTTGTGAATTATTATAATGATAACCTTGACCCGAATCCTGAATTACGAAGGCGTAGTTTTCAGAAAAATCCCCTTGAACAAAGCACTCTCTTGGTTTTAATTTTTTTTTGCTTTCCTCAATGAATGTAGATTGCTGTTTTGCTATAAAGTTGTGTGGTATCAAAATTTGTAAACGGTAAACAAATTTTTTCAGAAATTCTTCTACAGTTTCTATTATAGTATCCAAATTGCATCGATCAGTGGTAATCCATTGTTGATATTTGACTTGAAGGATTCCTTTAGCGTCAAAATCATTTAGTAATCTTTCTTCCAGCTGTTGAAGTTGTTTTGAACATTCATTGCACTTCAAAGTATGACAATCTTCTGTTAATTCACCACATAAAACAAAGTCAATTAATGTTTTATAATTCTGAAAAGCAGCATCAGTAATCCAAGGCATCTTAGAGTGTTGAATCATTAGCTTCATATTTTGATGTATGGTACACACGCACACATTATGAACTCCTTGGGATAATTTTATACATTTTTGTGGTCGAAGGGACGTGAATTTAGTAAATCATATTTTCACATCAGGAAACTTATTTTTAAACTCCACATAAGCTTCATTTCATGTACATTGCAATAAGCGCTTTTGTGGATTTATGCTGAAATTGCTTAAATTTTCTTTATTGTACATATATAATTTTTAAAATATTTTAAAAAGATCATTTAATAATAAAATACTTGATATTTAACATAAAAAAAAATCTCTTAGTTTATAACGCCATTTTTATAATTTTCCTTCAGAAGAAAAAAAACTGATTCCCGACAGTCATATGCACAACGAATTTTATCTTTAAAACAAAAAATATCGCTAGTCCTAGACTTTCACAAGTTGTTAGATATAAAATAAGCTTCAATTTAGTTTAAAAAAAGAAAGGTGTAGATGCCATCTTTTGTTTAATTACACCGTTTTTTTCTTATGTTACACCGTTAAAATTATTTCAAAAAACTAACAGTGTACATTTTTAAAAACTTTGTTCTAATACCTATTCAACGACATATCATTTATGAAAATCGATTGAGTAGTGTTTCTACAATCGCTCGTCAAAATGCACTCACATCACAAAATAACAAAAAATTTAGGGGCACCCTGTGAAAACCCCTGGTCAAAAAAAAAATTCTAAGAGAACTTGTATTTTTTATTTATGAAAGACTATCCATAAACAAAAAATAATCAAAATGAAAAGGGGTCAAGTCAAAGTTTCCCAAAAATTACTCTGCCTCTGTGCTACTCAGAGCTACTGTCTGCTGTTTTCGAGACTCCCAAGTTATTGCTGCATCAGCTAAGAAAAATGCATAGCCAGAATACGATTTTCGATCATTACTGCTTCCAGCCCAATCTGCATCAGCAAATGCTTCTAACATCTGGCCAGTTTTCCTATAAGTAAGCTTAAAAGTTAAAGTATTATTTAAGTACCTTAAAACCTGCTTTGCTGCTGCCAAATGTTCTGTATGGGGGTTACTTTTGAATTGTGCAAGTTTGCTTACAGAGTGAGCTATATCAGGACGGGTTGAGATCCCAATATACATTAATGATCCAATAAGTGACTCATAAAGTTTGCTATCAACTTGAACACAATTGTTGCAGTTCTCACATTTTTGAAACTTTTGTCCAGGATCCAATGGTATATTACATTTGCGCGTTTCAACCATATTGTGTTCTGCCAGCAAATTGCATATGTATTGTTGCTGGGATATGGAAATACAGTTTTTTCTATTATCTCTGATAATTTCCATTCCCAAAAAATAATCGATAGGCCCTTTATCAACTACGTCAAATTCAAGTCCAATCCGATTTTTTATGTTGCATAATGTTTGATGACTTGTACTTGCGAGCAGGATATCGTCAACATAGACTGCAATAATATTAATTGCATCACCCTCATTAATGGTGTAAACACACGAGTCAGCATTACATCGCCTAAATCCAATGTTATGTAAAACATCATTCAATTTTTCGTTCCACTCGCGTTCGGCTTGTTTTAGGCCATACAGGGCCTTCTTCAGTTTACATACTTTGTTTGGATTCTTCAAATCGACGAACTGTTTTGGTTGTTCCATGTAAACTTCTTCCTTCAGATCACCATTCAAATAAGCTGCTGCTACATCCATCTGATGTATTATTAAGTCATATTCTATTGACAATGCTATTATTAGTCTCAATGATGAATACCTCACAACAGGAGAGAATGTTTCATTATAGTCAAGGCCTAACTTTTGACTACACCCCTTTGCAACCAATCTTGATTTATAGCGCTCAATCTGTCCATTTTTATCACGCTTAATGTTGAATACCCATTTTGACTTAATTGCTTGCCGATTTTGGGGTAAATCTACCAAATCCCACGTTTTATTCGCCATAAGTTGATTGTATTCCGTTTTCATAGACTCAGACCAACTAAGTCCATCACTACGGCTTAAAGCTTCACTAACCGTGACTGGATTTGAAAAAATTTCTTCAGAATTACGTAGAAGATTCGCTGAATTGGAATTTTGCTTGCGTGGACGCAATATCATTTTACCATCAGGAACAGGCATCTCGTTTTGTGTATTTTCGCCCGAACCTGTTGATGACTCATAGTCATTGTCCTTCGATCCCCTTTCATCGATGGTACTGAAACTATTGCTGTCTTCGCCGTTTATATCAATAACATCATTCTGATATTCCTTATCAGTTTTGGACGAACTAATCTTCTCCATTTCATTGTATACAGTCGTCCCAATATCAGTAGCAAATTCTTCGCTTATTTCTGGATGTTTTATATCTAAAATCATATAATCAGTATTATTTAAATTTGAAACATCCTCACCATCATCTTCCAAAAATTTCACGTCTTGAACTTTATGAATTCGTCTGGATTTCGGTTCAAATAAGCGGTATGCTTTAGGTTGTGCTGATTAGCCGACCATATAGCATTCAATACCTTTCGGCTGAAACTTGGACTTCCCAGGACGTTTATCAAGCATAATAGCTTTACATCCAAAAGTAATTAGATGACCAACTGATGGTTGCTTACCACTCCAGACTTCTTCTGGTGTCATGTCCTTTATGCTGCTTGTAGGTCAGCGATTTCTCAAGTAAACAGCAGTGTTCACCGCTTCGCCCCACATAAACTCTGACAAGCTTGAATTAATCAACATACACCTGGCCATTCCCACGATAGTACGGTTGGCCCGTTCAGCTACACCATTTTGTTGAGGTGTGTACTGTACTGTGAGTTGTCGTTGAATACCTTCTTGATTTAAAAATTCATCGAATTCACAACTCAGATATTCACATCCGTTGTCAGTTCGAAGCACCTTTATTTTTCTCGATGTTTCAAGCTCAACTCTAGACTTAAATGATTTAAAAGAGTTAAATATATCACTTTTATATTTTAAAAAGTAAACAAAAATTTTTCTACTGAAATCATCAATAAATAGCGCAAAATATTTGAAACCTCCAAGAGACTTTGTTCTCATCGGACCACAAACGTTGCTATGTATTAAGTCCAACAAACAACGACTTTGATTACTGGAACTTTTTGGAAACGGTAGTCTACTAATCTTGCCTAGAAGACACACTTCACATTGAAGAGTATCGGCTGTATCTGTTAAATTTAACCCGCGTACCATTTCATTTTTATACAACAATGATAAATATTTTGCACATAAATGTCCAAATCTTTTATGCCACTGATTAAAATTACTCGATAATAATTCGTTTGTACATAAATTAAACAACTGTTCATCTGACATTGAAAATATATATAAATTTCTCATTTTGTTTGCATATAACATATATTTCCCGCAAGAGTTTTTTATTATTGCAACATTTTTATGAAAAATAACTTTATTATCATATTCTGTAGCCTTACTCACTGATCAAAAATTTGATTTTAAATACGGTACATAAAGTACATCGCGTAACATAATCTTTGTATTAGTTGTTTCAAGTAATACACTACCAATACCTTCTGATTTTGTATTATAATCAGCCGCTAAATCAACTGTTTCTACATGTACACTTAAATTAATAAATAATGTTTTGTCACAACACATGTGACTAGTAGTACCACTATCAAGTACCCACATTTTTTTATTTAACATAGAACAATCTATTCCATTAAGCATTGCAAATGACGACGTTGATTTCTTTGAAACTACATTTTGTAGTCGACAAGTTGATGCATAATGTCCACGTTTGTGACACTTATAGCATTTGCCACGTAATGGTTGTTGTTTTTTCCGTTGTTTTGCTAAGAAAGCCACTTCAGAACCATTTTGTTCGACTCCCCCACGTCGGCCTCCTTCTTCAAGTAACTTTATTTTTACAGCCCTTAATGTTGGTAGTTCGTCTCGTGATTCCATAGCAATCACAAAATTTTCGTAGCTACTAGGAAAGCTCGATAAAATAATAACTACCAACAATTCATTTTGAAGTTTTAATTCTACTTCATTTAATTTTTCAATCAGCTCAAAAAACATATTTAAATGACTCGACATAGATGATGTTTCCGCCATTTTTAAATTAATTAATGTTTTAAATAAAGTTACCTTTCTTGCTGGGCCTTTTGGACAGTGGATTTCCTCTAGTTTTTTCCATGCTTCGGTAGAATTGATGCAGTTCTTAATGTGCAGCAATTGGCTTGACCTTACTGAAAGCTGGAGAGTTGCAAGAGCCTTTTCGTGCTTCCTTTTCATTTCAGGTGTTTCTGTTTTACTGTCTGAAACGCTTGGATCTGCTACTGTTGCAACGCAATCCCATAGGTCGCTGTGTATCAGCACAGCTTTCATCTGCACGCGCCAACCATCGTAATTATCGTCTCCCAACTTATCAATTTTATATAAACCAGAACTCATTGTCGATGTTGTATAATTTAATTTCAATCGACACACAATCAAAATTCAAATTTCCACAATAACAAAAGAAAAATGTGTATTGTAACACACCGACACACAACTTGTTTAATTATAATTATAATTTCGATTTATTTAAACAACTCGCGACGTACGCTTTTTTAAAATTAATTCGCAACAATTATAATTTCGATTAATTTAAACAACACGGCAACGTACGCTTTATTTAAATTAATTCGCAATAATTAAACTTTACTGGACCTGGGCCCATAACCTTTGTTAGGAAATATTAAAAACAAGCAAGTTTAAGTTTTAAAGTTAGACTGATTTTTAATATTGATTTTACATAATATTTTATAAGCTACATCCTAACTGTTTCTTTATATAAAACAACAATATTTCAAGTATTAGTATTATTAATTATAGGGTTGCCTAATTCAATTTATAGCACTTTCAATAACGGATCGTGTCATATCATCGAAAAATCATACCATCGAAAATCGTTACATCGAAAAAAAGCAATAAATTGAAAAATAAAACTCATACTGTCGAAAAATCACACAATCGAAAATCGCAACATCAAAAACCATAACACCGAAAGTTCATTACGTCGAAAAGTCATAGCATCGAAAAATCACATCACCGAAAATCATATCATCGAAAATTTGATTCACAAAATCTAAAAATCATATCATCGAAAATCACAAAATCGAAAAAAAAATCATACTGTCGAAATATCATTACATCGAAAATATTCGATGCAATGAATAAATAATCATTACATCGAAAAATCATATCATCGAAAAACAGGGTGTACTCTCCTCACAGATAAAACTTTTGTAAATTAAAATGTTAAATGTCAGCAGTATATGGTAATTGAAAATGTACATTCGTTTGAAAATGTACATTTAATTGTGGATTTTTTTTTTAAATCAAAATTTTGTATGTGTGGAACGAATGAAAAAAACGAAATTCTGAATTTTTTATTTATTGCTTTGAAATGCAGTTTTGCCGGCATGCATTTTTAGTAATTTCTTTTGGTTAACATAGATAATATATTATGTGCTATCATATTTTGAAGATAAAGTTTTAGGATTCCTAACAGATTTTTCTAGGTCTAGGTCTTGTTGAACGATCACATCGTTCTCACTCGTCGTCACTCAAAGAATCTCTAAAAGTGAGATGCAAAACCGTTCATTGGAGTTCTGAAATCTGACTACCCTGACGGAAAAAAATCTATGAAAAATTCAAAGAAATTCAATTAAAAGCTATGAAACGAAAAGTCATAGACAATAATAATTTTTCATAGAAAATAATAGGAACAAATATAATTTTTTAGGAAAAAGTATGAATTTCTCTGCAAAAGTATGTCTTTGAAAAATGAAAAACTATGATAAAACTATGACTATGAACATGTTAATTTTTTTTAAAATCTCTCATTTTCTATGAAAATTAGGTAAACAATTATGAATTTATCCGAAAAATTATGTTTATGAACTATGAAAAACTAAGAAAAAATCTGATTATTGAGCACGTAAAATTTTTTCGAATCCTATTTTATTTCGGTATTCAAAATAGCGATTTTGTAAATAGATAGATTAGGTTCTCTGCATGATAAATATGAAAACTAAGTTTGGCGGAAACTCAATAGGGCGAAAGTTACAAAAGTCAAACAAAATTTCTGAATATTCCGAAAAGGTAACGGTGCGTTTTAACAAAAGCATATAATAATCATTTAATGTCAGTTACACCTTAATCCGATAGTTAATCACTCAGATTTGAAGCAGATTAGCGGAGCTTCATAATTTGAGAATTTAGTAAAAATCTAAATTTATTTTAAATCTCAAAGGGGGCCAATGTGAAGTTGAAAGTTTGACACCATATAACTTTGGCCACCGCATTTGCGCACAATTTGTTCACAAATGCAAAATGATGCAAAGGATCCAATCTTTCGATTTATTTATAAAAACAACCTTGTTGAAACCAGGATTAAATAGGAGCAATTGTGAGCTTTTCTAAAAATTTATGTTTTTACATTATGATTCAATATGCCAAAATTTGTGTTTGGTATTATATATTATTTTAGCATAAATCTTATAGAATCTTACTCGTACAACAAACTTTGTACGTAATTTGAACATAAAGCTTCTTTTTGCTTTCGAGTGTTTCTTTGATTTCACTCTGAAGCAAAAAAGTCCTACTTTACGCCCTTAATACATAATTATTTCGCTATTTCGCTCGCCCTTATGTTTACGGTGAAATTTAAAATCTTAGCAACCTTTTGATTTTTCTGTAACTTGACATGTAAGAAGTACGGACAAAATAAAAAATACCATTTATTTTACAATTTTTTTAAAGTGCACAGTTTCAGCTTAGGGGCCAATCCGATGTAACTTTGAAATTAAATTGCTCAAGAACGGCTATACCGATTTCATCAAACTTTTTTTTGTTTGATAGATGATTAGTTGGTCGTTTGAAAAAAAAATTAATTAATTGTTTTTGTAATTAATTTTTAGATAAAAATATTAAAAAAAACTTTTTTAAAGATAGCCCTAGGGTCGAAGATCAATTGGAATTTAACTAATTTTTTTTCTGAAAATAGTTCTATTCTTACTTCAAAATATATCAAATTAACAAGGAGGCGTTAATTTTTGTTCTTGAGATATTTAATTTTAAAGATTTTTGGTCCAACTAAAATTCGAATTTTCCATCATTTTTTCAAACTTCAGTGGTTAAAATTTTTTAATGATGAAAATTGATCGAAAAAATAATGAACAATTAGAATTTTAGACGGACTAAAAATTTTTAAAATTAAATATCTCAAGAACACGAATTAATGCTTCTTTGTAAATTTGAAATATTTTAAAGTAAGGATAGATATATTTAAAAATATCTATATTTAAAAAAAAAAGTTAAAATTTAATTGATTTTAAAATTTTTTGTTAATGGAAGTTGTTTGAAAAAATGATGAAAAATTAGAATTTTAGTCGTACTAAAAATCTTTAAAATTAAATATCTCAAGAATAAAAATTAACGCCTCCTTGTAAATCTGATATAATTATATACGTTTCGACACTGGTTGACAGAAAAATTTGTAAAAATTCACAGAGTTAGGTAATTTGGTAAATTTTGTACGAAAACTATAGCGAAGTCTCCAATAATTATATTTCTGTGTGTTTAGAGGACCGGGCTAGAGGGGGTAAAAAAAAACTTTTTTTTACCCAAGCAAGTGGGGTGTCATTTGAAAGAACATCTAATTTGGAATTTGTTGCAGTTTTCTTTAGAATTTTGTGGTGCCCAGTTTTTGAGTTATTGTCAAAAAAGTGCAAAATTCAGACCGTCCCCCCTCCCATACGTTTCGACACTGATTGACAGAAAAATTTGTAAAAATTCACAGTTCGGAAATTTGCTAAATTTTGTATGAAAACTATAGCGAGGTCTCCAATAATTAAATTTCTGTGTGTTTAGAGGGCCGGGGTAGAGGAAGTAAAAAAAACCTTTTTTGACCCATGCGAGTGGGGTGTCATTTGATAGAGCACCTAATTTAAAATTCGTTGCAATTTTTTTTAGAATTTTGCGGTGGCCAGTTTTTGAGTTATTGTCAAAAAAGTGCAAAATCCAGACCTTTCCCCCCATACGTTTCGACACTGATTGACAGAAAAATTTGTAAAAATTCACAGAGTTGGGAAATTTGCTAAATTTTGTACGAAAACTATAGCGAAGTCTCCAATAATTATATTTCTGTGTGTTTAGAGGACCGGGGTAGAGGGGGTAAAAAAAAATGTTTGACCCAAGCGAGTGGGGTGTCATTTGAAAGAAGGTCTAATTTAGAATTCGTTGCAATTTTTTTAGAATTTTTCGGTGCCCAGTTTTTGAGTTATTGTGAAAAGTGCAAAATTCACACCGTTCCCCCCATACGTTTCGACACTAGTTGACAGAAAAATTTGTAAAAATTCACAGAGTTAGGTAATTTGGTAAATTTTGTACGAAAACTATAGCGAAGTCTCCAATAATTATATTTCTGTGTGTTTAGAGGACCGGGGTAGAGGGAGAAAAAAAAATCTTTTTTTTACTAAAGCGAGTGGGGTGTCATTTAAAAGAACATCTAATTTAAAATTCGTTGCAATTTTTTTAGAATTGTGGTGCCCAGTTTTTGAGTTACTGTCGAAAAAGTGCAAAATTCACACCGTCCCCCCCCCCCCCCCCCTTCCATACGTTTCGACACTAAATGACAGAAAAATTTGGAAAATTTCACAGAGTTAGGAAATTTGGTAAGTTTTGTATGAAAACTACAGCACAGTTTTTGAGTTATGAATAAGAAAGGGCAAAATTCAGATCGTGCCGCCCCCTACCTTTCGACGATGACTGACTGAAAAATTTGAAAATATTCACAGAGACAGGAATATTGGTAAATTTTGAATGAAAATCATATCGTAGACTCAAATAATTATATTTCTGTGTGTTTATGAGATGAGTGTGGGGAGGGAAAAAAACAATTTTTGACCCAAAGGAGTAGGGTGTCATATGAAAGAGCACTTAATTTAAGAAATGTTACAATAGTTTTAAATTTTGCAATGCAGAGTTTTTGTGTTGTTGAAAAAAAAATATTTTTAGTATGTAGCTTTCCACCCCCCTAAATTTCAACACTCGATTGACCGAAAAAATAATCAAATTTAATCCATTTACAAGCTGGTGTAATTGAATCTTTTTTAAGTTACCAAAAACATCTATGGATAATATTTAGCCTGAATTAACATTTTTTTTGCTATTTTTGATCAATGTAGATTTGATTGTAATTTACTATTGACATTTACAATTTAACATTTATTTTGTTATGTGTCTATGGTCTGAAAATATAAGGACATTACAACACAACTTTTTGTCAATAATTTTTGATATTGTGTTCTTTTACATTCACGGAACCCTTGACGAGCGAATTTTATTCGCACTTGTCTGACTTTTTATTTTGTCCATACTTTTAATATGAAAAGTTTCAGAAAAATCAAAACTGGTCAAGTTTTCACAACTCGGTCTAGAACACGTTTTTTTTTAATTTTTTATTCGTATGGAAATATCCTTTCAAAAATGATACCTTCGAATTTCGAACCGTCAACCATCATAGTTTTGCATACCTATATTTTAAATTTTCATTAATCATTGTCATAAAAATTCATAGAAATTCATAATTGTTTGTAGAAAAACAATGAAAATTTATGAAAATGTCCAAATTTAGTATGTTTTTCATTAATTTAGATAGTTTTTCGTATTTTTTTATAATTTTTCATAGTTTATCATATTTGTTTTTCATAAATTTTCATTTTTTTTTCATAGTTTTTCATACTTTATTTTCCGTCAGGGTAGTTTTACTTGGCATTATAACATCATTCAAAGAAGATCTCTACTGCAAACTACAGAACTAGTGTATGGTCAAACTCTTAAAGTCCTGGCGAATTCTTTGTCGAGTCTCCTGCAGCCAACAATTCCTATACTTTTGAATTCATTAAGAGATTTCGAAGTAGTATGGGATCAATTTTTTTTGCTTGTAAATTTTTTTATTTTTGATCTACGGGTGGGACAATCCCGCGGTTTTCAGTCCCTGATATTGACACGAGCTATCGTGAGATATCACATACCACTGGCAATAGCAGTGAGATATCACTAGCCAAGGTGATATCTTAGGTGTGCTGCCGGATAAATTTTATTCAGTCTACGGTATCACAGTGAGTCTTAGCTATGGAGTATTCGTTTATTGCACGTTCTTGCTTACTCGAAGAATCGAGCCTTCATATAACTCTATATATGCGGGATTTAATAATTGAGGAAAGAAGTGCGTTGCATGATCAAGAAATATGCTACCAGCTGGATTATTGGCAACCACATTTTAGTTTTGTTCCTGCAAATTGTTAAAACAAATTTGCTGTTTACCTTTTATTTTATTTTTTTTTCTATCCTATCATAAAATATTGGCCTATGTCATATTTCATATGTGATATGATTTATAGTTTAGTTATTCCTTCTATAAAAAAAATATAAAAGAACAAAAAAAAACAACGTTCATCAACATCTTAGAACGCATGTTGTTGTAGAACCTTGGTCTTAAAAGGTTTTTAAGTGTTGTTGTGACACATATACCTACTACACAACACATTTTACAAAAAAAATAAGATATGCAGACCATAATCTTACTTCTTCTAGGCAACCCAAAAATTTGAGCGGAGTATGTTTTATTCACTAAAATTTTTAACAAATTTCAAGTTAAAACTGGTGAAAAAATATAAAATATTAAAAACACGTTTTAATTTTTTGTATAATGCTAACGATTTTCGAAGTTTCAAAAAAGAAATGGTCGGGTTCACATCATCGACATCTTTAATCGATTTTCCATCTTTAAATTTATATTTACAGTAGATGGACAATTCAGCCACATGTTTTTAAGTTGATCAGTTAGCACGGTCTAGTCTAGACATTTATTTTGTCTAAATATATACATCTAAATATAAATATATATATACGTGTCAATATGATATTAATAAACAAATAAATTACTTATATATCAACTACTTATATCACAAAAGTTGAAAAACTTGAACGTTGGAATCTTAGTTTTTGCATTACAGTTTTAACGTTCACAAGTTTGAACACAAGTTTGCTACTCGAAAAAGTCTAACTGATTCAAGCTCATGCGTTTTTGTTGATTTGTAAATTTTTTGTTTATTTTTTATCTACGGAACAAGCTTGCATTCTACCCATAAGAGACCGTTTTTCTTATGGAGCAATAGCTATTGTTTCAAATCCTTATATAATTCCTATATTAAAATAATTTTGTTCAATATTTAACTAATTAGTAGAACTTATGTAAATAATTTTTTATTTTAGATTTTTGCAAATTATTTTCTTTTTTATTGATAAATGACTGCTGCACTGTGTACATATAAAGAATGAACCAGCAGAACTGTAATAATCAACTGCAACAAACTATAACGTTTATGTAATATAATATATCTACACTTATGACTATAAAAGGTTTTTTTTCATTTTTTTGTAAATAATAATAAAAACTAAGTTACAAATTCAAACAATTACAAAATCAAGATATCACTAATGTTGAATTAATTTTACCCTACCAAGTCAACTTGTATTTTATGGGCTAGAAAGAACAAAACAAAACAATTAAGTTTAATTTGTTTTTATTTCGAAAAAACGTCTTCTTTTTTTCACACATCAGTATTACATAATTGTAGTTGGTTTTTCTGTATATAAAAACTCATTTAAATTATAAAGATTTTTGCATTAAATTTCTAGACGGTACTATTGCATGTATAGTCATTATGAATTGTTTCCAATCAATGTGAAATCAATGAACAATACTTGGTCAATTATTGTCATATATACTTTCATGTTAGACAACATTATGCGAATTTTTTAATTATTCGGGATTTGTGAGCAATTAAAAACTTAAATTATATTATTGTACAGATATTAAATTATTGTATATGAATAAATGCAATAATTTCTTCTTTAATTAAGCAACTGATAAATCTATAAAAAATTTAGTTAACAAAACCGTTTATTTTTTAAAATTTTCATTTTTGAAAACGTCCAAAACTTTATGAAAAAATATGAGACGAATATTTTTTTGGATTTACATAAATTGTTTTGACTACTTTAGGGTAAAATAAACTCGACATAATTCATGAACGTTTTTTCTGCAACAAACTGAGTTTTATATATACAAAAAACTGACCATTCTTTATTGATAATCATCTTGGGATCACTTTCAAAATACAAATATGTTTCTCATATATGTTGATCCCTATAGTTCTGATTAATTTTTTTATTTAAAACTTAAATTACTAATAGTGAGATTTTAAACAATTTCGTGTCGGGTGTTACCTCAGTTTGTTGTATAAACAACACTCTGTACATATATAACCAAACACATTTCATATGAAATTCTTCAAATAAAACACAAAATAATTGAACACTTATATACACTCACAACAAAAAAACAAAAAACGAAAACTAACAAAAATTTAACTATAAAATTATATAGGATTAAGAACGCCAGCTATTCAAGAGGACAAATTAAACATTGCCTTAGTTGATGAAGCCCGACATAACTTAGCAACTCGTGTTATGTCAAATGGTGTTGAAGTAATTGTTGCTGGTGATAAAAATACGATAGCGGAAAGCTTAAATTATAACCCTTTTCGTATACTTCCAACCGGTGCAAATACTAACAAACATACAATGCAACCAACAACGCTTAAAGACCATATGATATTATTAATGACAAATAACAATGTAAGAATATTTTTTAGAAATTAATAAAAAACCAAAAGCTAATTCTGTTAATTTATCTTTAGGACAATAATCATAACAGTAAAATCAATAATAATAATAATATTATTTCCACGTTATTATATCCAGATCAATTTGTTACAAAAACATGTCTCACAACTTTCACTTATTTGAAAACTTATCTTATTGATGGTGTCACTAAAGTGGAAAGTCATGAAAAAGTTATATCAAATATTGCAACTGAAGAAAAAAATTATTTAAAAATAACACCAACACCATCAGCTGGAATACTTTTATCACAGGTATTAGTTATTTTTATTTATAATTATATTTCAAACTTAATGCAAAGTTTTTAGTTTTACTTAGGAATAAGAAAACATTGAAACGATTTGATATCTATTTGCTCGTGGTCCAATTATATTCTAATGCTACCTATAATAAATGAAGAAAAAAATTCCATCCTATCCTTCCTTCCTTGGGTAATATCAATAGGATATGCTTTATTGAGGATAGCCATATTTAGTTTGTGGGTGTGGGTGTGGGTTGGGCCCAACAACCGTTAAAATGTTTTTGATTAAGTTAGTAGAATAAATGTACTATGAAAATCATTGAGTTCCTCTTAGTAGAAAAATGTGTTGTGTAACAGAAATTATAACATGAAGTACAACAACACACAAATACCTATTCTGGCTACTTTCCTCAACATTATGTGATCTGAGGTGTTGATTAACGTTTTTTTAAACTTTTGTGAATTGACTTTTCCGAAATTTCTAATTTCAGCAAATCATTCAATTTATATGCAGTTTCGACACATACAGAAATTCCTCTGGGTTCTATCAGTACGGCACTATGGCAGCGTGTGTTATTAAAGCTGTTTGCTTAAACCAACTGACAAATAAAATGGTGATGAGAATATGGTTTAGGCAATACGCTTTCGATTTCATCTTGGTATCGTTATTTATGTTTGCTATATGAACACTAGGGTGTCCCACCAAAATAGCTTTATTTTTATTTTCACAACCTCGAACCGAAATTCGGTTCTTTATGGTCTAAAAAGCAGCCCTGAATTTTTTCAGATTTTTAAAAAAAAATTTACCACTCGCTATTTTATTTTTTATGTTCAAGCTTTACAAATGAATTGTGTGAACAAAAGTTGTAGATCTTAAAAAAATACATCGAGTTTTTTCTTTGTTTAAGCAAAAAAATTTTTTTAAAGCTTAAAAAGAACGATTTTTTGTAGTCGAATTCTACAGAAATAACCAATACGGTTCGTTTTTCGCCTATAACTATTTCAGTTTTTTTACAAAAAAATTGTGCAATAAAATTTGTAGATCTTGAAAAAGTACATCGATTTTTTTCAAAAAAATTTTCAAGCTTAAGACCCGTATGCACTTGAAAATAAATTTTATTTTCGAAAAGGTGTACTTATTTCGGAACGAAATTTAAAATCTACAAAATGGAAAAAAAATCCAAATAAATTTTAAAAAAATCTACGTAAATGGAACATTTGTATACACACTTAAGGTAGAAACACAACACGGACGATAACGTCTGACGATAAAAAAAACGACTACAACTTCGCTGATGTAACCACAACAAAGGCGTCAGCGTGAAAAGTTGACAAAAATAAAATTGCATAAACTAAAATACTTTGTTCTTTGTCAAAATGAATTTCCCAAATTTCAATTTTAAAAACAACTAATTTTTAAACTAATTTTCACTAATAAATAAATAATAATAATTTTTCTACTAATAACTAATTTTAAAAATAATATACAAATTATGAAAATATATAAATGAATAAAACCCAATTTTGAACATAAACTGAAAATTCAGCTGACAAATCAAAACAAAACGATTACAACCTCAGAAACGCGAAAAACATCAGAAAATCATATTTTTCAGTTGGCGGCAGTGACACAATAATATTAAAAACTACCCTTGCAGCCAAATAAAAATAAAATTGATATCTGGCAATAATCATCGCCGACGATAAATTAGAAATAAGCTAGAAATACAACACGGGCGAAATCGTCCGACGACGACTTTAGTAACATTAGAATACACAGGATACATACATTTCAAACACAACTACAGCGAAAAACGAAAAAGTTTTTTTTTGTCGGAGGAAATTTAGATTCTATTTCTAATTTATCGTCGGCGATGATTATTGCCAGATATCAATTTTATTTTTATTTGGCTGCAAGGGTAATTTTTAATGTTATTGTGACAGTGCTGCCAACTGAAAAATATGATTTTCTGATGTTTTTCGCGTTTCTGAGGTTGTAATCGTTTTGTTTTTAGTTGTCAACTGAATTTTCAGTTTATGTTCAAAGTTTGGTTTTATTCATTTATATATTTTCATAATTTGTATTTTGTATAGTATTATTTTTTGGAATTAGTTATTAGTAGAAAAATTATAAATATTTATTTATTAGTAAAAATTAGTTATTTTTAAAATTGAAATTTGTGAAATTCATTTTGACAAAAAACAAAGTATTTTAGTTTAGGCAATTTTATTTTTGACAGCTTTTCACGCTGACGCCTTTGTTGTGGTTACATCAGTGAAATTGTAGACGTTTTTTTTATCGTCCGACGTTATCGCCCGTGTTGTGTTTCTACCTATAGAATCTAAATTTTTTACGACGAAAACAACTTTTTCGTTTATCGCTGTTGTTGTGTTTGAAATGTATGTATCCTGTGTATTCTAATGTTACCAACGTTGTCGTCGGACGATTTCGCCCGTGTTGTGTTTCTAGCTTTAAAAAAACAACGCTATTAACAAATATAACACTGTCAAATTGTGAAACATTCAATTTATTTTTATTTTCCGAACGAAATAAATGGAACTATAGTAGAATTTTTTGCCAGCGAATTTCTGACAGCTAGGACACAGCAAGAGATAAAAGATGAGACAAAAAGTAAAACAGAGATGTATTATTTATTTTGGGATAAATTTGTTTTCAAAACAATTATATTAGTTAAATTTCTACTTCTAGTTCGTACCATTTGTTTGTTGTAATATTTGTTTCCATAGACGTCGTTATTTTTATTATAATTATTTTTAATTATCAAAATTTTGTTACATTGCCTACAAAATCATTAATATTTTTACTAGTTTTTGGTTTGCTATTATAATTGGTTGAATTTCAATAGTAATATATTAATTTTTATGAGTTTTTTTTGTCAATTTCGATGGGACCCCAATAGTTTTTTTTAATATTTTAATCGAGACACTGAATGTGCAAACAATATGCGCATAACAAACAAATTTTGTGTTCGCTGGCAAAAAAATTCTACTATACATTTATTATTAAGAAGTCTCCACGGGTAGACATGACATCTATTGACAGATCCGTTTTTCACTTTTTCTTATTTTTAACTGCATACTACTTACTAAATGCAAACCGAAAATTTTTCGTTTCCTTTTATTTTGGTTTTTTTACATTGATTCTGTGTGTGGATAACAATTTATTTTCAACAGCATACCGTCCTTTAAAAAGGACGATAATCGAATTTTACAGCAATAACTAATAGGGTTCGTTTTTCGCGAATAAATAATCTTAAATTTAATTTCAAGAAAAAATTTATATATTTTAATATATATTTTTATATATGAAACTATACTAATTATTTTTCATTTTATTTTCAACGTTTGCACGTGTTGCAAATTGTAAAAATATTTTTAAAGAAAATTTTCTGTGAAACAAGTGTCATAAGTGTGTAACGAATAGCAGTTACGAATAAAATAACAACACGACTTTGGTTGGTAGATCACTCAATTGATCAAATCAGCAACTGCGTTTTGCCACCAAACAAACAGATATTACAAAGATTTCTGCATTTGCAAGAAAATCAACAATCGAGTGTCATAAACAAAAATAAATCGAGTTTATGTTTGTTTAAAATGTTCGCGTTCTATTTTAATATACCTTTCCCAAAGTTCGTTGTATACTTTGTTGCGTTTTTTTATTGCCTTACAAAACTTTTTTCTATATAAAAGAGTAAAAACTTTTCTAATTTTTCAATATTTGCAACTTACACTTCTATAATTTTTTTTTTAAATCGGAACTGAAATAGTTATAAGCGAAAAACGAACGTTATTAAATTTAATTATTTTGAATTTTTTTTTTTTTTTTAATTTTTTAATGAAACTAAGACTTTATCACTTTAATATTTTGTTTTATTTTTCCAAATATATTTTCGATCTCTAGGAGATCCTCTTCAGGTAAGAAGTTTCTATAAACTGTTTATAGATTAAGATTTCCTAGAGTTCGAAAATATATTTGGAAAAATAAAACAAAATATTAAAGTGATAAAGTCTTAGTTTCATTAAAATATTCAAAATAATTAAATTTAAATTACACTTTAACTAGCTAAAAAGTATAAAAAATTATAATGAACGTTATTAGTTATTTCTGTCAAATTCGACTACAAAAATCGTTCTGAACAAAGAAGAAAATCAATGCATTTTTTAAGATCTATAACTTTTGTTAACAAAATTTTTTTGTAAAAACAAAACTGAAATAGTTAAAGGTGAAAAACGAACGTTATTAGATATTATTTAAAAATTCGACTACAAAAAATCGTTTTTTTTAAGCTTGAAAGAATTTTTTTTGCTTAAACAAATAAAAAATCGATGTATTTTTTTAGGATCTGCAACTTTTTTGACAAACTTTTTTTAGAAAATCAAAAATGAAATAGTTATAGGCAAAAAAAAAAACGAACGATATATGTTATTTTTTAAAAAATCATCCTTTTTTAGCTTGAAAATTTTTTTGCATATAAACAAAGAAAAGTCGATGTATTTCTTCAAGGTCTACCACTTTTTTTCGACAATTTTTTTGTAAAATCAAAACTGAAATAGTTATAGGCGAAAAAGTTATTTCTGTAAAATTCGACTACAAAAAATCGTTCTTTATAAGCTTGAAAAAAGGTTTTTTTTTGCTTAAACATAGAAAAAGATCGATGTTTTTCTGTAAGATCTACAACTTTTGTTGGCAAAATTTTTTTGTCAAGTCAAAACTGAAATAGTTATAGGCGAAAAACGAACGATATTTGTTAGTTTTTAAAATTCGACTACAAAAAGTCGTCCTTTTCTAGCTTGAAAATTTATTTTCGTATAAACAAAGAGAAAACTCGATGTATTTCTTTAAGGTCTATAACTTTTATTTACACAGCTTTTTTATAAAATTAAAACTGAAAAAGTTATAAGCGAAAAACTGATTGTATCTCGTTTTCTTGCCCCTTGAACATAAAAAATAATAAAGCGAGTGGTAAAACTATTTTAAAAAAATCTGAAATAAATTCAAGGATGCTTTTTAAGCCATAAAGAGCCTAATTCCGGTTCGAGTTTGTGAAAATTAAAATAAAGCTATTTTGGTGGGACACCCTAATGAACACACCGTCTTATACTTCGTGATATAAAATTATGCTGTCTTCACTTAAGGTTATGTTAACCGTTCGAATGAGCTGTAATCGAGCCGGTATTGTGAATGTTGTTTCATCTTGTAATCTTGTATACATTGGCATTAATTCGTAATCACCCACATAAATTGCGATGGTGTGTGTCTCGTATTTTGCAGAAATATTGTACAGAGAGTACAATAGTAGCGAGAGTACAATACTAGTCTCTGCCTAGTACACCATCCATGTCTATTGAAAAACCTCATTAATTAAATGAAATGTTTGCTCCACATTATTTTCGTCTAATTTCGAAATCGCTCGCGTTCTATCTAATGAATATGTTTCATTATACTTTACACTCGTAGTTTTACACCTTTCATATTGTAACATTATACTCTCTGTTAATTATTTATTTTTAGGAGAAATATATCTGCTCCTGTATTAATCAAAAACGTTCTATTATCATCCGTTACATTAGTGCGATTTATTATATAATTGGTGTGTGTGTGTGCTAAAACCTTAGAGTATGTATAAATATAGATAGAACATAAATTTAAAATTGTATAAAGAGAGACATAAAAATAGCGATAGCTGTCATATTCAATTTCCCTTTTCTCCATTTTGATTTGTTTTTATTTAAATCTCAAACTTTTTTATTAAAATATAAATTAAAACAATTCTAGTTTTAAAATGCCAAAAAATGTTAAATGCTTTCTTCATAGTTGTGCTAATTTTTGTAAAATGAATGAAAATAATCACGAGAGCAATTTAAACTTATTGTGTGATTTCCAGTGATTATTCAACTCCAATATTATAAAAAAGTTATGTTATGTAAATATCCAAAGAATATTAGGAAAATTTGTTAGTAAGCTTTTCTCATTATGGAAAAATTTATTTTTTATTGATAAAATATCAAAAATTATATGTTTGGTTATAATGTCACAGTTTTTTTCATTTCTTTTTATACAGTCAGTATAAGGGATGGAGAAACTATTATTTTTTGTGGTATGGATTTTCTCTTATACACTCAAAAAGAAATCATGAAGTATCAATAATAAATTTTATAACCAAATTATTTATGAAATTTATAAATTGTTTCACAGATAATGTATATTTTTTTGAATCATAAAGAAAATTATTTTCATAAAAAATAATTTTTCTTAGAAAATTAATAAGCAACAATAGAAATATTAATTATAACATCTGTTTATTGTTTGATAACCTGTTTATGTACACTGTAGACCAGCATTTATAAAAGTATAATCGTATATTTTTTGTAAGTTTATGTATTTATTAAAAGTATTTTTGAAAGTATGAACAGAGTTATAAAATTTTCACAAAGACGTCCCTTTGCATTTTGTTACTATGATGTGAGTATAATCTCGACAGTTTGACTGTTTGCAAAAACCGATTGACGATAAAAACGAGGCAAAGAATATGTTTGAGGCATAATGGATCTGATTTCATCCGAGAACTGCTGGTGACGATATTTATAAAACACAACGAGATCAGCAACAGTGCGACGATGTTGTAGAGAATCAAGATTTAATGTTAAGTTTCGATCACCAACAATTTGTATATCACGCTTTTAAACAGATGCAGCGCCCTAAACATCGCCCTTGACAACCATAGTAATATAGGACTTATAGGACTTATAAATGTGGAGTAATTGATACGGAGTAAAATATTTTTACATCTATTGAGGAGGCCGAGTTTTCTTGGCGCGCTCTTTGCCATGGCCATTATATGATCGTTCCAGAATAAGTCATTGGAAATTGTGATAAAACGAATGCTTTCACATTTGTATATTTGGTCGTCACACATATTAATATGAAATATTGTTGGGAAACTCGGTCAATTATTGTATCTACGTTTCAATTAATCCACATTTGGATTGAAACTACGTATCAATTATTTAAGTACCATATTTGTCCCTGCATGGAGCAATGTTGTCAAGCTTAGGGCGCTGCATCAGTTTAAAAGCGTGCTACATGAATTGTTGGTGATCGAAACATAACATTAAATCTTGATTTCCTACAACATCGTGGCACTGTTGCTGATTGTGTTTTACAAATATCGTCCCCAGCAGTTCTTGGATGAAATCAGATCCATTATGCCTCAAACATATTCTTTTCCCCGTTTTAATCGTCAATCGGTTTGTGCAAACAGTCAAACTGTTGAGATTACTCACTGTCATAGAAAAAAAATGCAAAGGGACATCTTTGTGCGTACATCGTACAAATGGAATGCTTTGCCTGAATCAATAGTCTCGAGTGCCTTCAATCCACAAACATTTAAAAAAAAGCACACCATCATCTCAGAACGCATATTGTTGTGGGACCTAGGTCTTAAAAGGTATCTTTTTAGTGTTGTTACACATTTTGGAATTCCTACTATACAACACTTTTTATTAAAAAAAAAATAAATATCAAACTAAATTATATGTTAAGAATATAAATGACATATGATTTATATATGAGCGAATCCTGGTTACGTTTGTGACACAAAGTTCAGCTTTATCAGGTAATTCCAGCTACTCTGTCTTATAAAAACCTTATAAACAATTTTTGGGGTATTGCATTCACCTAAAGGTACAATTATAGAACCTTCAATTATTGACATTTAGTATTCTACTTATTGCAAAATATTAGTTTGCTGTTGTTACGGTTGTGACACAATTGGTGACACGTTTTTTTTCACATGATTATTTCCCGTTTTGTTCTCCGTTAAGAAAAATATTAAAATGAAAAAAATGTAATTGTCACAACAGATATATATTTAACTATTTGGAGTTTAATTCATAAATTTGTCTCTCTTGGTCCCTTAGAAAATAAATATTAAAATGTTGTTACGCTTGTAACAGTTGCGTTACGGTTGTGACATTGTACAAAAATAATTGGAAATTCAGCATTGTTATAGAGATTATGTAATCCACACGTGAGAAATTTTCACGCAAATAAAAACAAATGAATTGACATTATTTTTATAACAAACAAAAGTGTACAGTGAATTCCCGTTACAACGAATATTCCATTTTAACGAAATAAGAGCTTTTCTCTTTTTGAATTATGTTAACTGACAAAAATTCTATTAAGTTTCAACTACAATACTCATACATTACAATGTAATGGCAACACTAAATTTAAAGCCTTGGTATCTTTAAAATACAATTTTTTCCCGAACTTCTTTAGGGATCCGCAATTAGCGTTTAATCTGTTCTATTCCAACATCAGTGTTAAAATCAACATTAGTAAAAAAAAACATAATACGATATCTGACCATCTTATTTTTTTAAATTATGAACGCAAATTTTGCCATCTTTCACGCTATCACAGTACCCAAGAACATTGCCATATGCAAAAAATTAGATTTGTGTTTTTAATTGATTTTTTTTAAATTTTTTTCATGTAGAGTGAATGTTTTTACATTGTGTAAAAGTTCCTTATAATGGAAACTATCTTCTACCCTATATTTTATAGTGTAAACACTAGCAACAATAATAACATGTCACAACCGGAATATTTTGTTTCACAACTGCAACACCATGTGTGTCACAGCCATAACGCTAATTATAAATAGTAATAACTGGGCAAAATAACTTTTTTGTTTATATTATTGTTGCACACATAGTCAGTATCACTTTTAATTATATAACACATTTTACAAAACAATACAGAATACAAAATCTGTTTTATTATAACTGAAAGGTTACTTTTTGTTACGGTTGTGACATGTTAATTAGTTTTTCTAAATGTTATTCTATTTACCTTGAAGCTTGAGGTTTTGCATTTTTTGATAAAAAACACACCATTGATAACCCTACCAGCTGAGAACATCAAGTCAGCCGTTTAAGGTTGCATCACTCTGAGAGAAACATGTTGCAAGATTTGCATTCTAATATGACCATATAAAAATGTTGAGAACAAGCATCACAGATATGGCTATATGCAGTACCATTTCTTAATAATTAATTTATTTTGTTAAATTATTGAAGTGGAGATCTCAAGCGTTAATTTGATGTATTACAAGTGCATATTAAAAATAAAATTTTTTTGTTTGGTATTCACCAATTCTCAGGATTGACTCATATGCAACAATTTATTAATAACAAAATAAAATTAAGCTTATAACATTAACATGTGAATGCAAAGGCCCTTGAATTTAAAGGATTACCAAAACTTCATAAAGAAAACTTTCTTATCCGGTCCCCATATAAATTATCTAAAAATCTCTTAATAAAATGTTAAACAAAAGAACTTAAAAGCGACGAACCTTGTTTTCATAAGATTATTTGAAAAAAACATGTCACAAAAACTTTGTCACTTGTTAATTTCTTTTGGATTATGCAAGTTTCATGTTTTTTTTAATAAAAATTGTTGTGTAAAAAGAATTACAATATGTGTCACAGCAACACATGCACACCTTTCAAGACCACAACATGCGTTCTGAGATGTTGATGGACGCAAATTTTTTTTCGATTTTGTTTAAATAATGGATTACGACAAAACAAAGACGTTCATATAATAAAATGTCACATATGATAGTTCATCGTAAAATGTCGGCAATTAAAATGAAAGCGGAAGTTTTTGCGGTTTACTTTTTGTGAAACAATTTGCAAAAAGAAAACTAGAATGAGGTTGCCAATAAACCTCTTTTGTTGTTCGCGTCATTGAAGAATAAAGAATTGAAGTCGTAAACTAATCTTGGTAAATTTAAAAATCTGTTTTTGAATATTTTTCAAGAGAGGAAGATTAATTTTATTCAATTTATTAAAATTTAGAAATACCATTGGATAGGATTGTATAGGATTGGATAGGATTGGATAGGATTGGATAGGATTGGATAGGATTGGATAGGATTGGATAGGATTGGATAGGATTGGATAGGATTGGATAGGATTGGATAGGATTGGATAGGATTGGATAGGATTGGATAGGATTGGATAGGATTGGATAGGATTGGATAGCATTGAATAGGATTTGATAGGATTTGAATAGGATTGGATATTATTGGATAGGATTGGATAGGATTGGATAGGATTGGATAGGATTGGATAGGATTGGATAGGATTGGATAGGATTGGATAGGATTGGATAGGATTGGATAGGATTGGATAGGATTGGATAGGATTGGATAGGATTGGATAGGATTGGATAGGATTGGATAGGATTGGATAAAATTGGATAGGATTAGATAGGATTAGATAGGATTGGATAGGATTGGATAGGATTGGAAAGGATTGGATAGGATTGGTGGGGATTGGATAGGATTGGATAGGATTGGATAGGATTGGATAGGATTGGATAGGATTGGATAGGATTGGATAGGATTGGATAGGATTGGATAGGATTGGATAGGATTGGATAGGATTGGATAGGATTGGATAGGATTGGATAGGATTGGATAGGATTGGATAGGATTGGATAGGATTGGATAGGATTGGATAGGATTGGATAGGATTGGATAGGATTGGATAGGATTGGATAGGATTGGATAGGATTGGATAGGATTGGATAGGATTGGATAGGATTGGATAGGATTGGATAGGATTGGATAGGATTGGATAGGATTGGATAGGATTGGATAGGATTGGATAGGATTGGATAGGATTGGATAGGATTGGATAGGATTGGATAGGATTGGATAGGATTGGATAGGATTGGATAGGATTGGATAGGATTGGATAGGATTGGATAGGATTGGATAGGATTGGATAGCATTGAATAGGATTGGATAGGATTGGATAGGATTGGATATTATTGGATAGGATTGGATAGGATTGGATAGGATTGGATAGGATTGGATAGGATTGGATAGGATTGGATAGGATTGGATAGGATTGGATAGGATTGGATAGGATTGGATAGGATTGGATAAAATTGGATAGGATTAGATAGGATTAGATAGGATTGGATAGGATTGGATAGGATTGGAAAGGATTGGATAGGATTGGTGGGAATTGGATAGGATTGGATAGGATTGGATAGGATTGGATAGGATTGGATAGGATTGGATAGGATTGGATAGGATTGGATAGGATTGGATAGGATTGGATAGGATTGGATAGGATTGGATAGGATTGGATAGGATTGGATAGGATTGGATAGGATTGGATAGGATTGGATAGGATTGGATAGGATTGGATAGGATTGGATAGGATTGGATAGCATTGAATAGGATTGGATAGGATTGGATAGGATTGGATATTATTGGATAGGATTGGATAGGATTGGATAGGATTGGATAGGATTGGATAGGATTGGATAGGATTGGATAGGATTGGATAGGATTGGATAGGATTGGATAGGATTGGATAAAATTGGATAGGATTAGATAGGATTAGATAGGATTGGATAGGATTGGATAGGATTGGAAAGGATTGGATAGGATTGGTGGGGATTGGATAGGATTGGATAGGATTGGATAGGATTGGATAGGATTGGATAGGATTGGATAGGATTGGATAGGATTGGATAGGATTGGATAGGATTGGATAGGATTGGATAGGATTGGATAGGATTGGATAGGATTGGATAGGATTGGATAGGATTGGATAGGATTGGATAGGATTGGATAGGATTGGATAGGATTGGATAGGATTGGATAGGATTGGATAGGATTGGATAGGATTGGATAGGATTGGATAGGATTGGATAGGATTGGATAGGATTGGATAGCATTGAATAGGATTGGATAGGATTGGATAGGTTTGGATATTATTGGATAGGATTGGATAGGATTGGATAGGATTGGATAGGATTGGATAGGATTGGATAGGATTGGATAGGATTGGATAGGATTGGATAGGATTGGATAGGATTGGATAGGATTGGATAGGATTGGATAGGATTGGATAGGATTGGATAAAATTGGATAGGATTAGATAGGATTAGATAGGATTGGATAGGATTGGATAGGATTGGAAAGGATTGGATAGGATTGGTGGGGATTGGATAGGATTGGATAGGATTGGATAGGATTGGATAGGATTGGATAGGATTGGATAGGATTGGATAGGATTGGATAGGATTGGATAGGATTGGATATTATTGGATAGGATTGGATAGGATTGGATAGGATTGGATAGGATTGGATAGGATTGGATAGGATTGGATAAGATTGGATAGGATTGGATAGGATTGGATAGGATTGGATAGGATTGGATAGGATTGGATAAAATTGGATAGGATTAGATAGGATTAGATAGGATTGGATAGGATTGGATAGGATTGGAAAGGATTGGATAGGATTGGTGGGGATTGGATAGGATTGGATAGGATTGGATAGGATTGGATAGGATTGGATAGGATTGGATAGGATTGGATGGGATTGGATAGGATTGGATAGGATTGGATAGGATTGGATAGGATTGGATAGGATTGGATAGGATTGGATAGGATTGGATAGGATTGGATAGGATTGGATAGGATTGGATAGGATTGGATAGGATTGGATAGGATTGGATAGGATTGGATAGGATTGGATAGGATTGGATAGGATTGGATAGGATTGGATAGGATTGGATAGGATTGGATAGGATTGGATAGGATTGGATAGGATTGGATAGGATTGGATAGGATTGGATAGCATTGAATAGGATTGGATAGGATTGGATAGGATTGGATATTATTGGATAGGATTGGATAGGATTGGATAGGATTGGATAGGATTGGATAGGATTGGATAGGATTGGATAGGATTGGATAGGATTGGATAGGATTGGATAGGTTTAGATAGGATTAGATAGGATTGGATAGGATTGGATAGGATTGGAAAGGATTGGATAGGATTGGTGGGGATTGGATAGGATTGGATAGGATTGGATAGGATTGGATAGGATTGGATAGGATTGGATAGGATTGGATAGGATTGGATAGGATTGGATAGGATTGGATAGGATTGGATAGGATTGGATAGGATTGGATAGGATTGGATAGGATTGGATAGGATTGGATAGGATTGGATAGGATTGGATAGGATTGGATAGGATTGGATAGGATTGGATAGGATTGGATAGGATTGGATAGGATTGGATAGGATTGGATAGGATTGGATAGGATTGGATAGGATTGGATAGGATTGGATAGGATTGGATAGGATTGGATAGGATTGGATAGGATTGGATAGGATTGGATAGGATTGGATAGGATTGGATAGGATTGGATAGGATTGGATAGGATTGGATAGGATTGGATAGGATTGGATAGGATTGGATAGGATTGGATAGGATTGGATAGGATTGGATAGGATTGGATAGGATTGGATAGGATTGGATAGGATTGGATAGGATTGGATAGAATTGGATAGGATTGGATAGGATTGGATATTATTGGATAGGATTGGATAGGATTGGATAGGATTGGATAGGATTGGATAGGATTGGATAGGATTGGATAGGATTGGATAGGATTGGATAGGATTGGATAGGATTGGATAGGATTGGATAGGATTGGATAGGATTGGATAGGATTGGATAGGATTGGATAGGATTGGATAGGATTGGATAGGATTGGATAGGATTGGATAGGATTGGATAGGATTGGATAGGATTGGATAGGATTGGATTGGATTGGATAGGATTGGATAGGATTGAATAGGATTAGATAGGATGGAATTGAATAGGATTGAATTGAATTTTGCCAAACTTAGTTTATAATTTTTACAAGAAACACCAAATTTATGGAAGTTAATTTGCAATATATTTCTGTTTTCTTTTTTACTCCCAAACAGATTCCAAACCTTTCAGTTGGAATATTTCAAACAACCTACACATATTTAAATACTATACTCGATGACGAGCAACCAGTGGTTGTTACATCACGTCATACTGTAACAAATACAATAACAGCTCCTGATGATTATTTATCATTACTTCAACCATCGGAGCAAGCAACGCCTATAACAGAAACGAATACATATTTTAGTACAATCGAATTAACAAAAACATTAAAGGAAAATGATTTAATTAAAACAATAAGTACTAAAGACATACTAACACAAGTTGTTGTAACCGAATCCTTACCCATGAACAATTTAAATCAGAAACTTAAGATGACAAATTCAATAATAAAGTCGTACTATGCATTGGATGGAGAAGATAAAGATAATGATGCTGATGAAAAATTTTATTCAAATGTAATACAAACAAGTGATATTGTTAAGACATTTTATGTAACATACACATATTATAACACATATTTAGAAAATAATAATAGCACAATTATTCGAATGAATGTGAGTACTTCTTCTGACATTCAAACAGAAAAACTTTATATATATCCAACAAAAAATTTAATTGATGATAATTTAGTAACAAAAATAACAAAATATGATCGTGATAATAGTTTTCATATCTATGCAACAAAAACTTATTTAACTACTTTTACATTTTATACAACTTTGGTGACGGATAATAATAAGGAATCGATTATTATCAATTCACATACAAAAATAATTGAAAATGTTATAACAGAAAATATCCCATTAAGTGATTTAAATTTAAATTTAGTTAATAATATAAAAGAAAGTTTAAAATCAGCTGAAAGTGTTAAAACAATTGGAGATGTTAATGGCAATCGACTAGAAATAACAGCGGTTAATTTTATAAAACCTACCAAACCATTAATTTTTGAAAATGAATTAACTACAAAATTTTATGATGGTAATGAGGTGACAACAACTGATGGGCAAATTATTTTAATTAACAGCTCAGAAGATGATAAAGATGAAATTGATGATCAAATTGTTGATGAAACTATTGATTCAAATCATTTTGTTCATCAAGATATTGTAAAAAAACCTATTAAAAATATTGAAAAGGAACCAAATAAAAATGTAAATGGTATTAGTGGCGCTGTGCCAAGTTTTATAAGTTCTTTAAGTTTTCCATCTTTCAATGCCCTAGGTCCAATGATAAATGCCATGGCGGGATTAATACAAACTAATTTTGGTCGACCAGACGATCAGATTAGCATCAGACCGAATAATAATATTGTTCAACCTTCGATTATTGATTATGACGAGGATAAATCTCAAAATCATTTACCGATTTATATTCCGGTTGTGAATGATGGAAATATAAAAATATCTAATAATCACCTAATGCATCCTTATAAAAGTGGTTCTAGTGAATTGCGACCACCATTACTGATACCACATCCACAAAAATGGGTGAGTGAAGTAGACCAAAGAAAAAAAGTTGAAGTTGTTATCGGAAAACCTACACATGAGACACCTTTGTTAAATGGCGGAATTCCAATTTCACCAGGCGATGTTATTACAGCAAACTCAGATGTTATAGTTGGTAAGCCAGCAATTTTAGGTCCAAGAATTCCAATCAAGCATAAATATAACAATGAAATAATTGATATGAAACCACCACCAGCAATAATCCAACTTCAAAACAATAATTATAATAATAAGATAAATTTTAAGAATCAACATTATATTGGCCCCCCTCCACCGTTAGTGCCTATCCAACAATCAACAATACAAATTCCGTTTATACGAAATAATACGAAAAGTAATATTCCAATACAATCTATTCCCATTCGTACAACATCTCATAGTTATATCCAGCCTCATCATATTATTCATCAACATTATAATTCGAATCCCCAGTCACCAATACCATTACATGTCATTTCAGCGAAACTGAAACATCCTGATCAAAATGAATTTTATCAAAGTAATCAGAATAATCATAACTATCAAATACCTCATGGAATACCCGGCGATATATTTAACTATGGTAAAGATGAGATAATTGAAATTCAACGAATACCTGAAGTTTTTAGTACCGATCTACCAGCAGTTGTTCATCAACATAAAAATCTTCCTATAAAAGTATTACATTCAAATAATTTTGTTGAAGAAAAAACTCAAAATGCAGAACCGTTACTTATTGATTTACAACCATCACAAATTGCTAATGTGTTGATATCATACAATAATGATAAATCTGCTGTAACATTTAATAATGCTGTTGAGCCCCATACAAGTGGACAATATTTTAATGCCCCTCTACCTTATCCTGATATTACAATAAATATAAGTAAACCATTATTAGAAGAAAATAATAGTGGAGTTCTTGATACATTACAATCTGCATCAAATAAACTCAATAATCTAATTAGCACCAACAATAAAAACAACTATTTAGATTCAATTTTTTCCGGAAAACCACAGCAAAAACCTCAAACAACCCAACCTGATATTGAAATACAAAATATTCCAAAATTTTCTAACGTTATAAACGTTGCTGTATCTACCCAACCAATATTAGTTCCACCAACAACAAAAATAAAACAACTTTTTTTCGAACAATCACCATCATCAATTCATACACCACAAAATTATTTAACTCATCAGAATATTTGGAGAAAAGATAAATTAGCATCTAAGATTTTAATTGATAGTCCCAACAAAATTCAACATGGACGAAATTTATCGGAAATATCAACAAACCAACCACGACCGCATTCAAAATTACACCCAGTTCAGGTAAAAATTAAAAATATTAATAATAGTTTTGGTGATATGATGATTACTCAAAATGGTGATTTAATAGATGAAGATGTTGATGATAATTATGACAGTGACAATAGTGAAGCTACGGAAGAAACCAATACACAAAAAGTACGGGTACCTGAACGTTCAACAACAATATCACCACCTACAACTTTTTCAATAGTGGATACAATATTACAGCCAGTTCGTGGTGTTCAATCAAATCCAAAATATCGATTGCCGATTCCTGGTGAAATGAAACCACCAACAATGTACCCTGGTTTACAACGTCATTCAATACCACGCTACCCGGTATTAACACAATCATATAAACATTATCAACCTCACAACAACCAACATAATTATCGAATGAGTTCTATTAAAAATCATCATATATTATCTCAACCACAAAATAAAATTTCAATGAGTGTAAATTTAATTGATGATGATAAAAACTATACAAGCACTCAAACTGAAGCTACATATGATCCAAATATTATACCACAAACAACAACTTCCATTTATACAACCACAAAGGCATTACAATCTGTTGTGAAAAATGATACCAAATTATTACTAAATATTGGTGAAATGACAACAATTGCCTCAAAATTATATCCTAATTCTAATCAAGATGATTTAAACTATATTGAAGCCACCTCTTCAAATGAAGATAAAGATCTTACGGAAATCTTTGATTTTAAAGAAACAAGCCATCCTCATTCTTTTGAAACGTTAAATGTTAATCCATATGTTATGAATTTAAATATTGACAGTTACAATGCAAGGGCAACACAAAATTCAACGGTACTATCCAAGAATTATAATGATGAGTTTATTGTTGGTTTAACACCACCATCGACTAGTAATCCTTTCTCAGCTACAAAATCAACTAGGAAATCCTTTGTAATGCCCACCATTCCAACATTGGCACAGCTAACTCAATCTGAAAATATAAAAAATATTGATAATAATAGAATGAATACTGGAATGTCAACAAGTACAACTCCCATTTGGCGAACAACTACAACAGAAAAGTAAGTAAATATTTTTTCTAGTGTTAATTAAACATAAAACATAATTTTCTACCAGTGTTGCAAAACGAAAAAAAAATCGTAACGTTATGCGTTTCGTTTTTATAACAGTATATTTATTTTTTCGGTACGTTATTTCGTTATGAAACAGAAAAATATTATATTTTATTATGTTATAACGTTATAATTACGTTATTTTAAAATTAAATGTAATGTTTAACAGATTAGTTTTAAACATTACAATTTAATTTTAAAATAACGTAACTATAAAATTTGACTCATTTCAAATTCTTTAATTTTAATAACGACACCTTTTATTATTCACTATTGTTATATATAAAAAACAATTAAAAAAACAATAATTTTAAAATTTTTAAGTATATATATTTTTTATAATTCACACTACTATAGTTTTGATCTCGTGGAGATCATCGACGGGCGTAGATATGTAACTGAAGTAATTAAAATTAAAGAATTATACAATGGATTATTCACGTCACTCCGATGAATATTTTGAAATCACTTCATATTAAAAATAATTAATTTTTACAAAAACTAAGCAATCTTACCAGGAGTTTTCACAAATCTGATAGTTTGTTTATAACTATTAGAGTTGCTTTTAATAGATCTTCAGATTGATTTCTCGGCCAGCATAAAAATATTCTTTCTTAAAATTATTCAAAACACCTGTGATGCAAAACGGCTACTACAGATTTGAAATTATTTAAAATAAACTTAAAATTGTACAAAATTTTATGCCCGATTTATAGTCGGTAACTTTAACTTAACGTTAACTTAACGTAAAGTACAAATGTATGAAAATGCACTAGAGCATTTATAGTCGTTAACGCAAACTTAACGTAAAGTTCATTTCATTCTATCTTAAAGATTTTGTTAAGGATTTGTTGACGTTTGGTATAAAAACTGAAGAAAAGTAATATTTAATTGCAAGTGTCCATAAAAATAAAATTTTATTTTTTAAAAAATGCAAAGGATATAAAAAGAGCGACTTTAAAGACAAATATTAGCAGAAAATTAATATGAAAATAAATTTTTTTATTTTTAAATTTTGTATCAAATGTATGTTTCGAATTTTATTATTTTAAATTTTGATTTTAAAATCAGTTTATTACTTTTAAAGAATTGATTGATTTGTAACATTGATTACAAAACCATAATTAATATCAGATCAAACGTCAATGAATACGTAATTTCTTACCGACTATAAATCAAAATTTTTAGATGTCTTAAGTTAGAGTTAAGTTAAAGTTAACGTTAAGTTAACGTTACCGACTACAAATCGGGCATTAGAACTACCAAAATCTGTAGTTTAAGCGTCCGCAAAAATTGATAAAGAGCAGATAAGTTGGATTTTATTCAACCGGTTTTTGTGTTTTGATTTTCATATACATAATTATAAAAAAAGTCACCCGAAAAACGAAATAAAATATTGAGTTATCGTTACGTTTTACGTTATTGTAACGTAGTTTAATTTTTAAAACGTTATGAACGTAATTATTACTAATAACGCTATTTCATTTCGTTATTCCGTTTTTGCGTTACGTTACGAGTAACGTTTTGCAACACTGTTTTCTACTATTTTTAACGTAAGGAGTGAGAGGTGAGCTTGAATCTAAGATTAAAACTTAACATCCGTGACCCAGCTTCAAATTCGATGACCCAAAACAACAGACGATAAACTGGGAAGACATATTTGATCTGAAACTCGAAACAAAATTCTGAAGTTCTGATAATTGAAATCCAAAACGAACGAAGGAGGACTTCTCGAACGATTAATTTGATCGCCACTGTAGCCAAGTAAAAGCCTTCAATTCTTTCCCGACGAGATTGTTCTTCGAAAACGTAAAAAGTTTTCAGAATTTAAAACCTTGTCTAAATAACTATCATTATAGAAAATATTGTCTCTTTCCAGTTACCATGACAGCTCAGGCTGCCATAGAGTCCAAATATTTCTTATTGATTTTGCACTGTATCACCAACTATATTGTAAATAAAAAATTAAACTAAGAACGCGGCAATACGTAACTCTGTAACAAACGGTTACTCTTGTGTTAACTATACTTGTAATGCTGGAAAAGAATTTTTCCAAAAAAGTTTTGAAGCTATGAATAGTTTAAAACGATAAACCTTCTCACAAAATCTTTCCAAATTACATATACTAAACAAACTTTTCCAATGCATATATCTATTGAAACGTATTTTGAACTTTGACAATACAAAAATACTTCTATTCGTTTTTCTAGAACAGAGTCATCCTTTCGACGTCCGCAACTTCCAACAACACCAAGCAAATCGCCGTATAATATTATATCTAACAAAATGAGAAACTCTACTAAAATATTATCATCCCCTTCACCTACGTATACTTCAACTATGCTGCTATCGACCGTTTTAAATCAAAACGATTTCATAACTGAAAAGTCTACCACTACAGCATTAACAACTATACCATATCCAAACAAATCCAATTCAGAACTAGTGACATCAACAAAAAGAACAATATTACCAATATCAAAGAAAACAAATGAAATAATACTTGATGTCGCTCAATCTACTGCGCCAAAAGAAGCACCAGAATCATTGAATGCTAATCCCGAAATTATAACAAACTCTTCAGATTTATCAAATGGCTACGTTTCGTTTCGTGCAAGTATTGGGCAACCGGTTCTTAGCCCAAATGTATCAAAAATCGTTGATGAATCGAATAACATATCAACGAATCTTCAGTCCAAATTACGACCAACTCCAATCTTTATTGATGGAACTAAAATTAACAGTGCAACAACTATATTCAATAATCTGATAATTGATAAAAATATGAGATATAATAACAAAAATGATTCATTTTTATTAATTCAGCCAACAACAACATACAAAACAACAACAATTGTCACAACAATAACTGAGACTTTAATTGATACAAAATTAGATCATATAAAAAATATAGTGAAATCAACACAACCGATGGTAAAAACTATAACAATAATTTTAACCTCTACTGTGGTGGATACAGTTACTAAAACTCATTTAATTGAACCCACTCTGGTCACACACACATTAACCCATACTTTTACAACATATCCCCCAATTCCTGAGGTAACGGGACAATCAAATTATGAATATCATAATAATAAAACCATTGACAATGATAACAGTGATTCGAATTTAGAGGAATATGTTATTGGCTATATTGATGATGATGACGCTGATGACAATGATAATGATAATTATGAAATACTTCATCATATTTTTGAAAAAACCCCGGACATACAAACCGCGAACAGTAACTCAGATGAGAATGAAAGTATTTTTGTTGTTATGACAGATCAAAAACAATCTGGAATTATAAAACTAGATCCCTCAAAAATTATCAACAATAATTTAAATGATTCATCATCATCTTCAATTAATGTAGAGGATAAAATTGATTATGATGATTTGTTGCCAAATCGCGATGAAGATGATGTTCTTAAAGATAATGTAAATCATGTACTATTAGGTGGTATCTTGATAGCAACACCACCACGACATGATATATTAGATAATAATATTATTAAAAGTTATAATAGTGATTGTAAACCAGATTGCAAAGCATCACATAATGAATTATGTCAAAACATTGGTAAAGTAATGCGATGTATTTGCCGTCCAGGTTTCGCTAGAATGTTTCCAGATCGTCCATGTCAACGTAAGTAAAAAAACTTAAGGCAATACGAGATTAAAATTTAATTTGTTCACTTACAGCAACATATACATTTACGTTAAACTTAGCTTTAAATCGATACGGCAAAGAACAGTTACAATATTCAAAAGAATTAGAAGATATTGAATCACAAATGTTTAAAAACTTAACAACAATTACATATAATGGTTTAGATCGAATGGTTATGCAATCAGATTTAAGAGATATCTATCATGGGATCCACGTAGTCGGTTTTAATAAAACCCATATGGATTCAAATGAAAATGGGATTTTAAGTGAATTTTATTTACAATTATCCGATAATACAGATGAAAAGAAATTAGTTGAAGTTTTTCGTAAGTATCTTCGAAGTAATAATAATAGCCTAGGTGGTACAGAACTATATGCTGTTGATGGATTAAGAGACGAATTAAAAGCGATCGGTAAAATACATTTTTCAAAGATATTGTGATATTGTTTCAAAGATATTTTTGAAAAATATGGTGTTATTTTTCAGATTTCGATGAATGCAGTTATGAAGATTTTAATGACTGTTCCCAAAATTCCTATTGCTTTAATCTACGAGGAACATATACATGTAGCTGCAAAGAAGGTTATGCAGATTTATCAGAAAATCCAATCTATTCGGGACGAGTATGCTCGACAGAACAAATTGGTTGTGAAAAATGTCATTTTCATGGAACATGTTATACTCGAACTGATGATCAACTAATATGTGAATGCTTTCATTGGTATACAGGAAGAAACTGTCATATTAATTTAAAAGGTATGCTATTTTGTTTGTATTTTAAACTTATTTTGGGCTTTTAGTCGATGACAAATAAAAGCGTTCGAGAACTTAATAAATCGATTTTATTTTATTTTGTCTTATGTTAAATTCTTTTCACCTTTCCATATCAATTTAGAGTTTATGGTATAAAAAGAACCAATGTCCAAAAATTTAATAAAATAAAATAATAGCGGTAGCTTTCAGAATGGACTATTGAAATATGTATAAAAGTTTTCAAATGTTTAAAAATGATTAAAAACATTTTCACCATTTTGTTTAAATTTAAAATGCTAATTTTATGTCTTCTTGACTAGTAGCAACAGTGCTAAGTAGACTGTTATAATAGAGATATTTGTATATTTGATGATACATTGCCAATACTTTTCAATAAAATTCATCTTCTCGATATCTGAAAAAGTCTACGATTAACGAATTAATTAATTAATTAATTAACAGAGTTTTTTAAAAGTTTTCCAAACTCCTTTCAATATTTTTACGAAAATTATCTTATTTTTTTTTAAAGTAAGCGCTGCACTCTATTTGAAAAAATTTATATATTGTTCAAGGATAACTTGTCGTTCGCCACAGCTGTATACTTATAATAATTGACGAATTTTTTTTCAGCAGTCCTTCTAATATCATTAGTCATACTAGGAATAATTTTACTGGCCCTTCTAATCATATGCATTTGTATAACATGCAAAAAAGGGCAACATTTTCATAATAATAATCTTTCATTGGTTTCTGGTATTGGTATCCTATCAACACCACATAAATCACATTCAACATCACGACGACAAAGACGTAATTCCGAAATAGATAAAAAGACAATGATAGATGACTCAAATAGTGAAACAAGTGAGGAATCAAATACTTTACCTTATCATGCCGTATCGGTTAGTCACACATCTTTCATTGTATTGTTTTGAAAATAATTAATTATTTTTCTTTTTATGATTTAAGAAAGGAAATAAGAATAACAAACAAATGGTTGAGGTAGGACCATCATCAAAACTAGATAGTGAAAAAATTATACCGATAAGAAAAACCATTCATACTCAACATCAACCAAAACATAACAGTAATGTTAATAATATATCAACAAAAGATAAACATTGTAGTAGTGGACTTAGTTTTATGGACCAAAAAGATCGTTCATTAACTGTTATGATACCACGGGCAAAATATCATCCTGCTCCATCAAATTCAGTATTTTGTAATAATAATATTGAATCGTATGAGAAGGGAACAGCTTCGGTTTGTAGTACAACAGAAGCAAAATTATTGACCTACTTAGATGTCAGCACAACAAATAATGTATGAATTTTGCTGAAGAGCTACGAGAATAAACTCAATTTCATTCTTAATTTTTTATTTTTTCAGGATACCTTAACAAAGAAAAAAGTATCGGCAAGCTCATCAAATAAGCATAGAATATCCAATCATCAAATGCCAGCAGGTTAGTTAACATCCTATTTTTCTTTGAAATGTTAGACTTAGTTTAGTGTAAATTATAATAAATTATAAATAACTGCTCTGAGTATCTGAAGTTACCGTGTCACCTAAGGTTGGAGATTATAAATTAAGTTTCTTTGAAAAATTTATGAATGTTTATTTTACAGTTCTGGGGATTAAAAATGTCAGGAAAAACGGACGCAGGTTAGGCATTTCAAATAAACGAGACCTCGTAATATATGAGAACAGTACATCAAACATATAATCCAAATGTTTTTAATATCTTGACAAAAATTATAATCTTTTTTACATTAACATTTTTTTGTGGACAAAATTAGAGCAAATTTTCAAAATTGTGAGGTTATCGTTAGTGGTGACTTCAATGTCCACAACAAATCGTGGTGAAAATTTTTTAAGACGATCTACAACGACAACAATGAAAAGCAGGCAGAAATATTTGTAGCATCCCACGACCTAACACAAATTGTTAAAGGCCCAACTTTCACTACTCGTAATGAAGGCGATAAAAATATTCTCCTAGATCTCCATCTTACATCTATGCCAGATATTACATCTATGCCAGATAAAACCTAGAGCTTCCGAATCAAGTAAAATATTTCACTTCTCAAAAATGGACACCAATGGTCTCCGAAGTTTTTTCCAAGGTGTCCCTTTTGAATTTGAATTTTATTTGTTCCACCACCAAAAAATTGGCTGAATATTTACATAATATTTATTACATTTGTATTGCTATATTAATTATTTTCGATTTCGATAAGATTAGCTCCAATTTTTCTTTTAAATAAATTTCTATCAGCTGTGTTCATAAAAATTTCATTATTTTGATTAACATCTTTAATCAGTCTACTTATTGGTTGATTTCTTAAATAATCAGTGTTATAAAATGGTTCATCAATCAATCTCGCTCTCCTCGTTTCATAATAATGGTCTCTTAATACAAATCTAGAATTAATATTACTGTCATTTATATATCCTTTAAAAATATCGAATGCAAAAACTGAATCAGCAATTCTTCTTCTCAAATTTAATGGTTGCAATTTTAACAATTTACATCTATCAACCTCTTCTACTATCTAATAAATAAATAAATATATCACAAATTGTTTTTGTATCGATTCAATATCATCACTATAAATTTCTTGGTATGGATTCCATATAACAGATGCAAATTCAAGTCTCGTCCTTACATACGCTAAATACAAAATTCGCTGCGTTTCTATTGAAAATTTGTTGATGAAATGTCGCTTAATACCCCCAATCAGTTGACGACACTTCAAAGTGGTTTGTTCAATGTGGTCACTGTGTGAAAATCGTCGGTCTAAAATTACGCCCAAATCACGAATAGTTTTTTTGCGAATAATTTATATGTATTGGTGTTGCAACTCTCAATGCAGTGAAAATGTGACATTTGTTGAAATTCAGTGGTAGCCTATTTTCATTATACCATCGAATCATGTTATTGATGTCGGTTTGCATTATTTCAGTGTCTCTTGCATTTGATATTTCCAAATATATCTTTGAATCATCGGCGAACAACAATATTTTTGCTTGTTGTATCATATCGGGCAAGTCATTAATAAACATCAAAAACAAAATCGGCCCCAATGCACTACCAGCTGAAACACCAGATGACATTTGGTATCGTCTGGAAGTTGCATTACCAATTTTAACGTAGCACATACGATTCGAGGGGGCGAGATGGAGAAGTCGATAAGTCAAAAACACCATTTACAAGGAAGTTAAGCAACACTGGGAAGTATCACAACTTAAACGGGTGACCGCTTGGGAACTTCGTCAGAAAAAATATAGAAATATGATTGTAGCACATTGAAGCAGGAATATCTCGCCCACGGTATGCCAGTACACCTTATCCAGCAGAGCCTGCAAACTGGCTAGGATTCGATGGCCCAATTACCCGTTAATCTGAAAGGGAATCCGAAATTCAAAATGATTAAAAAAACGCACACTAGGAAGAAAAAACAACAAACCGGAAAAACAATCAAATATCGACCCTTGGCTATCGCACCCGGACACGAATTGGGAACTGGAACGTCAGAACTCTAACAGAAACATCGAGGCTAGCACAAGTTGAGAAGGTATTGAATGAGTATAAGGGACTCAGGACTCAGTGAAGTAGGATGAAAAAACAGTGGGGAATTGACAACAAGCGCAGGAAACCACTTCATATTCTCATAACACCATCAGTAACGAAGAACTTCTGCGGCAAGCTGTGCAGATAGACATTGAGACCGATATAAGAAAACGGAAGTGGAGATGGATAGGACATACACTGAGAAAGCCAGCAGAAGACATAACAAAGATGTTTCTGGAGTGGAACCCGCAAGGGAAAAGAAGAGTAGGAAGACCAGCAATGACCTGGAAGAAAACGGTGCTAGCCGAAGCAGAACATATCGGAAAGACATGGATAGAACTGGAAGCAATTGCGCCCAGTAGAGTTAGATGGTCCAGCCAAGTAGACGCCCTGTGCTCCTAAAATGGAAAAATTCACATAACCATTTGATGGTTTTTGGCCCAAGACCGAAACGGCTCATTTTGCAAGCCAATATACGATGACAGACGGCATTGAATGCGTTCCGGAAGTCGCCGTATAAAATGTCAACCTAATTGCCTCTTTAAAACGCTCTATTGACAACAACCTTGCTGGTCAAAAACCATGTTGCTTATTCGAAAGTTGTAGTTCAATGATAATCATTAGCCTGTTTTTCACAGCAATTTCAAATATTTTCAAAATCACATCACTGATCACCCTATAATTTGAAACCCAGCAATCACCCTATAATTTGAAACATCACTTTTATCGCCCTTTTTGTACACAGAAACCACTCTCGACAATTTAGGCGCTGATGGAATATGTTCGTCGTTGAATGTCTTTTGGTACAGCAACCAAATTGGTCAAACAGTTGCATACGCACACATTTTAATAACAAACGGCGACAAGTCCAGCCCCACTTTTCCATTTCAATGAATTTATTGCCAATTCAATGTCTTCAAGCGTCACATTTATTTCAGTTGTATCATGCAGTGTATGTAAACTTTCATTTGGATTCCACATTTGTTCATCAGCAATGTAACTGGACTCAAATTGGCTTGCAAATAGTTCAACAATATCATTCGGTGTATCGGCTGTGATAATTCCATATTTCATTTTGTTTGGATATGTTGACGTGTTGCTGTTCATCTTCACAAAATTCCAAAATTTGGCTGGATCATTTTTGATGTTGTTTTCTATGCGTTGAATATATTCTTTGTAATATCGTTCATTGAGTGCATTGAACTCAATCACAGCTGCAATGTATTCAGTACAAATGGTTCCTATTTGTTTGCGCTTGAAAAGCTTATCGCGACGATTTTTCTTTTGTTGCAGTATTTTGTTCCACCGTTTAGGCTTGTTTGTATACGTTTTTAGTACAGTTTGCGGAACATATTGTACTATCAGTTCATCCATTTTGCTTTGAAAATATGTGTACGCTGCATTAGTCGTTCGGATGTTAAATTCGTGTGCAAAATCAATATTGCAAAGTTGCTGACACATGCACTCATAGTTTCCTTTGCGAAAACAAAATACAGGAATATTTACATCTGCATTCAATAATGATCTTTTTTCATAGTAATTGACGGTAATATCATATGGTTTGTGATATTCATCCTGCTGATCAGCTTTAATTATCGTGTTTGGGTTGACGCACAAGCATAGTACGGCTTCGGTTTCACTATAGTACGGTTTTGAAATTTTCAAAAAAAAAAACATAAATGAAAAGGAAAAAAATTCTAGGGAAAAATTATTCGTAAAAAAAATAATACATATGTACATTGTACATACATAATACATATTATATAAAATTATTTTTATAAGCAAAACTCAGACAACGATGACTGTTCTGAAATGTCTGCAGAGATTTAACGTCTGAACAGTTTTCAAAAATTATTGGAATGGTCGAAAAAGTTTCAGGTTATATTATGTAAGTTGATCGAACGTAGCATTACAATTCGTCGAACAATAAACAATAAAGGGTAGCGAAAATCAGAAAATACTACTTATTCTCAATGATTCTGCACCATGGCGAGTCATTGGCGCCATAAAACCAATGCAACTCAAGCGTTTGTTTTCCATGTAAGGGCGGTTTGGAGCGGGTGTCTGTCTTGGATCAAGCGGCTCGCTATATAAATGTGTAGAAAACGTCTGTTCTCCATGTTAGGGGCGACTTGCAGCGGGTGTCTGTCTTGGATCAAGCGGATCGCTATATAAACGTGTAAAAAGGTTGTTTCTGGTGACCTTAAGATGCAGAACGAATCCATTCACGAAAATTTGGGTTGGGCGAAGGGCTAACACCCCATTTCCGTATAAAAACTATTGTGATGAATTCTGTACATAGGTCTTGGAATATCTCGGATTCATTATTAGAACGACCTCGGAAAGTGTACCCGGACTACGATTTAAAAATAGGAACCTGGAACGTGCTAAACCTTAGAAGACCAGGAGATCTCCTAAAACTCACTCAACAAGTCAAGAGCTACACACTGGATATAGTGGCATTATAAGAACTAAGATGGCCAGACGAATCGAATGGCCAGTGGAATCCATGAAACAGCGAAAGGGTACACTCTTTATTATTGCGGTCATCAAAACGAAGGAGAATTTGAAGTTGGCTTTCTTTTGCATCGTCGCGTGAATCAGCATGTTATCGACTTCAGCCCAATTAATATGCGGTTATGCACACTGAGAATCCGCACGCAAAAATTCAATGTAACTATCGTCAATGTTCATGCACCTACTGAAGATAAAGCAGATGATATTAAGGGCCCGTTCTTCCTAGAACTCGAAGAAGTCATCAATAACATCCCACGGCACGATATAAAAATCGTGGTAGGTGACTTTAATGCTCAAATTGGTAGGATTGCAGAACTTAAAACACATATTGGCCCTAACAGCTTGCATCATACCAGCAACAATAACGGCAATAATTTAAAAACCAAGCAAAAAAGACCGTGCGCTGCAATGTCGAAGCATTTAAACATCCGGCGACGCTGAATAGATATCAGGAAATAATAACACAAAACATAGAAGAGCATGACATCTCTTCTGAGACGCCAATAAACATACAAGAAGAATGGCAAACGCTTCAAACAACCATTATAGCCGCAACACAAACTACAATCGGAAAACGACCACCGAAATCACACAATGAATGGTTTGACGACGAGTGCCGCCAATCCATTGAACACAAACAAAAACTGCGAGAAAAATGGTTAACAAGGAACACCCGAAGCTTCCAAGCTGATTATCTATGCGCCAGGAAAGCCTCAGCAAAACTTCTACGTAAAAAGAAACGCGAACACATGAAGAGCTGTATCGACAACATCAAACAACATGCGGCCAACGGAAATTCAAAGGAGTGCTTTGGCAATGCACGGAATCTGATAAAAGATTTTCTCTCAAGATCTACAGCCATCAAAATTGAAAATAATGAACTTATAACAAGTGAACGTGATGTGCTGGCAGTGTGGCGATCCCACTTTCAAGACCTACTGAATAGGACGAATGAAGTTCATCCTATTCGAGCAATTGCTCAATCAACTGAGGAGATTTTGTCCCTTAGGCCTTACCCAGCAATAGAAGAAGTGGCAGCTGCCATTAAAAAACTGAAAAATGGCAAATCCCCAGGTTTCGATGGAATTCCCGCAGAACTTTTGAAAACTGGAGGAGCAGCTCTGGTCTCGCGTATATACGATCTGATTCTTGCAATATGGACCAAGAATAACAACCTGCTGGATGGAAAACAGCTCTCATTGTTCCGCTACATAAGAAAGGTGACCGTGTAAAGTGTGCAAACTATCGTGGCATCGCACTGTTAAACACTGCATATAAAATACTAGCTAATGTCGTACATGCTCGATTCATCCCGTTCGCCGAATCTATCATCGGTGACTATCAGTGTGGTTTTTGTCCCAAACGCTCAACCACAGATCAATGTTTTACATTAAGGATGGTTCTGGAAAAATGTTGGGAGTACAACAGTTTCTCTGTGCAAACTCACAACATCGGGATCAAATTGTAGAATAGTAATCGAAGGGTCAGTTTCTGATCCTTTCGATATAACATCAGGTGTTCGACAAGGTGATGCACTCGCGGCCGTACTATTTAATTTGGCGCTGGAGCACGCGATAAGAAAAAACCGAATTGAGACACAAAACTAAAGAAACAGCATCTAAAAACATACCTCCCGGAAATCTGGATACTGGCACCTATGAAGTGGAACGCGTGAAAAACTTCAAATACTTCGGGTCTGCAATAACATCGTCAAATGACATGAAGGCAGATATCAAAGCCCGTGTCTCTGCCGCATACAGAGTTTTCTACGCATACTAAAAACTTCTGCGATCAAAACATCTTCGGTCGTGTAAACTCACACTTTACAAAGCATTAATCCGACCTGTGCTTACTTTTGGAAGTGAAAGCTGGACACTGACTTTCTCCGATTGTAGAATTTTATCAACATTCGAGAGGAAGGTCATATGAACAATTTATGGTCCATGCAAAGTTGTGAAAATGAATATAGAATCAAATGAATCATTAAATCAGACAGCTTCTTGGAGGCTGCAATGTAATCGGATTCATTAAATCCAACCGGATTAGATGGTTTGGTCATGTAGAAAGAGTTCCATTGGATAGAATGTTTAAAAAAGCGTCCCAACAACAACCAGTTTGTGTTCGTGGAAGAGGAAGCCCTAGATAACGCTGGCGTGATGACATCATCCAACACCTTCGTGATATGGGATGTCGAAACTGGGGTCAACTGGTCATGGAACGAGATGATTGGAAGCTGATTGCACAGTCGGCAAAATTCCTCCATGGGATGTAAACGCCAGAGAGAGAACAATAACCAATACAATTCATTGCTACAAAGAATTGTTGAGGAGAAACCACCAAAAATGATCCAGACATCGTTATTGCAATTTTTGGGCAAAAAAATTAATTAAAACATTAGAATTTAAAGTGAATTGTGTGAATTTTGTTTATCTAGTTGTTTTAACCATTTTAAATTAACTTGTTTTTGTTTGTTTAGTTATTTTTAATAAATATATGTACATTTGAATATATTACTCTCGTTTTCTGTATTGAAAAACAGGAAAAAACAAATTGTATGGAACAAATTATAGTTTTTTGTATGTAGTTACTTCCTCGATTAGTCCGGTTTCAAATAGTACGGCTAAATGGTGGAACCGATTAACCGTACTATGCGAGGTATTCCTGTATTATGTTGACAAAAATAAAATCGAGCACATTTCCAACCGAATGTTTAACATTTGACAGCTAGAACATTGGCAATGATGACATACGCATAAGAAAATCAGTTGCATCAGCAAAATATCCCGATTGATTCGTTGTTGATAATATTTGCAAATAGAAATTGTCTAATTCATCTTGTTCCCATGTGATTTTTTTCAAATTGGAATCACCCAATACCATAACTTAATGACTTTGATATTTTCTCTGTCAATAATTTTACGTGTTCATAATGTTTATTTGCAATTTGTAGTTCGAAGATGCTCATGTACCATAGATAAATTATCATTGACTTAGGCTTCAATGTGATTTCAATGGCCAAAAATTCACAATCTCGATCAGCATTCATTACAATAAATTTGCACTTCAATGATTTGTGTATCAAAAGAGCAACACCACTACCACGTCTCGTTCTTGAATTTATTTCAGTCGTAGCACGATCACATCGGTAAACATTGAATGAATTGAATGAAATGAAAATTTATGAAAAACAAATATGATAGATAAACTATGAAAAACTATAAAAAAATATGAAAAACTATCTAAATTAATGAAAAACATATGTAAATTTGGACATTTTTCATAAATTTTCATAGTTATTTTCATAGTTTTTCTACAAACAATTATGAATTTCTATGAATTTTTATGACAATGATTAATGAAAGTTTAAAATATAGGTATGGATAACTATGATGTTTCGCGGTTCGAAATTCGAAGGTGTCATTTTTGGAAGGATGTTTCCATACGAATAAAATATTGAAAAAAAAACGTGTTCTAGACCGACTTGTGAAAACTTGACCATTTTTGATTTTTCTGAAATTTTTCATATTAAAAGTATGGACAAAATAAAAAATACAACTTATTTTACAATTTTTTTAAAGTGCATAGTTTGAGCATATGGGGCGGGGCACCCCTATATGTATGAAAAATTAAAATTCTGCCAATCCGATGTAACTTTGAAATTAAATTGCTCAAGAACCGCTATACCGATTTCATCAAACTTTTTTTTGTTTGATAGATGATTAGTTGGTCGGTTGAAAAAAATTAATTTATTGTTTATGTAATTAATTTTTAAATAAAAATATTAAAAATACTTTTATAAAGATAGCGCTAGGGTCGAACATCAATTGGAATTTAATTAATTTTTTCCGTGAAAATAGTTCTATTCTTATTTTAAAATATATCAGATTTACAAGGAGGCGTTAGTTTTTGTTCTTGAGATATTTAATTTTAAAGATTTTTAGTACGACTAAAATTCTAATTTTTCATCATTTTTTCAAACAACTTCCATTAACAAAAAATTTTAAAATCAATTATATTTTAACTTTTTTTTTAAATATAGTTCTATCCTTACTTTAAAATATTTCAAATTTACAAAAAGACGTTAATTCGTGTTCTTGGGATATTTAATTTTAAAAATTTTAAGTCCGTCTAAAATTTTAATTGTTCATTATTTCTTCGATCAATTTTTATCATCAAAAAATTTTAACCACTGAAGTTTGAAAAAATGATGAAAAATTCGAATTTTAGTTGGACCAAAAATCTTTAAAATTAAATATCTCAAGAACAAAAATTAACGCCTCCTTGTTAATTTGATATATTTTAAAGTAAGAATAGAACTATTTTCACGGAAAAAAATTAATTAAATTCCAATTGATCTTCGACCCTAGCGCTCTCTTTAAAAAAGTTTTTTTAATATATTTATCTAAAAATTAATTACAAAAGCAATTAATTAATTTTTTTTTCAAACGATCAACTAATCATCTATCAAACAAAAAAAAGTTTGATGAAATCGGTATAGCCGTTCTTGAGCAATTTAATTTTAAAGTTACATCGGATTGGCAGAATTTTCGTTTTTCATGCATTTTGGGGTGCCCCCTAAGCTGAAACTGTGCACTTTAAAAAAATTGTAAAATAAGTTGTATATGTTATTTTGTCCGTACTACTTACATGTCAAGTTTCAGAAAAATCAAAAATGGTCAAGTTCAAATCTCGACTTTTTCACCTGCGTAGATCACGTTTTTCATCAATTATGAAGGCCCATTCGATCAAGAAACTAAATAATTTTACATTCATATCAGAGTGTTCCTACTTAACATCTTTGAATTGAGTATCAGCAAAAATCATAGCATTACCTACTAAGATTTTAAATTTCACCGTAAACATAAGGGCGGGCGAAATAGCTACTTATGTATTAAGGGCGTAAAGTAAAACTTTCTTGCTTCAGAGTGAAGTCAAAGAAACACTCGAAAGCAAAAAGAAACTTTATGTCCGAATTACGTACAAAGTTTGCTGTACGAGTAAGATTCTATAAGATTTATGCTAAAATAATATATAATACCAAACACAAATTTTGGCATATTGAGTGGTCATTATATAAAAACATAAATTTTTAGAAAAGCTCACAATTGCTCCTATTTTATCCTGGTTTCAACAAGGTTGTTTTTATAGATAAATTGAAAGATTAGATCCTTTGCATCATTTTGCATTTGTGAACAAATTGTGGGCAAAGTTATATGGTGTCAAACTTTCAACTTCACATTGGCCCCCTTTGAGATTTAAACTAAATTTAGATTTTTACTAAATTCTCAAATTATGAAGCTCCTCTAATCTGCTTCAAAACTGAGTGATTAACTATCGTAACTGACATTAAATGATTATTATATGCCTTTGTTAAAACGCAACGTTACCTTTTCGGAATATTCAGAAATTTTGTTTGACTTTTGTAACTTTCGCCCTTTTGAGTTTCCGCCAAATTTAGTTTTCATATTTATCATGCAGAGAACCTAATCTATCTATTTACAAAATCGCTATTTTGAATACCGAAATAAAATAGGATTCGAAAAAATTTTACGTGCTCAGTAATCAGATTTTTTCTTAGTTTTTCATAGTTCATAAACATAATTTTTCAGATAAAATTATGAATTTTTTTAGTTTACCTAATTTTCATAGAAAATAAGAGATTAAAAAAAAATTAGCATGTTCATAGTCATAGTTTTATCATAGTTTTTCATTTTTTAAAGACATACTCTTACAGAGAAATGCATACTTTTTCCTAAAAAATTATTTTGTTCCTATTATTTTCTATGAAAAATTATTATTGTCTATGACTTTTCCATTCATAGCTTTTCATTGAATTTCTTTGAGTTTTTCAAAGTTTTTCATAGATTTTTTTCCGTCAGGGTTTCGAGCATTTAAATTTCGTTTTGTCTTTTACTTCGCTGTGTTCGATGATGTAATTTTCCAGCTCATCAGTTGTTGTTTTTGGATGAAAATTTGATGCACAAAGTGTCATTGGAAATTCACTTGGTTTTTGCGATGCTGATTTTCGTCCCACTAATGTACGTGCCACAACTGGACGCCCAATATCGATAATCTTTTGTACCATGTTTCGGTGTTGGAACTTTCCCAGATGTTATTGCATTTCCAGTAGCATTATCGATAAGCGAAATTGTCTTCTCTCGTTTGCGTTCAGTTGGATTTTCTAGTCGTGGTATCACTGCAAGATTTGACTTAACAATAGTTGAATATTTTGGTCGAAGAACACTTGGTTTCGGTGTACTATTTGGCGTTTGTTGTGACATTGGTTGATGTGACGTTGATTGTTGTAGTGGATGGAACTGTTCTTTTGCTAAATTACGCAACATATTATTGGCCGTGAAGTTTGCTCGGATTTGAAGCAATTTAATAAAACCATCAGATTTGTCGCTTGTTTCAACAACCACTTATTCAACTTCACTCAAATTGTTGCCAATATCATCGATTTTGTTCGTTTGTGCATCCATTTTACCCGAAATCGTTGTCAACAATGCATAAATTTGTTCGTTTGACATTTTCTTTGACGTTATTGTTGTTTCTGTGGCTGTGTTTGGCGGTGGCTGTTGAGACAGCGTAACATTTCCTTTGCAATTTGATGTAAATGTCGATTGTTTCAAAATTAAATTTGCATTTCCATTTTGTCTCTTTCTTTCTTTTTTTATCTAACAGAAAATACAGTTTTAGAAACAAAATATCAATAACCGATCTATTGAACTATGTAGCACATTTATGGAACAGCATACGTTGCCGCATTAGACACCTCAAAAGCAATTGATTGAATCTGATATGACAACTTGATCAACAAGCTCGATCAAAATTTCTTGTCTAACCAATACATTTCGGTATCTAAATATGACTTTTCTTCTGAGTCTAAATTAATTAACGCTGGTGTACCCCAAGGGCCAGGGCTCAGTTTTATCTCCACTTTATTTTTAATCTATATCAACGAATTGTTGAATTTCATCAGTAATCCGATAAATAATTTTGCACAAGTCGTTAAAATAGTACACTGCACAACTGTGTTACTAAAATTAATAGTACACTGCACAAGTTGTTTGTCCCGCCCAGTGAGACGCTGTCATAATTGTAATCGAAGAACTCGAAAAAGTCGCCGATTGGGATGACAAAAATTTGGTCAATTTTAATTCCCCAAAACACAGCTGTTGATTGTTTCCAGACGAATGGGAAACTATTCGTTTATTGGGAGTCACAATATTTAATGTAAGGATTGCAATCCCGTGGTGTTTTATGGATCCCGGGACTACGGGATTCATAAATTTTAAATCCCGGAATTTAAAATTTGTATGAAAAACCATAAATATAATTAAGAAAAAACACAATTTTCAAATAAAAAACACATTACTCATATTTTAGTCTCGAAAAGAATATTTATATAAAACATTAACTTACCAATTCAACTTCTCAAAAAAATAAAAATTGAAGAACCAAAATAAAACTTTAATAATATTACATAAAGAAAAAGCAGTACCATACACTTTCGAATGACTTAAGAAATAGATTTTAGAAAACATAATTCGTCAAACTGATTTATCGTCAAACCTGTTTGTTAATTTATAATATTTCTGAAGGTTGAAAAAGTCCGTTCCGATTCCACACTTCTTGGTTCCACACTTGGTTCTACACTTGGTTTCACACTTCTTGGTTAATAAATGATTATACATTCACTGCAATGGGGTCCTCTATGACGGCTTGAATGGTCAATAAATGATTGTACATTAACCGCAAATAGGGTCCTGATGACTTTGCTTACTTATTTCTATTGTGTTGTTGCATTCTGACCAGAAAAGATATTTTTATGGTTATAAAGCGTGAATTAAACTGCGTTACAGTTCCAAAATGCTTTTCTCTACTAAATCAACTGAAACCTTATCCTTAGTTACATTTTCGTTGTAATCTGTGCTCGATTATGTTGCAGTTTGAGTGTTTGATCACTTGTTTTACATCCCATGTCTGCTGTTACTGATGGAACGTTAAATAATCTTCAATAAAAACTATTATGGAACTTCGACTTGGAACAGTAAATATATTCGATGTATCATTAACAAAAGCAGAGTTTCCATTCTGCAAATACTTAAATATTCAAAATGTTTCGGTTTTCCTTGTCTTTATGCTAGTTATGGAGACATTCGTCAACTCGCGAACTAATGGGTAGCTTTGTTTTCCTAGCTCAGAACAACCTGAAAAGTTACAAGTGCATTAGCCAATATTTCGTGATATAGTGGAACAAAGTTGAAGGTGCTAGATCTAGATCTGCTAGATCCGCTAGCACCCCTAAGGTATAAACCTTAACAAGTATTTTCCCATTGCTATTGCCAATGGTATATGATCTCATTGCATAAGACCAAATATAAAAAAATACAAATCAACAAAACTGAATAACAGGATTCCGTGTTGATTAATCCCAGCAAATATTCTCTTTCATTTATCCCGGGATTGCGGGATCATAAAAATAGGTCGGGATTCCGGGATTGTAATCCCTAGTCCAATGACTCACTCTGGAATGTTCATGTAATGTCGATGGCAAGGATCGCGTAAAGAAAACTTGCCCTCCTCAATAGATGTAAAACATATTTCACTCCGTATCAATTACAGTTTGAGGCGCTGCATTTGTTACCATCCTGGGGGCTCTGTTCAAAAGTGTGCTATACGAATTGTTAGTTATCGTAATTTAACAATAAATCTTGATTCCCTATAGCATCGTGATTTTATTTGGCATATCCAACACATTTTTTAAATTAATCGGCACTCATTTCCAATTTTTCGTCGCCAAATGATATGCTTTTAGAATTTATTAACAAGTATTTAAACATTATTATTAATAACTTTTATTTTAACTTAACTGATATCCGATGAAATTAACAAGAGAGTGATTAAATTATTTCATAAAATATTATATTAAATTTTAACAGTAATAAAATTAATGAGAAAATAAGAAACAGGATTCTGTGAGAATTTACAAATGGAAATTAATTGAACACTTCAAATATAACAGACAAATAAAATATTTGAACATAACAGACACACCGTCAACATTGACCCAAAATTCTCGATCATATATTAAGCTTGGTACCCATGATATTAGTTGCTCATCTAAACTATAGGATCTCAATTTGCATATCAGGTTGTTATGCCATGCTTTGTTAAATGCTTTCGAAATATCAAGAGCAACTCCGAATGTCTCACCATAGTTTTTAAGTAATTTCTTCCAGACTTGAGTGACAAAGGAAAGTAAATCACTCGTCGCTCTTCCCTTTCTAAGGCCGTATTGTCTTCATTCATTCATTCATTAAGTAATTTTGAAGACTCTTCTTTGAGTCATAATGCTATAACTATAGAAAATCCGCGAACTAGATTTATATTCTATAAATTTAGACGCTTGTTAAACTATTAATAATAAATTTTTTTTGTATAAAGGTGCGTTGATATCAGCAGGATTTGAAGTATCAGCTACAGTTAGTTACGATAATGATGCTGACAAAATAACTGTGATACAAAATAATAATCATGGAATTGAACAAAAACATAATCATATGAATATGGATGAAATTGAAAAAGGAACTACAAATAACAGTAACAATAACGATTTGATAAAAGATGAATCTCAACAATTTATTGTTATAAGAAAATCACAAAGGTAATAATAATAATTTAAGAAAAGAAAATTATTATAACTTTTTTTACAATGAATTTTTTTTATTAGTCAAAGCAATTTACTTGATTCTATGAATAATTGGTTATGTGGTGCACCTGCTAACGATAAGTATGTTCCATTTTACAATAAAATAAATAAAACTTTGACTCTAATACCTTTTTTGCACGATTTCATCTTAAAGTTAATTTTTTGGTCATAATTGCTTTTTAAATAATTTATATAGTATTTAAATTATAAATCATAATATAATTTACAATTTACAGTCTGTGGGTCAAGTTGGTAAGTATTAACATAAAGGATAGAATGATTGGAAAAGAAATCTCGAATGGGTTTGCATGTGTCTAGAGAAACTAAGAAAAAATATTTCGTATGTGACGGTCATTGAATTGCAATGCTAAACTCAAACAACAGCATACTTACATATATAACAGAAAGAATTTCTGCAGGTCATTGAAATTTCTATTTAATTTAAACTCTCGTTGAATCACCGAAATTGTAAAGTAACACCATAATCAATATACGAGACCTTGATTAGACTAGTGATGATGTACGGGTCACGACTCTCATTTACCGCGATGAATTTTATCATAGGTTCTTGAGTACGGGCAGCCACAAAAAATCAGTACCAAATACTATTCGGTATAATTGTAAATAAAATTCCTTGTTGAAGTATTTCACAATTGAGATTTTATTATTGATAAATTAACTAATTTGACTATATTTAATTTAAATACTTGATCCGATTTCAAATACTCTTCGGTATTCTTATGCCGATGGTATACACTATACATACTTATCTATCAATCTCTATGACTAGACTCCGAAGAATATCAAGAACATAGTTCATGCTTTAACTAAACATTTAAGTGATGCACCGAGTACCCGGCTTACCCGGTTCAATTTTGAAATACCCGGTTTTTACCAGGAACCGGTAATTTTTTTATTACCCGATACCGGGTAATGAAAAAATTAAAATATAAAAGTTTGTAATTTATAAATTTAATTTATTCTTTTGAAATAAAATAATAATAAAAAAATCGTAAATAAAAATCAATGTTATTCACTGTAATATCTATATAGCTGCGTTTAAACATGCACTCTGTATGCGAACAGAATTTTGTGGTGAATATAAAATAATTTTTTGTGATTGGTTGTTAATACTATTCACAGTCCACAGTTTGCATGTTAAAACTAAGATAACCACCTTTGCTAAACATTTCTCCCGAAATTTTTATTAGATGTATTCCCTCCCCGTTGCTATTTAGAAAACTTTGCAAGAAAGGCCACTTTTCGAGAGGGCCAATGAATTTCAAAATTTTGCAATACTTGTTTAAAATAGTCGTTTCGTAACGAAAATGTTCTACATTGCAAATTGATTGGATGGGTCATTTCTGAAGTTCTTGTTTATCGATTGTACTGCGCACGTGGTATGGATGGAAAGAAGGATGTTTTAAATTTTTCGCATCATAAAACTAGTTTTTATAGTAGATGAACAGATCGGAAACATTTTTCCGATGCTGGAGTGAATGCAGCTAATCAGCTAACTCATTATTATCGAAGGTTCTAGATATTTCATTGTTGACTGACAAACACCTCCCCAAAGATGACACAAATACTCCAATATTATGAGCAAATAGATGACTTAAAGATCAATAGAATTTGTTCCTATAGTTAAAAATGAGTTTATGAATTCCAATTTTTGTATTGTAGAACACATATTTATTCCATTTCATGTTATTTTCATTAACAGCACACAGAATTTTAACTTCACTCTGTCGTTCTTGTTTGGTGCCTCATGGTTTATCTTAATAGGAAAGTTTTAGGATTTTACTGCATCCTTTGTTGCTACAGCCTTTATAAACGATAACATTTGGATTTGGTTGGATTGTAACTCAATAAAATTACCCTTAATTTATTGTATTATATGTGGTAGGTCTTCATTGATAAAATTCATTATTAAATTTCATTTGTGGCTGTAACACGCGATCAAAACATGGGAGAAATGCAGTGAGCGGCATTTTGGATGCACTATCATCTAAATTAACATGAAGTTTAGGAACCATAAGAAAACTAAGAACTCGTGGGACAGTAAGATAATCTATGCCATAATATTTTAATTTAGCCAGAAGATTTGTTAATTTTGAAAATGTATCGCATGGCAATAAGCAAAATTTTGTCTCATCCGGAGAGTTGGTTATCAAACATGGAGACCAGAAATGACTACGCTTATAACTCCGACACTCTGTGTCCAACTCGGCGAGGTGGTCACACTAGTTAAAACCCAGCTTAAAGCTTTTAAATTAAAGTATGAAATTTGTTTTGTTATGAAGTTGAAGCTGAAGTTTTTGATAATCATTCAAATTCAATTCATATTAAAAAAAGTCAGACAAGTGCGAATAAAATTCGCTCGCCAAGGGGACTCCTTGAATGTAAAAGAACACAATATCAAAAATAATTGACAAAAAGTTGTGTTGTAATATCTGTATCCAGACCCTAGACGCATAACAAAATAAATGTTTAATCGTAAATGTCAATAGAAAATTACAATCGCATATATATGTACATTGATCAAAAATCACACCAAAAATGCTGCTTCAGGTTAAATCCTATCCATAGCTGTTTATGGTAACTCAAGAAAGGTTTAATTACACCAGCTTGTAAATAGTTTAAATTTGATTACTTTTCGGTCAATCAAGTGTCGAAATTTAGGTGGGTGGAGAGACTACATACTAAAAATACTTTTTTTTACAATAACACAAAAACTGTGCATTGCAAAATTCTGAAAGTTGCACTTTTTTAAAAATAACTCAAATATAACAAACACAAATTGCAACGATTTCTAAATTAAGTGCTCTTTCAAATGACACCCCACTCGCTTGGGTCAAAAATTGTCTTTTTTTACCCTCTCCACGCCCGTCCCCTAAACACACAGAAATATAATTATTTGAGACTTCGCTATAATTCAAAATTTATCAAACTTCTTTACTCTGTGAATTTTTACAAATTTTTTTGTCAATCAGTGTTGAAACGTAGGGTGGGGGGAGGTAAGGGGTACGGTCTGAAAGTCGCACTTTTTTGACAGTAACTCAAAAACTGTGCACCGCAAAATTCTAAAAAAAAATGCAATGTTTTCTTAATTAGGTGCTCTTTTAAATGACACTTGACCATGTTTTTAATACTGTTTTTTATTCCTCATTCTTTCCACCCTTAATAAATATAATTATGAGTATGTGACACTTTCCTTTATTTTCCATAAAAAATTTACTAATTTATTAATCATTCCCACTACATTTGAAGATTTTCGATTAGTTAGGTTCGGAGCTAATCGAGGTAAGAAAACACGAATAAAACGTCATTATTCAAAATTATTCAAAAAATAGTGAGGTGTAAAATTCCAAAATAAATTTTTAAGGAATACTGAATTGAAGCCCTTTCATATTTGAATACCCTATTGAATCTATAAAAATATGTATTTTCTTAAAGGTCTCACTTCGTAGCCCTGTAAACCAAACGAAAACAACTTTAGTTTTATTTGTATCTGTCATCTTATGTGGAATTAGTTTTATACGCACCTCAAATTTCAGGTCCACAGCATTTATTGTTTACGAAATAATCGATATAATGTGAAAAACTCGTTTTACTCTCCGTATAAAAAACGGAACCTTAAAATTGTATTCCATAAATTTTAATGTGAAACAATACATATTCTGGTTGTTTTTTACTTTTAACCCTTCAAATTACCCCTTCTTTAAATTACTAAAAATTTACAGAATTCTCGGTTTGTTTGTAATTAAAAATTTAAACAAATACCCAGGGTCAAATACCCGGTCGGGTATTATGAAATATAGGCCGGGTACTCGATACCCAAATATAAAAAACTAATTGTGTATAAGACCCGGTGCATCACTAACATTTACTATCCCCCTCACCCTCCCTTACCTGGAGCAAAATCATTTTACAACTTTGAAAGTAAATTACGTGAATTAATTTTTACTTATTCTATATTACAGTACCGTCTCCGAAGCTAGATCATATGACGAGACAACAATCCACATACCAGCTAAATCACTCAAATGTATTTACGAAAAGCAATCTTTACATATGATGAATGATGTAAGATTGTCCAATTAACCCGTTTGTTTTTAATTATATGTTAATTTTTCCTCTAGGAAGCAAATACAATGGCTGAAAGAGATCTTGGTTCGACATTTCTACTGCCTCATACACATTTATATAGACAAGATCGAGTAAGTATTTAAATAACGACGCATTAATTTGGTGTTATAATATTGTTGAGTTTTTTAGGGGAGCGATAATTCAGGATTTGATTCACTTTGAGTAAAGGTATTTTAATACATCATCACTGTTGTCATCGAAGTTATTTAGTGTGTTATTTATTATTTTTGTTGATTTTTAATATGTTTTTGTTATTTGACAATATTTGTGTAAAATGTTGCCAAATTTAATTTATTGAGCGTAATTATTTTATGTTTGAAGTGTTTTATTTAATATTTAATTAAATCCATAAAGTTTTAGAACTGCCAAATTATTTAGAACCTTTTGGATTAATAAAAATAATACTAACATATTTGGTAGCTCTTTCTAGCCATCGTCAGGTTTTATAATAACACTTGACGATGTTCTAAAGTTACGAAAATACTTGAGTTATCTGTTTAAGTTTTTATTTCATACACTTATTTAAAGCGAAAAAAGGGTTTGTAAATATGTTTTTGTAATCAGACGATGTCAAGAGCAAACAGCAAACACTACTAATATGATTAATTTTTTAAAAATAATTTATTAACTATTTGATTTATTTCAAAGAAAGCTTTCGATTTATTCCTAAGGGACCCTATTTCTAATTAACAAGGAATCATTTATCTTTATAAAATCAATTCCAATAAAACTATTTAGATGATAGTGGAGCAAACGACATTTTCTTTTACTCGTCAAACTCCATTTTAAACATATTTACAAGACAATCAAATATAACAGAAACATGATTTGGTTGTCTTACATAAACGAATTGAGTGCCAAAACGGTTTTAGTTTTTGTAAACAGAATAAAAAAAAGTATATAAAATATCATATTTTGTATTTTTAGATGCTATTAACTTTATTATTTAAATTTTATATGCTAATTGTAAAAAAATAGATGTATAAGTATAATATTTCTTAAAATATTTTTATATTTTTATTATTTATTATATGGCACTAGTTTTTTATATTAATAAAAAGTTGTGTATAATTATAAAATATTTATTGAATTCGTTGCAATAATCTTTAAACGGACTTAAAATAGATGAAAATAGCCTGACCAGATTCCTCAGATACTCTACGAAGATGGTGACTACAAACTATGTATAAAAGGCTGTGATACAGTAATAAACTTCAAAATTATTTACGAACTAAATGTCAAAAAGTATTGTTTAGCAGTCTATTTTATTTTTATAAACTGAATGCCTAGTTGCAGGAAAAAGTTTTAAAATTATCTGAATACAAATTATAAAAATGCCAACTCTATTAATAGAAGTAATAAAAAAAATCCCAGCGGCAGGTATATCCGCTAGAAATAGGTAGATTTCGGGGTCAGACGGTTTTGTGTCCAAATAAAATTAGATAAGTCAGATTAGTTTAAATAAAAAATATAAGTAGAAACAGAATAATTCCAAAAAATTATCGAACAAAATTAAATACATTATCCGAACTAACTCCATCAATACAATTTCGGAACAGTTTGAATTATGTTGGTTTAAACTACTTTTAATAACATATTAAATACACCAAAGATCAAATGAACTACGTCACAACTACAATTATACCATCACACATAATTTATAATCAAACATGATCAAACAATTTTATTTCAAAATCATCTTTTGTTGTTGTGTTTTTTGTTCTTATTTAATATTTTTTTTAAACGGTTACTTAGTAAAAAAAAAATAAAAACAAAAGAGATTTTGATAATTTTTCTATGGTATTAAATGGCTTGATATTTTTTTACAAGAGGTTCATTATAACGCTTATAAAAATGGAACCTTTTGGGCTAGAAAGCTGAAAGTTTTTAAAGCTATAGTTTAAAAGTATGTTTAAATGTTAAGATGAATTTAAATAACATAAACTGAAACACGATGAAAGCATTGCCTTTTGCGCTTGTTTTCATTTCAACAGCCCTAGGGTCTCAACCGTTAGATTTGAACTATTTTTTTTGAAAATTTTGGAAAGATTTATACTTTATGTACGTGAAAAAAGTTTTCAAATATGAGCTTGGCCATTTCAGCTAGATCAAGGACAGTAAAGTTTAGTAAATTTTTAAAACAGCTGATTTTTGAGGAACCTGAAACGCCAAGGTTGTCATCTGGATAAAAATGATAAAAAAAAATTCAAATATTCAATATTTTTAAATTTTATTAAAATATTATTATTCAAACGGAAGTTATAGCACCCTAGATTATTCGACTTTTTAGACTCTAGCTGCTTAACCGGTACCCGGATATGGCCAATTCACGAACTTGTCCAAGACATTATTTGCCGAAACATACACAGAAAATTATTTTGGTGTAGGTCGAAAAATGCGACGGTGAGAGTGCCGCTAAATTCCGTTATACCTCATATCGTTATATACAGGGTGAGTTTTTTAAAAAATGCCAGGCTTTTATCTCGAGAACGATGCTAGATGGGACAAAATAACCCTAGGTGATATTTGTTAAGGGTCTGATATGTTTTTTATTAATTAACACAATTTTATATTCATACAATAATTTATTTAATTGAGATGATTACAATTCAACCGATTTCTTTATACTGAATTATATCTTTTAGAAATATATTTTGTTACATCTATTTAATAATTTATTACTATGTATTGATTTACTATAATTAAATTCTGTTTTTATTTATATAAATATATACATATATATCATTTTCCCCCTTTTAAATAACCCTCCACCAAATATTTTGTAAAATTTAATTGACTAGGGAAAAAAGAAACAATCAGACCTCATAACATAAACGGTTTGGCATTTTCTTTTCTTTCTTTGATCTTCTTATTTCAAAGGTTTCACTTTCCGGACTACTGTAAGCTCTTTTTCTTTTAATAGGAACATAATTTTCAATTTTTTCCTGAGTGTTCACGGGCACATTAGGTGCCTCAATGTAATTTGATGGATGATACTCATCATTTAAATTTGACAAGCGTAATGCGTTTACATGAACAAACCTGACACAGTTATTTATATTAATTAAGTAAGTAAATTTACTTAGTCTTTTTATAACTCTACCGGGAATCCATTTCATATAATTTTTAAAATGATTTCTATAAAATATTTTATCTCCTTTATGGAATTCATTAAATTTTTGTTCATTTTTAATTATGTTCCTAGATGGCTTTTCATTTTTTTTTACATTCACAATATGCTCCTCATCCGAAAAGCTTACCTTTTTACAAACTTTTTTGTAAACTAAATTCGAACTATTAATTAGGTCTAACAATATTCTTGGTCTGTACGAAAAAATTAATTGTGATGGACTTTGAGAATTAACACTGCTAGGAGTGTTTCGATGATGGATTAAAAATTTATCAATACTATTTTGAACACTTAATTTTTTTGATTCCTGGAGGAAATTTTTTATGAAAACATGTTTAACCGTTTGAACGTTGCGCTCAGCAAGTCCGTTTGACGAAGGATGATACGGCGGCGCTTTTCTAATTTTAATTTTATGTAGTTCTGCAAATTTTAAAAACTCAACAGAGTTAAATGGAGGACCATTATCTGATACAATCTCTTTAGGTAATCCAAATACAGAAAATATTTTACATAAGGTAGATATAACATTCGAGGCCTTAGTTTGACTCATTAAGACGACATCACAATATCGACTGAATGCATCCGTTAAAATAAAAAAATGATTACCATTTAACTGAAAAAAATCTAGGTGAACTCTTTCAAACGGGAATGTAGTTTCTGGCCAAGAAGACACTATTTCTTCTCTTGGAACGTTCCTGGTTTGTTGACATATTAAACACTGGTTTACATAGTCTTCAATATTTTTGTCAATATTGGGCCACCATACATATGATCGTGCTACCATCTTCATACGTACTATCCCAAGGTGGTTTTCATGCAGCAGTTCTAGTACTCGGTTTTGAAGACTAGTAGGTATGACGATGCGATTCAAATAAAATATACATTTATCCTCACAACATAAAAGATTACGTTTCGTATAAAATTTTTTCATTTCATCTGACATTTCTTCAACTTTTCTAGGCCATCCAAACATCACATTTCTATAAATCTCATTAAGATGTATGTCTTTTTCTGTCTCCGACCTAACATTTTCAACACTCATTGGGAGCTCCTCAGTGAAATTGAAATATTTAACTGTATCACTTTCTACACCAGTTTCTGAACTTAAAGGTAATCTAGATAAGGCATCGACGTTAGACATTTCGGATCCTTTTCTATACACAATGTTGTAATTATACATTGATAATATTACAGACCATCGCTGAAGTCTAGAAGCAGCCACGGCTGGCGTTGATTTTTTGGGATTAAATATTTCTTTCAATGCTTCATGGTCAGATGCTATTGTAAACGTATTGCCGTATAGGTATTTATGAAATTTTTTAATTCCAATAATGATAGCCAGAGCTTCTCTGTGCAGTTGCGAGTAATTACGTTCAGCCGGTGATAAGGAACTTGATGCAAATAGCACCGGCTTTTCTACTCCGTTGATTACGTGTGATAAGATTGCTCCCACGCCGTAGGGACTCGCGTCGGTAGCTAAAATAATTGGTTTATTTGGGTCATACAGTTCCAAGATTTTATGATTTTGAATAAGTGTTTTGGAGTTTTCAAAGCACCGTTGACAATCTTCCGACCAGTTAAAAGATACACCTTTTTGTAATAAATAATACAGTTCTTTGAGCTCTGCAGACAAATTTGGAATAAATCGGCTATAATAATTGAGGAGACCTAAGTACGATTGCAATTCTTTCATGCTTTTTGGAGCAGGTGCTTTTATAATAGCTTCTATTTTTTCTCGGTTTGGCTGAATTCCCTTCCCCGATATGGTATGCCCTAAGTAGTTGACGGATTCTACTAAAAATCTACTTTTTCTAAATTAATAACGACTTTGTATTTATTTAATCTTTCTAAAACTTGTAATAATTTTGTTTTACATTCTTCATATATTTCGCCTCCTATAATAATATCATCCAAATAACAGGCCACTTTTGGGAGGTTTCTTAATATTTGATCCATTACATTCTGAAATATCGAAGGCGCACTTTTGACACCAAATGGTAGTTTCGTATACCTAAACAAACCTCTATGAGTACTAATAGTGAGAAATTCTCGAGATAGTATAAAACGTTGGTTTTATGTTTGTCAGGATGTTGAAAAATAAACGGCGATTACTCTATTTTAAAATAATATCTTTTATTACATAAATTCGGCGATGATCTGACATCTTCAAAAACTAATACAATCTACTAATTATTAAATAAAAACGATCTTAGTGACATCTTTCTTGTATCACGTAAATTAAAAATTATCAATGAACTAAATATTTATTTTACATTCGGCCATTCCTGACCTTGGATTGTCCTCAATCCTCGGAGCTCGATGCATTAAATTCATCGTCTTCAGGTCGTTGAACTAATTTCATCCGGTCCGAGGCAAACACGCCACGGAACCTTCTTCTTCCATCGGTAGTGACAACATCTTCGATACGGTAACGGTCGCCGTGCAATATTTCGATGACTCTGAACGGACCTCTAAATTTTCGCTGAACTTTTCTGCTCTCTCCTGTTTGAATCGGTTCTCGATAAACGACAACTAGGTCGCCTACCTGATATTTATCTGGTGTAGCATGATGAAGATCGAACCTTTCTTTTTGTTGGGCTTGATTTTTTTTTATACGCGATGATACCATCTGACGAAGTTCAATTAATTTTTCTGGTTCGACGTATTTACTATCCGATAATTCTAATGTCAATTTGTCGGCATGTGGTGATCGAGGTTCAATTCCAAATAACAACTGTTGCGGCGAAATTTTTGTAACTGCATTTGGTAAACTATTGATAGCCCATTGAATTAATGGACACACTTTCTCCCAATTTCTATCTTCCGTTGAATCAAGCGTAGTACGAAGAGCGTGAAGAATAGTTCGGTTGAATCGCTCAACCTGTCGCGCGTGGTGTAGCTGTGGCATTTAAAACTTGTCGAATATTATGATCTATACAGAAATCAATGAATTGCTTGGATGTAAAAGCGGAGCCACGGTCGGTGATCACTCTCATCGGTATACCAAAATATGATGATACATTCTCTAAGGCGGTAATAACGTGACGCGATGATGTGTTTTTGACTGGTCGCATAATCATATATTTTGTGAAGGCGTCGACAATAACTAACAAGTAGAAATTTCCACGGTGACTTTTTACGAACGGACCTAAGTGATCGAGGTGCCAGGTATGAAATGGAACTGGAACTTTTTCAATCGGGTGTAGTTGTATGCCTTTAGCACCTCCCTTGTTTTTATGATAGAGGCACTCAATACAGCTGTTAATATATTTTTTCACGAATTGACGGATGCGAGGGAACCAATAAACTTTTCTAATAGCTGCGATAGTTTTATCTAATCCAAAATGACCCATTTGGTCGTGACAAGCACCTAAAATCCTATTTCGAACTCCCTTCGGTGCATAGAATAAAATTTCATCATTATCGGTGCGGCGGTATAACTTTCCGTTAACAATTTTAAAATTCTGATTACTAGGATGATTCGGTGAATTATTATTTATTTGTTTCTTAATTTCTACTACATCTGGATCGTCGTCTTGAAGTGCTGAAATCCAATCGATGTCAATCGTTGTAACGTTGAAAACGTCTAAAGTTGCAGGTTCTATTAAATTGGGGTCTTCAACAGGTGCACGACTCAGTGCATCAACATGACACATCTGAGAGCCACTTCGGTGTCTAACTTCGAAATTATATTCCAATAATCGTAACCACCATCTTCCAATTCTCGGTATTAAATCTTTCTTGGTTGCAGATGTTTTAAGCGAGTTGCAATCAGTTACAACTATGAAATGTTTCCCTAGTACAAACGGACGAAATCGATCAATTGTTTCAACTACAGCTAATGCTTCTAGTTCGAAGCTGTGGTATTTCTTCTCAAGCGCGGAGGTTCTTCGGCTGTAATATGCAACGGGGTGCCAGCGATTATCATTTTCGTACTGTAACAACACACCACCAATTCCTACTGAGCTCGCATCGGTATGTATTTCATGCTCTTTATTGTTGTTGTACAGCACCAAAATATTTCTCGAACATAATCTTTCTTTGACTGTTTCAAACGCGATGTTTTGTTCACTTCCCCACTGAAACTCGGTGTCTTTTTTTGTAAGGCGGGTTAATGGTTCGACGATATGTGAAAATTTTGCAACGAACTTGCGAAAGTAACTAGCGAGACCTATAAATCTTCTGACCTCATGCACATTTGACGGTGGGGGAAATTTATGAACTGCTGCAATTTTTACTTCACCAGGCCTAATGCCATAACGGGTGATTTCGTGACCCAGAAAGTTCACGTTTTCACATAGAAATTTACATTTACTAATTTTTATCGTTAGACCATACTCTCTCATCTTTACTAAAAACTTTGCCAATAAGGAAATTCCTTCTTCGATGGTCGAACTGGGAATAATTGTATCATCCAAATACACGACAATTTCGTTGTTCAATTCCCGGGCGATAGCGTTCATCATGCGTTGGAAAACGGCTGGAGCATTTGCCAAACCGAACGGCATCCGGTTAAACTCAAAATGACCATCCGGCGTTACGAATGCGGTTAGTTTCTTTGAATCTTCGGTGACTGGTACTTGGTAATATCCGGAAGCTAAATCTAAGACGGTGAAGTATTGTTTTCCACTAAGTCGTTGGAGCGTATCCTCAATATGAGGCATCGGATATTTATCTTTGACCGTTTTATCATTTAACTTGCGATAATCAATACAAATACGGTCCTCACCGGTTTTTTTCTTAACAATAACGATTGGACTGGCGTACGGAGATGTTGAATCACGAATTATACCTAGCTTAAGCATTTCGTCGATGTATTCTTTTACATTTTTACGTTGGGTCGCTGATAATCTATACGGTGCGTAACATACTGATTCGTCGTTTTTAAGTTTTATGCTAATATCAGTTTTTGTCGTTTTGCCTATCTCTTGCATACACGTAGCGAAACAATCTCTATAATTATCAATAAGGTTATTTAAATCTATTTTGGCGGCGTTTGGTAAGTTCGGATTAATACTATTAATACGGTCTTCTTCGATGATTTTTGTATAATTACCAGGCTTAAATATCGTCGGCTCTGTAATAATAGGGTCAATTGACAGATTGGTGCTCACTATTCGTAGTATAGACATTTTTAAGTCTTGCTCAAATTTTTCATCTAATTGCGTTCGATTTATATTCGGTGGGTTGATATTTATATCACTCATTATTTCTTCCTTAACGGAATCAGCACACAGTAAATTATCGTACATTAAACTTAATTCCGAAAAAGTACTGAAGATATCATTACTATCTGACTCTATTTCTAAATTTATTTTCGCGGGATCTCTATTTTCATCTAAGTTTATTTTATCGTTAAACTGAACGACGGATTTATCGTTATTATTATCATGATGTTCATCGGGTAATATATTTGCAACTAAATTGTTTGCAACTTCACTATTATTCGATGACATTTCATTTTCTTTGACGTTTATATTTTTAAGGTTTGACATTTTGTCACGATTGTCTTGTATTGTTAATTTGTTGTGTCCTCCTATCTGAGCGTTCACGGTGATAAGACGTTCAGATGAGCTTAGGGGCTTACATATAATACTATATACATTACAACATTACAACATCACAATTTATACTATACACTGACACATTTACATTACTCTAACATTAAACTTTGGTGGCGGGTAGCTGTAAGAGGTAAATATATTATAAAATATCAAAAATGTGGTTTAACATAACCTAAAAGAAATAATATTAGTATCACAAGTTCTTTTCATTTTAAACTTCTTCGTGGTCATAATATATATAATTGTACTTGAAAACACCTTTTAATTCTTTTATTTAAAGGATAAAATAAAGGAATGTATCAAAGCTCAAGATATTTATAATAATTAAATTGTTGATAACTAAATAAAAATAATCAAATATCTTATTTAAATGAATATAAAATATCATTCTTACTGATTATACAATTTATATCAATCATTGACAAAAATTAAGAATTTGTTTGACTATACAACAAAATGGTCGTTTCAATGATTTGTAAAGCTACACAAATTTAATAGCTTTTTTCATTAATTTAATGTAAGGTTTGATATTTCATAGAGCTCAATATCAATTAAAATATAAAATTTATCATTAAAAATACATATATATCATTATATATTAATAAATATTTAAAATTTGTTTGACCACACAACATAATGGTCTGATAAAAATTTGTTCAGCTATATAGACAATGGCTTAAAATAAAATTTATTATTATTCTCAATACAAAATAAAATTTAAAACTATAAAATTTGTTTGACCACACAACATAATGGTCTTTATAATATTTTGTTAAATAATTACCATAATTAATACAAAATATATTTCATTAAAAATTAATATAAATAAAACAATTTATTCATAAATAAAAGTTGATAACTAAGTTTAAGTATGCTAATTTAAAAGCAATTTAAAATTAATTAAAATGTTATTATACTTTTATTCATTTAAATTTTAATTCAATTAACATGAATTCATTCATAAGTTAAATTATAAAAATATTATGTATCAACCGTTCTTAAGATGAAGGGTCATAACTCTCCTACATGATGCTCTGGTCAGATAATAACTTCATGTTAAAGTCTGAATCGTCGTTGATGTGGGAGTTATGAAGTTTCTTCTTGAGTTAGGGCTAGTTTATTCATTCATTATCTTACTATGTAATTTTCAATTTTATATATTAATATTTAAAGTAATTACGTCCGGCCAAGACGGGAAAAGGGCATTAATTTTTACCAATTATTGTAAAATTATCAATCTTTTCTTTAATACTATGTTAACCATCGCCAAGGAGGGTAATTTTGTAATCGCTTTTCGTGCCTGATAGGATGTCTTAACACAGCCCTGTCTAATTTTCGGGTGTCTGCCTTGTTAAGCTCCAATCAACCATGGAAATATGATTGTGAAATTGCTCACCTTGGTCTTGGGCACTTATTTAAAAAATAATATTGGTGATGTAGACCTAACAGTCTAAGCCATTATATGAAAATAAAAAAAAAAAAAAAAAAATTTGTTGTGTGATTTTGTTACAATAATATGTTCCTGATCTAGGGCGCTTCTACCAATCATTATATCTACTTTCTGTGCATCATTTTCAACAATGAGAACATCTACGTTGATATCTATACCGTCGATGGTGATTGTTGTGTTTACATTTCCTAATGTCATTGTTCTACCGTTCGCAAAACCTTGTAAGATTTGTTTATATGGGTGATAAACTAAATTAAGTTCAACGGCTAGTGATTCCTTCATAGTTACACAGTCGCTACCTAAGTCTATGAAGCAAATAACATCGACGCCGTTAATTTGAACGATTTTATGATATTCATCACATAATTTGTTAATTCTTTTTACAGATTTTATATTTTTGAGTGGACAATTAATTTCGTAGTGACCTTGGTCACGACAGTAGGTGCATATGAGACTTCTGCAGTCTCTAGCGAAATGACCAGCAGAGTTGCATCTGCGACATCGAAGAACATTACTTGGACTATTGTTATCGGCGGCGTTGGGGCTATTGTTTGAATTGTTTCTAAACCTTGACTCAGTTGAAGGTGATTTAAAATTGTTACGAAAGGATTTACTTTCGTTTAAATTATGTAGGTGTAGGTATTCAACGTTTTCGTGTTGCTTAATTCGGTTAATTAAATCTGAAATGCGCTGAATGTTTTGTAAAGATAGGTTGTCTCTTACTTCTTTCGAAGGAATATTCATTAGAATATGTTTAATAATCGAAGGTTCATCCAAATTACCTTGACTTGCGATTCTACGCATATCGTAGATATATTCAACATAACTTTCATTTGGTTGTTTTTGACGACGGATTAACGCAAAGAATACGTCGCATGAATCATGGGTACTGCCGAACTCTGTTAGCAGACCAGCACGGAGTTCATTCCAATTTGTAATCGTTGAGCGAACCGACTGATACCATAGTTGGGCAATGCCGCGCAATTTTACAACTGCCGCGTAAAATATTACTAATTCGTTTAATTGGAAAATAATACGTAGATGTTCAATTTCGTTTAACCAGTTTGAAATTGGAACGCTGTTATTAGCCGTAGGATCGAACACTGAAATCATTTCAGCTACCGCTTGTGGAGTAAAATTGACAGAGTCTGATCTACCGACGGTATTTCTATGGTTTTGATTAATATTTTGATATGAAATCGAATTGTTACAACATGATTTGGTTGTTTTACGGGGTCGGAGACAAATTGATTTTGTTGAAAATTTTCACTTGGACACGGTGAATCAAAATTATTGTTCGGAGGTTGAATATTTTGATGGGGATTTACATAATGACTACGCGGATTATATATAGGAATACGAGGAGTTGATGTAAAACGAACGTTATTTGGTTTTGGTTGAATATTTGTGAGGTTATGTGCACTTTCACTTATATTATAATTTAAATTCGGCGGTGATATAAAAGCATTATAGTATGGGTAGCGTAGATTTTGGTTCTCGTAGTTTTTTAACTGTATTGGCAAGATACTTTGGTTATAGCCAGGTGCATTCGTATTATGCGGTGTTTGAATCTTCGTAAAATTATTTAGAATTAAATTGTTTTCGTACCCGGTAACTGTTTCGTAATTTAATTGGTTAGGTGTTATTGGATTGGATTGTAAAGGAGACAAAAGACATTGAGTCAGTGGATCAGCGTTGTTAACATTTTGTTTGTATTCTGTTGCGGTGCTTGGTGGTGGATGCATATATATATTTGAATTGATTGGTACAGTACCTGGTTTCCCCGTTGTTGTTTTATCCCCGCTGTTGTGAGTTGAGTAGTAAAAGTCTGCGTTTGTAATTGTTTTTTCATCCCACGTGGTTGCCATTTTGTATATATACGATGATCAAACGTGGATAATTATTATATTCATTTTTCGATGACTGCAATATTCGACGATGTTGTTTGGTTATCCCACTTCTGATTTATAAAACGTTGGTTTTATGTTTGTCAGGATGTTGAAAAATAAACGGCGATTACTCTATTTTAAAATAATATCTTTTATTACATAAATTCGGCGATGATCTGACATCTTCAAAAACTAATACAATCTACTAATTATTAAATAAAAACGATCTTAGTGACATCTTTCTTGTATCACGTAAATTAAAAATTATAAATGAACTAAATATTTATTTTACAATAGTTCCGAAACATTTAACTGCTGGTAAGCACCCGATAAGTCAAGTACACAAAAATATTTACAAGTCGCCACATTTGCAAAAATGTCATCCATTCTTGGTAGTGGGTAATGTTCGGTTTTTATGTATTTATTGATTGTTACCTTGCAATCAATACAGATGCGAATTTCACCGTTGGATTTAGGTACACTAACTATTGGACTAGCCCAACTGCTGTATTGAACTGGTTCCAACACCCCCTTATTACATAAACGATCCAATTCGGCTTCTACCTTATCGCGAAGTTTGAATGGTACAGTGTACGGTTTATGAAAAATTGGGACACAATTATCATCCAAATTAATTTCCGCCGTAAAATCCTCTATCATTTGCTCGTGATTCTCATTCGGTATCACATTTTTAAATTTTAATTTAATTTCGTCTAACATTACATTTTTTGGATTTATATTATATAAAGTTTTGACTGACCTTACAAAAAAATTATTTTTCCAACCTGGAACTAAGACATTGAGCCAAGATCGACCAAGTAAAGGTTTAATTTCTACATCGGCATTAATTACTATTAATTCTAGTTTAAAAATCTCGTTCTCAAAGTTTACATTCACTATTATTTTTCCCAAGACTGATATCGTTTGACCTGTAACTGTAGAAAATCTTTGATTACAATTATTTAATTCTAAGTGTGAAAACAATTCTTTATACTTAACTAAAGTAATAACAGATGTGCTGGCTCCTGTGTCTATTTCCATTTCTATATCCATATTTTCGACCACAAAAAAACAATATGCTGGACCATTTTCTTGATCAAAACTGTTTATCAAATTGAAATTCCTCTTGTTATTGCATACTACCGATGTATGTCCAGTATTGTTGCATGTAAAACATTTCCATCTTCTAGCAGGACAGCGAAATTCATCATGTTGATATACACCACACCTTGAACAGGCATTGGTGTTTTGACTGATTCGACGTTGAACTGTTGGACTAACCTCTTCTTTGATTTGGACTAATTCCTCTACGTTGACTTTGCCATCCATCTCTATTTCGGTTTGGACTTGGACTCAAAAATCTTGAATGATTTGAACTTTTTCTATTCTCATTTATATAACTATTTGCCGGACTTAATTCTCTTGAAAGACTTGGACCTCTTCGATTATCATAACTTTGAAAACGATCTCTTGACAAATTTCTTCCTCTAAAATAATTTTGATTATTCTGTGATAGACGTTCAGCTTGCACCAAAAACTGAGATTGTGGATTTATTGCTCTTGATTCCTTCTCCGACATCTCCATATTACGAGCAATGTTACAACACTCTGAAAATGTAACCTCACTTTTTTTTAATAACTCGCGTTGAATTGCTTCATTTTTAAGACCAACTATAAATTTATCTGTTAATGCGTCGTCTAGAAAATTTCCAAATTCGCAGGTTTGTGCTAGCTCTTTTAATTTGATTATAAAATCGGAAACAGATTCACTCTCTTGTTGGTGAGTTCTCGAAAATTTAAATCTTTCAGCGCGTTTATTTAGTTTTGGCTTGAAATGTGTCTTTAGGATATTTATCAGTTCATCCAATTTCTTTTTGCTAGGAACTTCTGGTATTGTTAATGATTTTAGTATCTTGTAGGTGTCCGTTCCAATTATTGTTATAAAAAGGGCCACTTTTTTTTCTTCAGTAATATTATTTACAATAAAAAACTGATTAAGACGTTCCTCGTATGCTTCAAAGTCATCTCCCGGAATGAACGACTCAATGCTTTCAATCAGCGACATTAAAATTGAATAGTATCAGTTTTATAATAATTTAAAGAGTTCTCACCATGTGTTTTAAACTTTCTTCGACCGGTATCCAATTTCCCCGTTAACTTTGTTTGCAGTAATTTTTTAATTGCACCTCAAAACTGTTTTATTTTTGCATTACTTTGAAATATTAAATTCATATATATTTAATATAATATATTCACTGTATTTTTAAATAAAAATTTATCAAAAAATTCACTATTTTTTTTTAAATGAAATTTTAATCAAACATTATCCCATCCTCATCGCCAATTTGATATGTTTTTTATTAATTAACACAATTTTATATTCATACAATAATTTATTTAATTGAGATGATTACAATTCAACCGATTTCTTTATACTGAATTATATCTTTTAGAAATATATTTTGTTACATCTATTTAATAATTTATTACTATGTATTGATTTACTATAATTAAATCCTGTTTTTATTTATATAAATATATACATATATATCAGGGTCGAGAGGGAATATTGAATGACCTTAAACCTCATAAGTATTGGAGATATATGCTAAAGTAAGGTTTTTTTTAAATTAGAACCCATATATTTAAGGGTCTTTTTAAATTAGTAAATCAAACTACACACTTTTTGCTTACAAAATTTTTTTGTAAAGTGTACGATTTTGTAGATATGATGAAAATTGATTTGCACTAAAGCAAACGTGTCTTCGCTAAGGTCTTTAGAAAAAAAAATAAAATTTCGATAAATTAAAAAAAACAATGAAAATCATTCAAAAATTTAAATATTATTGCATCGTGGTCTACTGCGTGAAATTGATTTTGTTGTTTTTTTTAATTTATTGAAATTTTATTTTTTTACTGAAGAACTTAGCGAAGACACGTTTTCTTTAGTGTAAATCAATTTTCATCATATCTACAAAATCGTACACTTTACAAAAAAATTTTGTAAGCAAAAAGGGTGTAGTTTGATTTCCTTAATTTAAACAGACCCTTAAATATGTGGGTTTTAATTTAAAAAAACCTTACTTTAGCATATATCTCCAATACTTATAAGTTTCAAGGTCATTCAATATTACCACTAGACGTCCCCCTCGACCCTTAAAAAATATCACCTTGGGTTTTATTTTGTCCCATCTAGCATGGCTCTCGAGATAAAAGCCTGGCATTTTTTAAAAAACTCACCCTGTATATAATATATATAGGGCTAATTCATATTAAATTTAAGTAAAACGGGAAATTTTCACATGAGTGGTTTGGAATCTCAAATTTATCATATGTATTCTGTTTGTCATCGAAAAAAAAAATATACGTATTTTTTTTTTCCCTTGAAAAACAGCATAAGTGTAAAAAAAATCAAATTTTGTCAAAAAAAACATCTTTCGACTGGCCCCAAATAACTTGAGAATGGATAACATTCATGGATAACAACCATTTTGTCAAAAAAACATTTTTCGACTGGCCCCAAATAACTTGGGAATGGATATAGCTTTAATTCTAAATATTTTTTTTTAAACGAAACTCAGCTAAAAGAAAAAAAATAATTCGTTTTTAATGATTTGTATCTCACTCAAATATTAGTTATAGAAATATCATCCACAAAAGTTAAAAGGAAAAAATAATTCGTTTTTAATGATTTGTATTCACTCAAATATTAGTTATAGAAATTAGTTATAGAAAAATCAATTTTTTTTTAGTGGAAAATTTAATTTTGTCCACTTTTGTGGATGATATTTCTATAACTAATATTTGAGTGAGATACATATGATGTCACTTTTGGCTAAAAAACAGGTGTCGAACTCAAAGTTTATTATACAATTTAAATTATTAAATTTACTAGGTAAAGGCACTAGGTAAAAAAAAGGGTAATTTTCCACTTTAATATGCCCTTCTTTGATTAAACTGAACTTTTTATATATGATTAAGCCTTAAGGTACGCTTCCTGACCATATTTAGTTAAGGATGTACATGGCGGAAGTCATCCGTTCTCTTGTTTTTAATCATTTAAACCTCAAAAATCGCTATAAAGAAAGCAAAATAACTTTTTAACTGGAATTTTTTTTACAATTTTGTTTTTGGATTTAAGATTTAAAAAGCAAAAGAAACAAATTTGTTGAATCTCAACTTTTTCCTGGTTCTAATAAAGAAGATAAAAAGACGATTTTCAGGCGAATTTATGTTGTGTTGCATACGATGTTTCATAAAATAAAATAATATTTGTAGATGAACATTGTAAAATTTCAATCAAAGGACGCGAGTAGTATATATTGATTTTAACTTCAACAATTGTTTGAAATTTTTGGTTTCATAAACATTTCAATTCTGTTTCTGAGATTAATTATACGTTTAGCAAACAATTATGTTGCTCGGAGATTTTTTTCAAATTTGCTTTTTGTTTTTTAATTAATTAGTTAAACATGTTTAGCACACTAAATATGAAATATTCATTATTTAGACTCTTAGAATATCCGAAGATACCATGTCAACTATAAAGGAAGGAGATGAGGAAAATGGAAGGAATGGGGATATAGGAATAACTATACTAATTGTTTTAAATGATTATGGACATTTTCTTTAAATGCCTGAAGGGAAAATTCCTCGGGAAACACAGAGAGAGGCATTGAGTTCCACAATTTGGCCACTCTATTAAAATAGTCGTTCTGAAAGGACACAGTTCTACAACGAGGTATTTGTACAACAAATGGATGGGATCACACGGCAGCTCTTGTTTGTCGATTATACTGCGCACACGATGGAAGGATATTTTGAATTTTCTTAGAGGAGAAATCGCCAAAGTTATATTTATAGTAGATTGCAATTCAGCCACATTTCTTCTGTGCTGGAGTGAATCAAGCTGGTCCGTTAGTTCGGTATTACCAATCAACCGTATTGCTTTTCTCTGTACAGAGTCTAGACATTTTATTGTTGACTGACAAGTACCTCGCCAAACATGACAGCAGTTACATGGACATGGACGAATAAAGGACTTGAAGATTAGCAAAATTTGCTCAAGATTGAAATACTTTTTACATCGACTCAAGAATCCTAATTTTTGCATTGCAGATTTAGCGAGGTTGAACAAATGTTTATTCCATCTCAGGTTATTTTGAATATTCACTCCAAGAAGTCTAACTGATTCAACCTCTCGCAATTCCTCGTGGTTTATTTTAATAGGGAAATTTTTATGTTGCTCTATTCGTGAAAGACGGCATAGTTTGGTTTTGGTTGGATTAAATGAAACAAGATTACGATCTCCCCATTCCACTATACGTTCCAGATCTTTGTTGATAGAATCAATTAGCAGCTCTCTATCAGTGGTAACGTAGTATGAGATCGAAATTTAGGAGATGCATGTGATGCATGCAATGTGCTGTCATCAGCAAAACTATGGATTGGGTGCACTGTGGATATAAGTAAGTCATTAATGTATAGAAGAAACAAGGTTGGTGAGAGTGCAGAACCTTGGGGAGCCCCAGCATTGGTTGTGAAAATATTGGATGTGATACCATCTAAATTAACATGGAATTGGCGACCTGTAAGATTTATTTACATTTAGTTATATGAATTTAGTAAGTTCCCTGACGGAAAAAGGAGTTTTACGGAAAAATTTTATTTGTCCATACTGCAATAAAATTGTGCAGTATCACTTCAATCATGATAATCTCGTTCCTCCTTCGTAGTAAAAAATAATAAAAAAAAGAAACAACGTTGTTCTGGGCAGAACGAAATAATCTATAAAGACAAAACATATAAAAAAAACGACATAATCTATAAAAATCGTTTTGTATGGGTTTATAGACTAATTCATTTGGAAACGAATTAATCTATAAAACCAAAATGAATTTGAAAAAAAAAACGTCATAGTCTATAAACTGAAAAGGAGTTTATAGACTAATTCGTTTTAAAACGAATTAGTCTATAAAATTTATTTTTATAGAATATGTCGTTTTAGAATTTATAGACTAATTCGTTTTCAAACGAATTAGTCTATAAAACTCAAAAGTTCAAAATTTATAGATTAATTCGTTTTCAAACGAATTAGTCTATAAATTTTGGAAATGCAGACTTATAGACTAATTCGTTTGAAAACGAATTCCTTAATCGAACAATCAATAATTATTCTACCCATCTATCGTTATTGTTATATTGAAATTGCTGTGGTTTGCCATTTTCACGTTTGTCCCCATTGTAGTAAATCATATGCTTTTTAATCATACTGTAGAAATAGTATTTTTTACTTAGTTCATAGTACATGGGGTCAAAAGTATCCTTAGCTTTATTCAAATACGCGAATAATTTTCAAATTTATATAATTTCTGCTTCCAGTTAAGACCAACAGCATTCTTGTTGTAGAAATAAATTATTGAAACTGGTAAAGCTGGATCGACCAAACCGTTGCCATGGAAAGTATTAGGCGTTCATAGTAATTGAAATTTGATGAGAATAAAATTTCCAATGCGAATGCAGGCCATGTTTCAATTGGCCAGAAAAGATGCGAAATATTGTTTTTCATTCCACTGTTCCGACGATCCGCTAATCTGATTCTGGCTATATTTTTGTTGTGCGAAACTTCCGCTCTTGAATTTTTTGGTGTGTCCATCATCTGCATTAGCGTGACACTATCGTACAGCATGTTGTCATTTCTATCGTTTTGCCATTTGATGAATGCACTGCTTGTCGATGGCTCATCTGAGTTGAATGCACTAGGCGAATCTTCGCATTTTTCAATAAATTCATCGCCGCTATCGTTTAAAAGAGACTTCAAATTTGGACAAGATGAAGGTTCTGGTTTCTCTGGGCCATTAATTTTTTTCTTTTTTAACAATGGCTCACTCAAAATCTCACTGCGAATTAATCTGTGTTTTGTTCCGTTTAAAATGCAATTAACTTCATTTTCAAGTTCGTCCATTGTTTTATTCAACTCATTGTCACTTTCTTTTTTCGCTTCGTCATCAGAAGAATCAAACAAATCAAAAATTGTACGCAAACCCGAAAATTTGGAAATTGGTAATCGAACCGATCAATATCCATATCGCGTGAAAAAATAACGACTTCACTTTACCAAATACTGACAGGAACTGATCGCAGATGACAATCATGCCGAGATATTCTCTTTGCACATACATACCACACATTCGAAAATTTTATAGACTAATTCGTTTTCAAACGAATTAGTCTATAAAAACTGAAAGTTTAAAATTTATAGACTAATTCGTTTGAAAACGAATTTGTCTATAAATTTTGAAAATGCAGATTTATAGACTAATTTGTTTGAAAACGAATTAGTCTATAAAATTTTCGTTCAATTTTTTTTATAGATTATGTCGTTTTTGAGTTTATAGGTTATTTCGTTTGGAAACGAAATAATCTATCAAAAAAAAAGAATTTTATAGACTATGTCGTTTTTATTTTTATAGATTAATTCGTTTTTAAACGAAATAACCTATAAAAAAATTTATAGATTATGTCGTTTTTATTTTTATAGATTAAAATTTATAGATTATTTCACCGTGCCGTTGTTCTGGAAGTAGTAGTTTATATGAAAACACTTGGTTTAAAGGAACACATGTGAAATTGCAGAATTCACCACCACATCACCAAGACAGCAAGTAATTAGTTCGAATTTACAACTTTCATTGCCTTCTATAAATAGAATTTTGATAAAATGTAGTCAGGTAGGCTAATTGCTTTTAATATATAAACAAATATATATAATTTTATATCTGTTGTATATGTAAATTTAAATATTTTATTAACAGTTACTAAAAAAATTGGTATTAAATGATATTAATCAAATTGGTAGTCCAGGCAAAATTGTAGAGATTGATGAGACTAAATTTGGTGGACGTCAAAAATATCATCGTGGAAGACTTTTAGGAGGCTCCTGGATATTCGGTGGAATCGAACGAGAAACTAAAAAGTTTTTTACTATCCAAGTTCCATCACGTACAAAAAAGGAATTATGCCCAGCTATTAGAAAATATATTGCTCCTGGCCCAACAATATATAGTGACAGCTGGCCAGCATATAAAGGATTGTCCAATTTTTTTTTTTTTTTTTAATTTTATTTTCCAAAATAATTAAATTATACAATATGTTGCTGCTTTAGTTTATATATTAAAATTACATGCAGGAAAATACTTCAATTAATTTCAAAATAATGGGCTAATAGACAAGATGTCGTTGAATACTTAAAACTAAAGAAAAAAAAAGAAAAGTAGAGAAAATTAATAGGAAAGGGATAATAATATTATTTAAAGTAAAAGTTATTTAAAGAAGTAAATAAATATCAATTAGTACTGACATGATATAACACAAACTTTGATGATGATTGTGATAACAATATATAGTGACAGCTGGCCAACATATAAAGGATTGTCCAATTTAAATCTGTAATGAAGAGCTTTCTCATTGGCGAACCAATGAGAATGGCATAGCAGGATGCGTACCTAGAGTAATTTTACGCCTTAACGACTAAAGCTCAGTCCTCGTGGATTTGATAGAGTAATACCTGCTGCTTCAACACAAATGCAGAAATGAACGCAATTTACGAAAAGTTACAGAAATGGAAAAAAAATACAAGTGGGGAAAATGGATACTCTGGCGACCCCGTTTGCGAAAGACCTACGATCAGCGCGTCCAACCCACACAATCATTCCCAGACGTCCACACACTCACGCTTCACACATGCTAACATTCACCCACACATTCAGACGGCGAAGCAAGACACTTAAGCTCTAAGACCCGCTGCAAGTATCGCAAGTGGTAGTTATCACTATTTCGTTGTATGGCTGTCATCTGACCCATGTGATACAGCTCGCAAACCACCGCCATCGCTGGTACACCATGAGTCAGATCCTAGAGCACTGGGGAACGTCACACGCTAGATTGAAAGTCTTTATTGATTATTTCTCTTTTTCTTTATTAATAACATTTTTAAAAATTTATAAAACCATAAGTAATTCCCAAAAACAAAATATTTACAACCCAAAAAAAAGATTGTAAGTTTATTGGTAAGTTAAACAAACATGTCCAAACCAGTTTATTTCAATACCTGTAGTTTACAGTTGGTTTATGTATTATAGAATTAATAAACCTAAAACATGACAAGAATTTGTTTTTTTTTTGTAATACAGGTTATTTGAGAATGATTTTTGATTTACTTAAAAATATAAATTCATCAATTTAGGTAATATAATAAAAGAAAAGGTATTTGGTATGTTAATTATTACCTCGGAGTAAAAATATTTAGATTAGAATCATTTCCAATTCAGACTAAATGTGTCTCGCTACACGCACCGCCAGTTTACACATACACGCAACGACAAGCACGCCCCCATTCAATCACGGATACACCCTTTTCTCACACATTCACACTTCTACGAAAAAAAAATAAATAAAATAAATCAAGTTCGCTCACCCCATGATTAAATCCTCCCTGCTACAACGTCTTACGCCTTAGCCCTCTATCAGCAGTCAATAATCCCACAGGTAAAGTATCAGGAAAATTGTATATCACTGTTGAGTTGAACTTCAGTTGTAATCACACCAAAATTTGATGTCAGTTGAAATATGCACAATAAACGATAGCCACAGCAAAAATTTGATATAGATGATACGTTTCAATAAGCACAATTTACGACAGCAATAATAAAACTTTGATGTAAATGTTGGTTTGTAATATGTAGTAACAGCAAAAACTTGATACAAATGAGGCGTTCCAATAAATACAATATACGACAGCAATAGCAAAACTTTGATGTAAATGTTGGTTTGTAATATGTAGTAACAGCAAAAACTTGATACAAATGATGCGTTCCAATAAATACAATATACGACAGCAATAGCAAAACTTTGATGTAAATGTTGATTTGTAATATGTGGTAATAGCGAAAACTGGATGTAAATGATGTATTTCAATGAATACAATATATGACAGCAATAGTAAAACTTTGATGTAAAGGTTGATTTGAAATATATAAGATATATGATAGCACCCGTAAAAATTTGACATTAATGTTAAGTTGAAATATGTCAAACATACGGTGGTATCAGCAAACATGTTTTACAAATGATGAGTTGAAGTATATAAAATATATGATAGCATCCGCCAAAAATTTGATACAAATGTTAAGTTGAAATATGTCAAACATACGGTAGCAACAGCAAAAATTTGATATAAACGTTGAGTAGGAATATGTCCAAATATACGGTGGTAACAGCAAAAAAATTGATATAAGTGATGCGATTCAATAGGTATAATACATGGCAGCAATTGTAAAACTTTGACACCAATTGCCAATTTAGGTATTGTCGATTTGGTTGTTTTGTGTTGACTTTCTTGAAATTTATTTTAAGGTTAAAAATAAATTGTTTATTTGTAATGACGAAATTATCAATAAATTTTGCCAACATAAGAGGATTAAATATCAATCTTCATTCGGTTCATCAATATCTGGAAAGTTTCAACCCCGACATTCTTTTCTTAACTGAAACGATAATCAGTGACCGAACTGTATCTCTAGATCGTAGTAAATACCTTTGTCCTCATTATGATCTGGAATCCTCTTTTTATTTCAAGCATGATGTTTGTGTATATATCAGAAATACCATTCCATACGTTAGAATTAAAAATTTTGAATTAAATTCAAAATACCACAATATGGTATCACTTAAAATTTGTTGTTCTAATCAAACGTTGTTTGTCTTTAAAAATAGATAGATTGACTGAGTATCCTAACGCAAAGTTTATAGTTCTTGGTGACTTTAACGTTCACAATAAAGAATGGCTTATACACAGCTCTACTACTAACGATATAGGTAGACAGGCTGAGCTTTTTGCTGTTTATCATAATTATACACAAATTATAGACCAGCCTACGAGAGTACCTGACATTCCTGGACAAGGTAGTAACCTACTTGATTTGTTCTTGACAAATGATCCTTTCTTGGTACAATTTAAAGTATCAGATCCTTTGGGTGGTTCAGATCATAATTTGATCTCCACTCAATTAAATATCCAAACTCCTAAAGTTTTTAAAGCAAACCCCCGTCTGGTTTGGGACTATAAAGCGGCGGATCGGCAGGGTTTACGGACTTTTTTCAAATGGTTTCCATGGAAACATAATTGTCTTACTGATCAAGACCCAAACATAGCGGCTTGAAATTTTTCTAAAACTGTTCTCGAGGGTATGCACAGATATATTCCTAATAGATTGACCATCCCAAAGACTGATCTTTGGTTTGAAATAAATGCAAAAAAGCAATTAAAGTTAAGAAAAGGGCTTTTCGTAAGTTTAATCTAAACAAAACTGATGAAAACCTTAGACAGTACCGTTAAGAGAGAAATATTTGTAGGCGACTAATAGATACAGAAAAGAATCTCTTTAATAGAAAAAAAGCATCTAAATTTGCTGGTTCACGTAATTTCTTTAAAACTGTTAAGGCAGTCCAAGGTAATTTTGTAAGTCTTCTCTACCTCCTCTTATTGATAGTGATATGCCTGTAATTGACCCAAAAGAAAAAGTTAATCTTCTTGGATTTTATTTCTCTAAAAATTCTACACTAAAAGAACCCAATTTCTTACCTAAACCAATTCCTAGAGATTCTCATAAAATGATGCGTATAATTTTTCGTAAAAACATTATTCGGAAAATTCTTTTACAAATTAACACTAACAAAGCTTCTGGACCAGATCGTATTCCGCCGATTATTCTTAAAACATTTGCAAAAGAGCTGTCACCGATCCTCACTAAAATTTTCTATTTGTCGTATAAGAAAGGCATTTTTCCTGAAATATGGAAAATGGCAGCTGTGCAACCAGTTTCAAAAAAGGGCAGTAAAACTGATCCAACTAATTTCAGACCCATTTCAATTTTGTCCGTTGTTGCAAAAATTTTTGAGAAATACATTAATTTTAATATAATGACCTTCTTAGAGTCCTCAAAATTGCTTAATGGAAGACAATACGGGTTCCGTAAAGGAAGGGCGACAGGAGATTTACTGTCTTTTGTCACTCATGTATGGAATAAATCTCTTGAAAACCATGGTGAAACTTTCGGTGTTGCTCTTGATATATCTAAAGCATTTGACAAAGTATGGCACAACAATCTTATTTGCAAATTAAGTTGCTATGGTTTGGACAACCAACTTATTACTTGGGTACAGAGCTTTATTTCGGAACCAAAATTTCGGGTCAATGTTGATGGTTTCTCATCAGAAATTTTTTCAACTAATGCAGGCGTTCCTGAGGGTTCTGCCTTATCACCAACTCTTTTTCTTATTTATATTAACGATTTGTTCAATTCAACTGTTAATCCTATTCACAGTTTTGCTGATGATAGCACACTTCATGCATCACATGAAATGTCTAATATACATTCTCCATCAGCGCTTAATAACTGTAGGTCAAATTTGATAAGTTCCTTAAACGATGATCTAACGACAATCAACGATTGGGGTTTTATTAACAGTGTTGAATTTAATACGAGTAAAACACAGGTTTGCCATTTTTCTGAATTGTCCGCACCTAATCCGTTTCCTTTAAAGTTTGACTCCAAAGATCTTGTGTAGAAAGAATCTGTAAGACTTCTAGGAGTAGAAGTTGAAAACAATATGAAATGGAATTCTCATATTTTTAACCTAGCTAAGAACGCTGTTCAAAAATTGGGCTTTTTGGGACGATGTCGTAAATTTTTCAATAGCGAACAGCTTCTATTAATATATAAATCATTTATACGTCCCTGTATGGAGTACTGCTCTCACATCTGGGGGGCGCATACATTAGTAGTTTAAAGTGTCTTGACTCTGTTCAACGTAGAGCTGTTAAACTGATTGGCAACTCAACTCTTACTAATGAGTTTGATTCCTTGCAACACAGACGAAATGTTGCTGATCTGACAATTTTCTATAAGTACGTTATGGATGAACAAACTTCCAATGAGATCAAATCTATTTTACCTGAACTAGCAAACCTATCGCGTAACACCAGAGCAAATGTTGTGGCCCATCCTTTTTCAGTTCATATGAAAAAGTGCAGAACTGTTGCCTTTCAGCATGATTTTTTCAACAGAGTCTCTCCTTTATGGAATGCCTTACCCTCATTCTTCATTTATGGAATGCCTTACCCAATTCCCTGATAGCATTAATACTCAAAATTTCAAAGTTAGAGTCCATAAGTTTCTTAAAGAAACTGAATAAATATTCAAATTTAATCCCAATCCCTAGTTGGGCATGGTATCTTCGGATATTCAGAGACATTAATTTATAATTTATTATAATTAACACTAAACATGCCTATTTTTGAATTAAAAAAAAAAAAAAAAACCAATGTTGAGGTGAAATATGTAGAATAGATGATTTGAGATCAATGTTGATTTGATCACAGCAAAACCTTAATATCAAAGTTGCGTTGAAATATGTAAAATACCCAGCAGTAATAGTAAGACTTGGATATCAATCTCGAATTGAAATAGGTAAAACCGATGATTTGTTATATACGTTGATTTGATAACCGCCAAAAATTTAATATCAAAGTTGCGTTGAAATATGTAAAATACCCAGCAGTAATAGTAAGACTTGGATATCAATCTCGAATTGAAATAGATAAAACCGATGATTTGATATATACGTTGATTTGATAACCGCCAAAAATTTAATATCAAAGTTGCGTTGAAATATGTAACATGCCCAGCAGTTGTAGCCAAAAGTTATATATAACCGTTGCGCTATTAAGTTCCGTAACTTATAAAATTAATAATTGTATTCATTATAATTCAATCCGATCCTGCTCGCAAAGTTCATATAAAATGTTGAGCCCGTCAACGATGGAATGTAATATGAACAAGCACACAAATTGTATCACTCCACACAAACACCATCAACCAACATTTATTTTTTTGGTGTATATTAATGAAAATGCATCATTCAACCAACAAAAAATGAATACACATATTAAAATTCCAAAACACAATAGATATTAATTAAGAAAAATATCACCGTAATATTAACATTTAAAATTAATTTAATTTAAATATTTGAGAAACCCGAATTGGACGGACTAAGACTAATTTTATAAAATACACTAACAATATTTTCTATTTAAATCAAAATGATTTTCTAACATGGACCGACACGTTTGTAAATTAGTCTACGAGACGTCAAATACACAAATCAAAAATGCAATCGACTAAGAGACCGAGAAAGTATATTCATCTCTTTTTAGTAACCTTTAACTTCGAAAAGTTCGAAAAAAGTGGTTCTGATGCAAGGAAATTAATTTACATTATGTAAATAAATGTTAGGACCATTTTTCGTTAAAACAAACTGTTTGTTATTTTGTAATACATAACATTGTAAGACAATTTAACGAAATAAATTATTTCCAACACACTTGTAAGAAATATCAATGTATTAGAATGGATTAAACGTAAGTTTAATCGATTTTATGATGTTTATGTATTACGAAATAACAACTTACAACAGTATTACAGTGAAATTCAGATCTATAACGGAAAGATAATTTGATAAAAATACCCATATAGGAAATCGAATACAAAACTGATTGTAGGATAATAATTTTTTTTTTAGCTATTGCGACGATTGGACAAATATGCGCAGCTGTTTTGAGGTTTGAAAATTTCGTTGATCAAATATGGTTAGTGTCCGGAGAATTCAAATTTTAGCAGTATGGTAAAGTAATGCGGGCGAAAACGCAGTGCGAGTCAATATTAGGGGATTGTAAAGGAAATACTATTGTTAATTTTTTTATTCGAAGAATAAATTTATGTAACGGAAACTATAAAAAAAAATATGTCTATGGATTGTGAATGAATGAGAATCTATTATGATTACGTATGGTAAGCAAAATGGTGACTTATGAGAAAACAGACATTATATAAATCTGAAATCCCACCGCTCTACGTTATCATACTCCAGTATACATAACAAATCTTGGTTACAAACACGAGGTTGTTAATCATCGTTTGAATTTTGTAGACAAAATGATAGGTGTTCATACGCAATATATCGAAAGATTATGGTGAGATTTACGCTTTATTACGGCTTTCCAAGATTTAGAATTCGTCCCGAAAGATTCTCCGACTACATTGCCGAATTTACTTTTAAAAACAAATTTAAAATTGAATTAAGAATCGACGAATTTTTCGAGATATTAGGCGATATGTATAAAAACTAGTAAACACTAGTTAAACTTTACTACCTAGTTTAATACAAAATTGCTAGTATAGTAAAAAATTGGTTTGAGTATGAACTAAACTAGGAGGATAGTATTAAAAAACATCGCACTAGGTTGTTGCTATGGCGTTTACTAGGAATTTAAATAACAAACTTTTTTGAGTTGTCAAATAATTAACTTATTTGTTATATATCTTCGTATGTATTTCCAGTTTATCTATTTATTTAGTAAATTTGTAGAATTTTATGTTAATAATTATAAGAAGAAGTTCAATATTAAAATATTCATTTTATTTTATATTTTTGTGTTTGTTTACATGGAAGTGAAATAAGTTGTTTTATTGAAGAAAAAAAATCTTTATTTAAGTAAAACTTTCTTCTAAAACTTCGAAACCTTTTATGTTTGATCTTTCATTACCCAAGTAACATTTTGTATATACTATAGTCACAAACTATTGTTGTTTTATTTACGGAACACATACTGTACTCAAAATAGGCTGCGGTATTTATACTTCTACAAAATATTGTTTCTGATTGTACACAGTAAAGCTACAGTGTAGTAGCTTATAGCTTCGAATGTAACGTTTCTGATTATGTACTATATAACTGTATTATTACTTCTACAAAATGACTACATTGTGTAAAGTCTACGAGAGCTTATAGCTACATTGTAAATATACTAAACGTTGGCCTTGTAAATGTATTTCTACATTTACATATTAATTACAAAACTTTATTTTATTGAGAACTTATATACTTACCGTATATTTACGGGACATTTACATTAGGAATGTTTTTATACTGGCACATAATTTATACAGTTTTCTTAAGTCAAAATTTTTTGTTTAATAAAAGATGTCTGTTTCCATCGTGCGATGATAAAGAAATTTATAGCTAGCTTTCAGTGATAGACGACTCAATATATTGGGCATTAGTTAATAAAATCTGAAGTCTTATTTAATTTAAGAGTTACTTGTGATTTTAAAGTTTCGTAGATTTAATTTCTAACCCAAGGATCCCCGAAAATTATTGCAAACACTTCAAAATATAAATATTATTTTGACGGGTAGTGGAAAGCTTTGGTATTATGAGCTAATACGTTGGTTGAAGTTTTCGAATTTGGATCACTTAATTAATATTTCAGTTACCTTTAACATTGACGGCCTTCCCATTTTTAATAGCAAAAAGAGTTTTGGTCGATTTTATGTATAACCGATCATTCGGAATTCGGAGACCATTTGCATTTTATTGTGGTACAACAATGCCAAGCTTAGAACACTATGGGGCAAAATTTCGTAAGATAATTACAAGATACATTTAAACTTATTATATTTAGATCTGGCCGAATCGCAATGCCAGGATTACATTAACTAATTTATTGACATATGTAAATGTAAATAATTGTGTAGGTTCAAATGTACATAGTCTCCCACCCCCCCGTTTATGTAAAAAAAAATTTGGACATATACCTAAGTTAAGTCCTCATGCACTTGTGCTTGTACCAAATAAAAAATAAATGTCACTTTTGTTTATTTCACAAATGTCAAAAGTTGTAAAAGGATTTATACAAAGCTTTTACAAAACATATACAAGTAAATATTTGTAAAAGGAAGGTGTAAATGTAAATGCAAAACAACGAGGCTAATACTAAACGTTTACATAATTTATACATGTAAACTCTTTGAATTGAAATTGTTTGATTATGTTTACAGATCAAACACATAGCGTTTAAATTACGTTAACATGTTAACATTTTAAATATGGGAGTGTAAATGTAAATAAAATGTAAATTTATATATTCTGTGCACTCTCTGTATATCTACATAGGGCTAACTTGTATTTGAAAGCTTACAATTGAAAACTCAGCCATTTTCATGCAAAATTAATATTTGACTGTATTTAAAAAAAATAACAAAATACATTTAATGAAACTTCATTGGGTTTTATAACTTATGTTATAAGTATTTTAGCAAAACTTAAATTTATAAAAATAATAAAACAAATTTTATATAATTTTATCTCTCTAAAATAAATTGACATATAAAATTTTTTTAAAATTATATTTAATAATAATTTAATAATAATAATGGTATCTCTCACGTGTTGCCAAGTAGTGAAGAGAACGTGATCGCTTTTTGCAGCCGTGGATTTCCACAAATGGCTGCTAGCCGTATCCAACGTTGGGCCGTGTTTCTGTCGCATTTCAAATATGAATTACAACATGTAAAGGGCAAAGACAATGTTGTCGATGCATTTTCACGTTTGCCTGTAGAAACTATAAAAAACAAATCTCAATCTATAAAAAACAAATCAGAAACTATAAAAGACAAATCCATTCAAATTGATTATGAATTAATCAAAACTGAAACAGCTAAGGACGAAATTTTATCAAAAGTTTTTCTCGCGATAAAAACAAATAATTTATCCGAACTCGATAATGAAATGTTTAAACCATATAGAATTCGCTTCAGTGAATTAGCTATTGAAGCGGAAATTGTTTGTGTTGCGGAAATTGTGGGGTTATAGAATCATCATCATCACGGTAATACGGCAAAACATGTTAATTAGCATTCATGCATTTCACATGGGTATCGTTAAGACAAAGTCAATAGCACGTTCTTACTTATGGTGGCCCAGTTTATATGCTGAAATCGAAAATTTAATTAAAGGATGCAGCGCTTGTTTGTCTGTCAGATATGAAGCACCAAATTGTGAATTAATTCCATGGGAAAATATATAGAAAATCTGGTCCCGAATACACATTGATTATGCTGGGCCGAAGGATGGAAATTATTTTTTCATTATCACTGATTCGTTCTCGAAATGGGTCGAAGTTTTTAAAACAAATGACATTACAGCTGAATTTTCTATATCTAAATTAAGAGAACTATTTGCTTGTTTTGGTTTACCTGATGTTATCGCGTCAGATATCGGTACTCAATTTACTTCGAGACATTTTTCAAATTTCGTAAATCTTAACGGTATTAAATTTATAGTCATACCTCCCGGGCATCCTGCTTCAAACGGGGCGGCAAAATTCAGTTCGCAGGTTTAAGAAAGGACTGATTGCAGCAGTAACACACGCGAAAAATTATTATGAATCACAAAGCGTTGATGCTTTTGTTCAAAGATATGTATTTGATTATAGACTCGCCGTTTATTGTTCAACAGGAGAATCACCTTCGAAAGTTCGGAAGATCATTCAAAACAAGATTCGATTTAATTAGACCTCCAACAGTCAACATCTCCACCAACGAAAATTGGTTAAATAAAAATATTAGTGATATGATCGACAAAAGTTTATCTAATCAAGTCAAATATTTTAAGGGAAAGCGTGACATAGAGTTTAATGATAACGAAATAGTTATGGTCAGGGATTATAATACAAATCCAAACAAAAAGGGTTGGATATCAGCCAAAATTATTAAAATTCTTACGTACGTACGTACGTTGACCAAATTTTGGCATGTACACAACCAAATATGGTAGATAAAAGGGCAAAAGAAAATGCAATCAGTTATGAATTAGTCAAATTAGGATATGGCTCCAATGAAGGAGCTAAGCCATAAATAAAAAAAAAATTATTTTTCAATTCATAAATTTGTTTAATTTGACATATAGCTAGCGTCATTTTGTTTCGATTTAAAATCAATAAATTTAGCTAATAGTCCCTGGGCCCTCACCTACACAACCCTCTGACCACCACATACCCCACACTCCGTGAGGCGCCTGTCCTTGACGAATCTTTATTTAATTTTTTTATTTGGTATTAACCAAAAAAAATTCAAAGTGGTGCATATTGCGAGGTGAGTTTAAGGGCTCAAAAAATAAAAATAAATTTGCATCTACTCAAACAAAGAAAAAATTGAAAAATTGAAATAGTTAAATTCCAACGAATGTTTTTAGAATACTCTTGAGAATCGTCTCTTCGCTTTACAATTTTCTGTTCATATTCTAATTATGTATAATAAATAATTAACCATTTAATGACGGAATCGTAAAATCGTTCTAAATCTTATTAGCTTACTATCCTACTTAAAATTTAAATTCTATCTATTCTATAGAATCTGAACACTATTCGGTAAAAGATATAAGACATAATCTAATAAAACTGACTCAATAGTGTCACACTTACTCTATTTTATATATTTCTAAGATCACTAAAAGTGTTTTTTCACAGTTCATTTGTAGTATGTTACGACTTTCAAACCATTTAAATTTGACATAAAATGATCGAATGATATTAATAAATAAATTAACATACAATTATAATTACTAGGAGGGCCCGGAGTGCTTCGCTACGCTTATAAATAAAGTTTTTGCATAGACATTTTGTTGACGTAGAAGCAATGATTTCAAAAATGGTAATGAGAAATGCCAGCATATAATTTTTAATTTTTCGTTTTAAACATATAAATGTCTACGCAAAAACTTTATTTATAAGCGTAGCGAAGCTTGCCGGGCCCTCCTAGTAATAAAAAACAAAGAAAAATAACACGTCTATCCACTCCTAAATCAATGCATAAACTAAATTGAAATTTGAAAAGAAAATATAAAATACTAACAAAATCAATGCATAAACTCACTCATACCATTATCATTCATTCACAACATTCATTTCACCATTAACACCATAATAATTAAATCAAAAAAAAATCAAAGCTAGCTAAATCAATGCATAAACTCACTCATACCATTATAATTCATTCACAGCATTCATTTCACCATTAACACGATAATAATTAAATCAAAGAAAATCAAAGAAAAATAATAATAATAAAATAACAAAGAAAAATAACACGTCCATCCACTCCTAAATCAATGCATAAACTAAATTGAAATTTGAAAAAAAAATATAAATAATAAAATACTAAATAATAATAATAAAAAAACAAAGAAAAGACTTGGGCAATTCCATAATAAATAAAAAGCGGGGGGCGTTAAATTCACAAATACATCTTAATTCGTCTATAACTTTTTTATTTAAAATCCGAAAAAACCCAAAAATCTTTAAAACCTAAGTTACACTAATGACAGTTAGCAGTGAACATTTGAAATGAATCAAAATTCGAATAAAAAATCCTTAGGCTCCAGAAAGTTTTTTTTAGCGTATTAATATTTAAGATTTATTTTTTTTAAGGTAACTAATTCGAGGACTAGGCCTCCTGGCGATATGAAAATTTATCCGCTGTTTTGCTGTTGGATTGATTAAACTTCTTTTGTCCTGTACATCTAATTTAAAATTCCAAGCGGCAGGATATATACTATTAAGTTAAATTCTATTTATTATTTTAACCAGAATTATCAAAAAAAACAAATTATAGATCAAATTAAATATATTAACAAATAACTACTACTTGATCTATGTAATTTAGAAACGGTTTTTGTTAATTTGGTGAGAATTAGTTATAACATATCAAATCCCCCAAAGAACAAATGAACGTCCTACACTGAAAAAAATCCTATATTTTTATTAACTAAAGGACTTTTGTTCTCTTACATTAACTAAATGTTTTCAATCCGTACAAAATATGCACCTGATAATAAATGAATTTTAGTTATAATAAATAAATATTTAGTTATATTAGTTAAGATATAAAAATGCCATTAGAAATACTTGATAATAGTTTCATCGGCATGACGGATTGCATTTAGAGCAGAATAGTTTGCATCACAAGTGTTTTGGCGCTGAAATTTGCAGGTTGAATTTTATTGTTTTTCAAAATATAAAATAAAAATTTAAGTGCCAAAATATTAAAATTAAAAGTTAAGCACTTCTATAGTCGATAGTCGATAGTATCAATCAAGTTTTGGTAAGTTCAAGTAAATTCATACTAATTACAAATTAATTTAATATAAACGAAGAAAATTAAAAACGTGTTTTTTTCATGCTAAATTGTCATACAAGAACAGTAAACAAAGCAATTTTGGGATCAAAATACGAAAAAGCTCGATTTGAAATTTCAAGTCACCACAATACAAAGCTGCACAGCACAACTGGCGTCAATCAATCAATTGCAACAAGAAAGATCAATTGGGTCCACAACATAGTTGCAAAATTAAGTTTTAATTATTGAAAAAAACTTTCAGTTGTATAAATTTTAATTTTAAATTTTACACTAGGAAAAGCTGTTTGAGCTTGCCATGCAATACTAGCCGTGTTCGATTTGACTGAAGCAACTGAAACAACTGAAAAATTGAATGCAATGGTTGTTGTTTTTTCAGTTGTTTCAGTCAAATCGAACGCACCTACTAATGCCAACCAACATCACATACAACTTTATTTTTGAAAGAAAAGGAAATTATTAGAATAAACAAAAATCAGTCATTTTAATCGATAGCAGAATCATCGATCCAAGAGTAATGTAAACATATTTATTTTGATGACATCAATTATTTGATGCTTAAAAATACAAACGGTGAACGAGATTTAAATTATATATAAATATTTATTAATTTTACCATTAAATAAACCTTATTCATTTAGAAAAAAAGTTTTATTTATAATAACAAAAACTTCTGTAAATAGTAAGTAATATTTCTTTTAACAATAATAGTAGTTGAATCAATGAGTGAATAATGGGCGATATGTATAAAAACTAGTAAACACTAGTTAAACTTTACTACCTAGTTTAATACAAAATTGCTAGTATAGTAAAAAATTGGTTTGAGTATGAGCTAAACTAGGAGGATAGTATTCAAAAACATCGCACTAGGTTGTTGCTATGGCGTTTACTAGGAATTTAAATAACAAACTTTTTTGAGTTGTCAAATAAATAACTTATTTGTTATATATCTTCGTATATATTTCCAGTTTATCTATTTATTTAGTAAATTTGTAGAATTTTATGTTAATAACTAAGGGGTATCCCGCGGGCTTCGCTCCGCCCCCCCCCCCCCCTTCCCTCCCCCACCCCTTCCTCCCGCACGTCAACGCACTTAATCTTTTCATCCAACTTTGTTGTATTATCTCTTTTATTGTAATACCTCTTTATATACTCTGTTAGGTGTATTATTGCCATTCGCCAAAATGAAAAGATTTGCGGCATCACTAACACGTGAACATGCTATATACAATTGTCCATGGGTGAAGCAACCTTGGTTTAAATCAACACCAGCTCTCTTTAAAATTTGACCTTGTGATTTATTAATAGTCATTGTGAAGCTAACATTTATGGGGAATTGCAATCTTTTAAATTGAAATGGATAATTTGATGGGATGATAGGTTTTCTAGGTATAAAAACCATTTCGCCTTTACCACAACCGGTAATAATGATAGCTTCGATTATATTCTTTCGTAAGGAAGCTACGCGCAATCGAGTGCCGTTGCAAAGTTTTGGTGTGTTTAAATTTCGAAGCAGCATAATGGGAATACCAACTTTTTGATCTATTTTATGAAGTGGAAGACCAGGAGCAATGATACTGTTCAAAAATTCTACTGGATAATGCACTGCTTGTTCTGTTTGGCATATTGTGTTAATGGATATATATGAAGTTTACTCACCAGGAATTTTTCCGTTATACGATTATTTAGTGACAATACTTGGTCATTTCTTGGCGCTAAAATAGATCTTTCACACAACCATACATCCTCTTTTGTGGTAATATTGTGGATGTCGTCATAAATATCAGATATTAAAGCTTCAGTATTTGTAACAATTTGGCATAGAGTAGCTGAAATTTCAATGTCATGATCAGTATTAATCTCTGCATATTTTCCTTCACCAATATCTAAGAAAACTTCATACCGAGAATTCCATACCTCTGCTTTGCGCTCTCATGTTTTGCTTTAAATGGAGTGTTTTAAAATGTCTCCATAGTACTGAGCGTTTTAGACACGCATTGACCTCATCTGCTCTTGTACCTTTAACGACAACTGGCAACGTTTGCCTGAAATCACCTGCGAATAAAAAGGTTACTCCACCAAATACTTGATTATTATTTCTTAAATCCTGCATTGTTCTATTTACAGCTTCAATCGATACTTTGTTTGCCATAGTACACTCATTCCACACTACGAAAACACAATCATGTAGAACTTTAGCTCTGTGGCTATTCTTTGATATACCCCAGACTAGATTTTCCATACGATCAGCTTCAATTGGGATTTTGAACATAGAATGAGCTGTTTTTCCTCCGGGAATTAGAGTGGCAGCTATCCCTGAATTACTAAATACATAAACACACATTCTAATTCTTCTCTAAATAAAAAATCTTCATAAGCAACAAATGAAAAAATCTTGCAAGTCAGGTTTTAAAACATGTACAACAAAATAAAAAATGTGTCTCTATATAATACTCATATATTATTAGAACACTTATAATTAACCAACATTTAGGCAAACTCGTTGCTATGAATTATACTCATATATGTAAATACATATATATAATTATTAAAACAAATAAAAACCAATTGTATGTAATCAACATTTAGGCAAACTCGTTGCTATGAATTAAGTAATGGAGAATTCTAATATAAAAATTATATATTAAAAACTATATATTCTATGAAAATAAGTAGCCTACGACATTCCGGACATTCCTTTCTTTATGTATGTCAAGTTTCATCTAAATCAATTCAGCCATTTCGATGCTTATCCCGAACAGACAGACAGACAGACAGACAGACAGACATCGAATTTTATTTATATAGATTATAAGAAGAAGTTCAATATTAAAATATTCATTTTATTTTATATTTTTGTGTTCGTAAACTTACATGGAAGTGAAATAAATTGTGTTGTTTGATTGAAGAATAAAAATCTTTATTCAGATCCCGTATTTAAGTAATAATTTCTTCTAAAACTTCGAAACCTTTTATGTTTGATCTTTCATTAGTCAGACATGCAAGAATGAAGATGAAGCCCAATTTCTTTTCAGAACAATTGGCGATAGACTATTTGTCATAAGAGCTTTGAAGGTTTTCGTAGATTTGATACGTAATCTTTCGTAGATTGCTTTCAGCTATCAGATGGCAATTTGGGTATTGTTTTTGAGATTTTCCTATACGTTTTTCCAATGTTTTGGGGTGTAAAATGAACTGATTAAATTCGTTGGCGTACCTCTTATTATTAGTCGTGGCATACCGTGAATCGTTTTTATTACGTTTCTGATTTGGAACTGCGGTTTACACAGTCTTTTATTTTTGCGATGAATCATCAATCACCGCTCAAGCAACACTCTGTTTTGTCTTTAATATGAGCTTATTACAAATGTGTGATGATCGAAGGCGCTCCTCTTACTAACGATAGTATGCCTTGTCGATGAGTATATCGAATTATGCTAGAAACATTTGTTTTGATAAATTGATGCCTCGTGGCTTGGTGCAACAGGCTGCCGGGGGTATAACCAAATGTGTGTTAACTAAATAGTTGACATCACTAATGACTATTGAATACAAGAATTACTCCTCTGTTCTATCATAATTCTTGCAAATAACATGTAGTTCTCAGCATTAATATTTATATTTGGATTAATTTGTATTCGTTACAGTTAAACTATAAGGAAATGCTATTGTTAGGCTTAGTATTCTTCCTATTATAAGTTGGTATCCGGCTTTTATTTTTGTTGCTTTTGAATATGTTAAAGATACAAGAGGATTTAAAACTCCAAAAATTAGCGAAAAACGTTTCTTTAGTCTGGTAAAGTTAGAATGACAGTCTTGAGAACTATAAACGAAAAGAACTTTTGCTGTTTAAGAACTATGCTTTCGAAAACAATCTAGAGCTTCTCAAATGCGAAAACTTAAAAAATTGAATGCGGTTTGGGCCACACTAGAGCGGGAGAAAAGAAGATGAGTTTGAGGTGTTCTTATATTAGAGTGGTTCTTATATTAGAGTAGTTCTTATGAAAATTTTGGAATTTTTATGCTTTTATAGACTCAATGGGCTTAAAATAAATTTGAATCTTTGTTTTGCTTGATTTGATTTTGTTTTACATCTCTGATTTTCATATCTTTATCTTGATATAAATCTCCGTCACCTTGCCATTTAGGTTTCTTTAACAAATAACATGGGGGGGTTGGCATTGAATAAAATAATCAAGTGGCGATTCTTGTCAAAGTGCATTAGACGAGCCAGTCCCAACTACCCTTGCAATAACATTGACATGGGCCAAAAATGTGGGTTAGAAAATAATCTGCTTCCTGGTAAATAATTTACCAGGAAGCAGAGAATCCCTGATATTGACTCGGAGGGAAGTGATTTTGCACTTGCAGAACTAGCAAAATACTTATGTACGTGCTGAATACCTAGGTGGACTTACCTGGAAATCAAATATCACAGAAAGAGCCAAAAAAGCTACAGTGGCACTATCTATACTCATGTAAAAAAGCCATGGAGAAATATGGAACCTTGCACCTCACATACCCCAATGATTTTACATCTCGGTGATCATACCGATCTTAATGTACGGTGTGATCATATGCTGGACTGCAATTTCTAATGCTTCAACCCAGTTATGCTTCTCCATAATCTACCCTTTAATGTGCTAGATCAACAGATAACATGAAAATCAACTCTTTGACTCAGCTATAGGGATATGAAGCAGTTGTTCTGGATTTATTGATTCCAAGCATCTGATAGATTTTTGAAATATTGTAGATTCAAAATTCCTTTCTTGATCTGAGTGAATCTAATTGCTTATTGCTGCTTCAGTTATTATGGTTCTTGATTCCTGATTGGCATTGGACATACACCTCTGGCCACTTGCTAAAATAATTCATTATGACTAGCACATATTTGTTGGTGGTTTTAGTAGATGGAAATGGTCCAGCTACATTCATTGCAATTTTCTCAAATGGCGCTCCCATATTATACTGCCTCATATTACCATAACTTCTTCGTATAGGTCTTTTTGCAGTAGCTCCATTCCATGGCACCATTCCACTACCAATTGACGTGCTCCTGACCAATAAAATATACGTCGTACTTTGTCAAGGGTTTTGTTAATTCCCAGGTGACCGCCACTGGTTCCTCCATAACATTTCTTTAAAAACTTGAGGCATTTTTATTTTTGGGACTACTACTAACATTGATTCTTTAACTGTACACTTAGAACTTACAGAGGCTGTTCCATTATGACCAATATGACACTGTCTAGATTTTTCTCCTTTTTCACTTACGTAAGCCTCACGTCAATAATGTTTCCTAGCTTTCGGCCCGGTTACAGTGCTTGCATTCTACCTGGCATTCGTTAACATTTCCATGTGCAGTTCCTGTTCGATGTTTAATGTCAAAATCATAAGCCTGTAAGCGTTTGATCTATCGTGCTCCCTACCCCGCCGGGTATTTAAATTGTAATAAACAACTCAATGCTCCATGATCACTACTCAAATGAAATTACAAGTGTTTGTGGAAATGTTTCACACATAGCACTATAGCCAGCAATTCTTTGTGGGTTGCACAATGATCCCTTTCTCGCTTGGACAGTGTCTTCGAGTAATAAGGTATTACTTTCTCTTTCCCATCAATTTCATCGATTTCTTTTCCCCTCCTCCTATACCACCATTGCTGGTATCAGTATTTAATATAAATTTAAGATCGCATAGAATAAACCAGAACTGGTGCAGATCATAATCTTATTTGAAGTTCCATAATCGCATCGTCTTGCTTTTCGGTCTATTCAAATGCTTTATCTTTTCTTAAAAGCTTATGTAGGCTCTAAAGCCGCATTTAGACTATTGCAGAACTCTGCAATATTTCTGCATTGGTAGTGTGTAAAATATTCATTGCAGAAAATTTTGGCAATGAACTCATTGCAAAACATTGCAATGACTCATTGCAATGTTTTGTAATGAGTTCATTACCAAAGTTTTCTGCAATGAATATTTTACACACTACCATTGCAGAAATATTGCAGAGTTCTGCAATAGTCTAATTGCGGCTTTAGCAATATAATCAAATTCTGGTATAAAACGTCGATATTGTACAATCATTGAAAGCTGCAAAGCTCTGATAAATCTTTTAACTTTAACATACAACAAACTAGAAGTTTCTATCTTTAATAGAACCGAATTTATGAATATTTAAAAATAACTCGACTAGCCAAAAATCACGAAATTCTCGATATTTGGAACCGCTATATTTTCCAAAAAAAAATCCTCGAACACGTATATATCGAGTAATCCTCGAATACGTATATCTTTTTATTCGTAGTAAATTTTTTTAAAAATATCAATGCGTTAGAAATATTCACGATTCTCACATGACAAAAATATTTGTTAAAAATTTTAAGGGTAGCTTTCTCCCTTAGTTTTAATTTTGAAAAAATTCAAAATCGATTTTCCGATTTTTTAAATTTATTTCAAAATATACACATTCAATTAATTCTTACCGCGTGATGAAAGTAGTATCGATGTGAGTAGAGGGCACTGTAAGCAAAAAAAAAACACAGTTTTCACGCAGTTTTAAAACTTTATGATTTTTTTTCTTGGAAATATCAGCATGTAGGCATATTTTGTATGTGATAATTTTGACTTAAAATTTTTACGTAAATCACTTCTTATTGGCATGGGTCGCGTTAAACCTTGATCCGTCTCATTTGCTAATCATTTTGCACCTTCCGCATTCCGCTGACACTTGAACGATTATTTAAAAGCCAAAGTGTATAAGCACATAAAATTTGGAAAAGAAACGTGCAAAGTACATTGAACCAGAAGTAAGAAGCATTATGAACGAACAACAAGTCTGCAAGTGACACAATTCGTTATAGGTATTGCATCTCATTGATTCCGAGTTGTTAATATTAATTACTTTACTCTGAAGATTGGGTCGATTCTGCTTCAGTTATTTCAAGAAGAGTAAATTACTATGTCTTAAAAGTTTACTATTTCTAAAGGTGTCTAAAATTCACTGTTCCTTCGCCCGGTTTACGCAATTTGTAAACTTTACATGCACGAAAACATATTTCATCTTCCAAATCAGAATAAAAAAACCAATAAATTCAATACATTTGTCTTGTTTTCGAATTCATATCACAACTCAAAAAGAAAAAACTATAAATTAACAACTTAGTAATAGTTTTAGTGTGGTAAATAAGACACTAGGTTTGATTATAGTATATACCAGCATAAATCCAGCAAACTTTGGTTTTTATGCATACCAAACATAGCAAACACTCAAAAACAAAACAATTCGATGTTTTTTTTAGCAAGCTAGTAAAGTAAAGTTTCGAATACTTTTTTATGCATACGAAAACTAGTAAACACTTAAAAAACCTAGTTACTAGGTTTTATACATATGGCCCAATGAAGTAGTTTATTCTCAAGCAAAAGTTTAAAATTCGAGCGAAGCACGAGCGAGAATTTAATTTGCGAGAGTATAAAATTCATTATTCACGAATCGATTACAATACTTTATTCTCTGACAAAGAATTGTGTATTATAAAAAATAAAAACATTTTCTTCAATCAAAACAATAAATCTTTATTGTTTTAATTGATAAATCAAATTTCTTAATAAAAAAACCCTGATGATAAAAAACGCCCTTCTCATACAATCAACTATGTTCAAATAAACGAAATAAGAGAATTTAAATTAAAATTTGATTTTTTAACAAAACTTATCAAAGCAATTGTGATTCTAATTAGAAAATAATTTTAATGAAATCAAAACAATTTGACCAATTGAAATCATACCAATTGAATAATGATAATTTTTTTATATAGGAAAATTTTCATTAGACAATAGGTTAAGTTCATTAGGCTAAAGGTGAGAAAACAATACAATAATACATACTATTATTATCGAAAAAGTATGCAAATAAACCTGATATAATTAAATGGAAGAGAATATATACAGTTTATTCAATTTAACAAAGTTGTGGCAATAACTTCTCATTCATTTGAAATAATAATAATAAATTATAATAACTCCTGCTTTTAGAAATCAAAGAGAAAAGTTGCCTGGAAAAACGATGATTGAAATAAAACTTAAAAAATATTATTGTCATTATTTTTCATGAAGATATTCATTGTTTTTCTGTTTGGTTAGTAACTCCATTATTATTTTATTATTGTATAGAAAATCTTTTATAATTACAATTTGAATATAAATAAATTATGTATCATATTAATTGAAAAGAAAATATAAATTCTTTAAAGTTTTACTAATATTTGTTAACTAAATTTATGAAAGGATTTTGTGGCAGAAAAATTATTTATTATTTATGAAAGAAGAATACACCATACTTTGCCATTGTAGAATTTAATATTTCTTCTAATTAAATGGATGATACGGATTTAATCCTAGAAAAATAAAATAGCTGCAAATGACAATTTGATTTTCAGTAAATTATCAAATTGGATTAATTAGTTAAGCCGCATTCCTCGATAAGTTTACATATAAAATACTTGTGTAATAATTACTCTAGAGTCAAGATCAATTAACTCAAACTCTAATACAACTTCATCGTCATCATCTTCACCAAACAAAAGCTTCAATAATCTCATCAATTGAACAACTGACAATATTATGACAACTCAATTTTAATTACCTGGACATCTCCACTGCTGCTCAAAAACTCCGCACATCATCTCCATAAACTGGAATTCATCTCCTGTATCATCTCCACTCAACTCTAGCTACCAAAACTGGTGACCCCGATAAGAATCATTCCAGGTAATTTTTTTCTTTTATATTTTAAAATCAGGAGTTGAATAAGTAATTTTTGTTTTATCGATGTAAACATTTTTTTTTTTTTTTTGAAATTATATCATAAAAATTTTTCTTATATTCACTTACAATTCGTTTTGTTAAAGAAATTTTTTTTTTGTTTTTGTTACTTTTTCGGTTGGTTATCGTGAACCAACACGCCTTGGAATTTTTATTGGCTGCAACATTCTTCTACCTCGATGCCGTCCTCCTTGCCCACTTCAGTAATGTCTGCGAGCGACCCACTCAATTTAATTGAACTTGATCAGGAACAAGCTGCTCAGACCTTCACGGTAACACAAGAGCAGCTTGACAAGATGTTAGATGAACGGATGGAAGCTGCATTTTCCAGAATTCAGCTCCATCAATCATCTGTTTCTTCTTCTACACCTTCCTCTTCAAAACCGCCACCTGCAAGTTCAAATGAAATACTTTCTCCAACATCCGCTCCCCAAATTAACGCAATTACCCCAAAAGTCCCTCCCATTTGGTCTGATAAACCAGAACTTTGGTTTATCATGCTTGAGGGCCAATTCTCTCTGGGCAACATTAAGTCCCAGCAAGCCAAGTACGGTTATGTACTTGGTGTCATAACGCCGTCTCTTGCTACGCTGGTAAGAGACATTATTTCCCAACCAGATACGGTTAACCCATACGATAAGCTAAAAGAGGCTCTTCTAGACCGCTTATCAAGCAGCCCTTTTGATCGCTTGCGCAACGTGCTTCGCGGTATGGAACTTGGGGATAAAAAGCCCTCACAATTTCTTCGGGATTTAACTGCTGAATCCCAAGGTTTAATATCTGAAAAGATGTTGAAAATTCTTTAGGAGGATAAACTCCCACAGGCTGTGCGCACCGCTATCGCAGTAGTCAAGGCTGACTTGCCAAAGACTGCTGAGATAGCCGACAGAATTTTGGCCACTTTGGTTGGTCCAACACTAAGTGCGGTAGATACTCCTGCCGCTCCTTCTTCTTCCTCCAGTGAGGACAAGGTCTGGGCTCTGCGATATCAAGAATTGCAGACCCAACACGCACAGCTGCTGAATGCCTTGCAGCAAAAATCTTCTTCTCGACCTTTCCCTCGTAGTCGTAGTAGATCCAAGGATCGAAACGACTATAACAATTTTCGAAATAATCGCTCCAATTGCTCTAATCAATCTTCCGCGCGACCTCGTTCCAAGTCGCGCACTCAAATGTTCGATGGCATATGTTATTACCATCACACTTACGGGGATAACGCACGCAAATGTGACCCCGATTGCAAATTATATTGCCCAAAATTTTCAACTCCAAAAAACTTCTAAGCTCATCACATGAGGCGGCGTGTGATGATAGCTTCTCCAAACTACGTCTTTTGATATTCGATATCAACTCCCGTCGACAATTCTTGGTTGACACAGGTGCTGGAATGTCAGTTCTCCCCGCACCAACAGAGGAAAAACTCTCGAAAAAATCAGCTTTCACTCTCTACGCTGCTAACGCCACTCCTGTTAGTACATATGGTAACAAAACTCTAACTCTAAACATTGGTCTCAGACGTGTGTTCTGTCAGACCTTTGTTATCGCCAATGTTACCATCCCTATTCTTGGAGCTGATTTCTTGAACAAGTATGGTCTCCTAGTGGACGTTAAAAATCGACGCCTCGTCGATCCACTAACATCCTTGTTCACTCTCGCCAAAATCTCCACTTCTCCAACGCTCTCGCTAACAACCATCAACAATGATACGGTTGATATTCATATTCGAAATATCCTTAATGATTTTAAGGGTATCACTTCTCCACATGACCTAGCTAAGCCGGTCAAACATAACGTGACTCATGTCATTGAGACTCACGGTCCTCCCGTCGCTTGTAAGTACCGACGATTAGCTCCTGACAAACTGGCCATCGCACAGACGGAATTCGACATTATGTTGTCGCAAGGCATTTGCCGACCGTCAAAAAGCCCTTGGTCCTCTCCTCTCCACCTCGCCAAAAAGATGAACGGCGAGTGGAGACCTTGCGGTGACTACCGCTCTCTTAACAATGTCACTATTCCTGATAATTATCCTATTCCACATATTCAGGATTTTTCGCATCAGCTTCATGGATGCAAATTTTTCTCCACTATCGATCTCGTCCGCGCATATCATCAAATTCCTATTGATGAGCGCGATATTGCAAAAACTGCAATTTCAACTCCGTTCGGACTCTTCGAATTCGTTCGAATGACTTTCGGATTGCGAAACTCTGCGCAATCCTTCCAACGGTTTATGCATTCTCTTCTCCGAGACCTAAATTTCTGTTTCATCTACATAGATGACCTCCTTATTGCTTCTGAAACCTTTGAGGAACACCTCAAACATCTTAGGACTGTTTTTGAGCGTCTTTCCGACGCTGGTCTCATTATCAACGTTGATAAATGCAACTTTGCTAAAACCAACGTTGACTTTCTCGGACATTCCATTGATTCAACTGGAATCAAACCTTCTCCTGAACGTGTCGATGCTATCAATCGTTTCGAACGTCCCGAAACAGTAATGCAACTCCGCCGTTTTCTCGGAATGATTAACTTCTACCGCCGATTCATTCCTCACGCTGGTGGCAACCAAGCCATCCTCAACGATTTCCTTAAAGGTTCCAAAAAGAATGACAAACGTGTCATTCAATGGTCCGAAGCCATTCAAGCCTTCGACTTATGCAAGCGGCAACTCAGTGAGGCAACAATTCTTTCTCACCCCTTACACTCTGCCCAACTTGCCGTAATGGTCGACGCTTCCGACAAGGCACTTGGCGCTGTTGTCCAACAAAAAATTAACGACTGTTGGACACCACTTAGTTTCTTCTCTGTGCGACTCGATGAAACGCAACAGAAATACAGCGCTTATGATCGCGAACTCCTTGCAGCTTACTCTGCAATTAAACACTTTCGGTATCTCCTTGAAGGTAGAAACTTCACACTCTTTACCGATCATAAGCCACTCATTTACGCTTTGTCGCAGAACCCTGCCAAAGCTAGTCCTCGCCAATTCCGCCATTTAGATTTTATCAGTCAATTCACGACTGATATTCGCCACATTTCTGGAATTGATAATGTAGTTGCCGATACACTTTCTCGTGTCGAGCAAATATCGATTCCAGAAAACATTAATTACGACGAAATTGCTGACGCTCAGTTCAACGATAACGAACTAAAGGAATTAGTGGACACTAGTCCCACACTTCAATTCCGATCCTTTCCAGTATCGTTTGGCAATTCTAATGCCAAAACTATTTTATGTGATACCTCTTCTGGTAATCCACGACCTTTTATTCCAAAGCAATTTCGTCAATCTGTTTTCAATAGTCTCCACAATTTATCTCACCCAGGAGTCCACAGTTCTGTCAAACTCCTTACTGAAAAAGTCATTTGGCCATCCATTAAAAAGGATGTACGACAAATGGCTCAGAACTGCCTGGCTTGCCAAAAGGCAAAAGTCTCTCGCCATACTCAATCTCCTTTAGGTAACTATCCCTCCACTTCTCAAAGATTTTCCGAGATACACATGGACATTATTGGTCCACTTCCTACCTCTGAGGACAAACGCTATTGTATCACTATTATTGACCGCTATACTCGCTGGCCTGAAGCCATTCCTATCTCGGATATCACAGCTGAAACGGTAGCATCAGCTCTCTACTCCAATTGGATTTCTCGTTTCGGAGTACCTTCAGTAATCGTTACTGATCAGGGCTCCCAATTCGAATCCAGTCTCTTTAACGAGTTGTCAAAACTAATCGGTTTCGAACGCAAACGAACTACAAGTTACAATCCGAAATGTAACGGCCTCATTGAACGTTGGCACCGAACTTTAAAACCTGCGATAATGGCCTACGACAGAACGGATTGGACGCGTATATTACCGTCAATACTACTTGGTTTACGAACCACTTTCCGTGAAGATTTCCAATCTTCATCGGCTGAGCTCGTCTATGGTACTAACATTCGTCTTCCTGGTGAATTCTTTACCGAAAACTCCACTTCTACTCCTCAATCTGATTTCGTTTCACAATTGAAACAATATTTTACTCACCTTCGTCCATCTATTGCGTCAAGACACACTTCTCCTAATGTTTTCGTCTCCAAAAATCTCCAGTCTTGTTCGCATGTCTTCTTACGTACTGACTTAGTACGTAAATCTCTTCAACCTCCATACGAAGGTCCTTTTCAAGTCATCAGTCGCGATGATAAAAATTTCGTTATTGACCGTAAAGGTCAACATATTCGAGTTTCCATCGACAGATTAAAACCTTGCTTTAGGGAACAATCTGAAGATGACTTAACTCAAAACTCACCTACTTTGAGTACTGATCTCAGTCGCGCAGACGAAACTTCGTCTTCTACAGATAAAGTCCATTCTACTCTTCCGGACACATCCTCTTCTTTCCCTTCTACCTCTGAAGATGCGAGGAAACGCGAAGCTAAAGCAAATGTTTCAACTAAGAAGGTCAGATTTAATCTTATTCCTCAAACACAACTATTCCACCCCGCATCCACAATTACACGAGCAGGCAGAACTACTCGTACCCCTGCTCGTTTCCTTCGTGCTGTAGCACAATAATTTCTATATCGTCCCATCTTCGATGGAACTAGGGGGGGAGTGTTGTGGCAATAACTTCTCATTCATTTGAAATAATAATAATAAATTATAATAACTCCTGCTTTTAGAAATCAAAGAGAAAAGTTGCCTGGAAAAACGATGATTGAAATAAAACTTAAAAAATATTATTGTCATTATTTTTCATGAAGATATTCATTGTTTTTCTGTTTGGTTAGTAACTCCATTATTATTTTATTATTGTATAGAAAATCTTTTATAATTACAGTTTGAATATAAATAAATTATGTATCATATTAATTGAAAAGAAAATATAAATTCTTTAAAGTTTTACTAATATTTGTTAACTAAGTTTATGAAAGGATTTTGTGGCAGAAAAATTATTTATTATTTATGAAAGAAGAATACACCATACTTTGCCATTGTAGAATTTAATATTTCTTCTAATTAAATGGATGATACGGATTTAATCCTAGAAAAATAAAATAGCTGCAAATGACAATTTGATTTTCAGTAAATTATCAAATTGGATTAATTAGTTAAGCCGCATTCCTCGATAAGTTTACATATAAAATACTTGTGTAATAATTACTCTAGAGTCAAGATCAATTAACTCAAACTCTAATACAACTTCATCGTCATCATCTTCACCAAACAAAAGCTTCAATAATCTCATCAATTGAACAACTAACAATATTATGACAACTCAATTTTAATTACCTGGACATCTCCACTGCTGCTCAAAAACTCCGCACATCATCTCCATAAACTGGAATTCATCTCCTGTATCATCTCCACTCAACTCTAGCTACCAAAAAGTGTTAAACGGAACTAATTTCCTAAATAAGTTTAAAAATTTTCAAAGATAATTTATTATATTTAATTCTATTTTTCCTTATGGTACCATGGCAATGAAGTAAAACTGAACTTTTATCTTTATTTATTAAAACTGAAAGTTTTAATTTGAAACATTTAATGTATTATTGTTTTTTAGTTTTAATAGTTTATTTGAATTTGAACATAAAAATAACAATTTTTTAATTAAAATAGAGGAACTGAATCTGACCCGAAACCGCCGGTTTCTCAAAAGTAAAAACCGAAAACTACGGTTTTCTAAAATACCTTTTTTTTAAATTCTAAATATACAGAATAAGATGATTAATTTTAATAAAATTATTTCTAATAAATAAAAAACCCCTCTTTGGATTTATCAGAATTAAAATATTATGTTTCATTGGTGTCGTGGATGAAAATAATTAATTAATTAAATTAAAAAGATTAATTAATTAATAATTATTTAAATAAATAATTGTTTTATACAAATTTTTTTTAATTTCCAAATTAAATTCCTTTTATAACTATCATTTTATGTCAGATCAAATTCAACACACTCTGAAGTTGAGTATAAATAATCACCACACTTTCTCATAACGAAAACTCCTGAAAATATCATTTTTTAACCCTTCGTTAAAACCCGTTCATTATTTGTAGTCGTAATTATAAAGTATGCGTGTTGAGATCGGATTTGAAAATAGAACCCCAGGTAAACGTGTTTTTTTACACACATAACCGCAACCATATTAAACCCAATTTATTTAAAATGAACGTATTGACAAATTATTAGGATAAAAATATTTCAAAATCTATTTATTTACATCTCATGTATTAAAATTTAAAACATTAAATTATATCAAACACGACAATAAATCAATACATACGATAAATCAATTTAAATCAAACTCTGATAAACTAAATTGATATTCTTAAATCTAAAGTCGATCTAACGACCCAGGACAATAAAAACATAATTCTAACATTCTAAAAACTTTTTTGTGAATCAAAATTTTTTAAAATTTAATCTTCTTTCAATATTTTTTTATTTCATCGAAATCGATTGATTGTTTTTGGAGATATTTGAAAAAACCTATTTAAGTGCGTTAGTCTTTTTTTATTAACATCCTATGAGCTTTGTTTTCGCCTTAATACCAATTAAGGATTTACCAAATAAGATTCCACTTCGTGCAGGTTTTTAATTTTAAGAATTAATTTTTGCTCAGTATTTAGCGAATCATTGCACCAAGATCGGTTCTTACTAAATTTAAAACCTGCATCTTTGAGCAGTTTAGGCTGCCTTCTTAGAAACTTCTCGCGGTCAGTCTTTAGGACAATACTTATGAGGCACTCTTGTATAGAAATTATGTCCATTATATCTGTTTTCATAGTTCTATGATAAAATATCACACGAAAAAATCCCACACGAAAGAATATCACGTCGAAAATATCACAGCAAAAAATCACACTATACGAAAATTATCACATCACGAAAATATTACATCTCGAAAATATCACATCCTAAAATCACACGCGAAAAAATATCACATCCTAAAATCCCACGCGAAAAAATATCACATCCTAAAATCACACGCGAAAAAATAATAACACAAAAAAATACAGAAATATTACAATTTTTGAGTATTGCAGAAATGCGTAGTTTCGATCTCTAGTTTTGGAGATATCACTGCGGCAGAAGAATAGCAAATATTTTTACAAATTACAGTCGTGATCGAAGAATTGCTCATGTATATGGTGCATATAAGAAATCAAAATAATAAAAATACATAATTGTGAAAAAATGCAATCAATTTATTTTAGGATTCCTTTAATACTGCGTGTCTGTCTGTTACCGTTCGCTATCTTCTAAACTATAAATCTTTTCGATCTAAAATTTGAGATGAGTATTGCTTAAATCATTTGGGATCCAAAATAAATTAAGTGGGAATCATTTGTTTGATAGGGCTGACGTGAAATCGTTCAAAACGTTTTTACTAGGTCAAATACGGTTTCATATGAAAGATTGTGTCTCAAATCTCAATGGTTGTTACAATTGTTAGCACAGAATTCGTTTAAATTTATATATTATATACCGACTTCTGTTTTTTTACAATTAAATGTTTTCCATAATATGTTTTCGCGTGTGATTTTAGGGTGTGATATTTTTACGCCTGTGATTTTTGGATGTGCTTTTTTTCGCGTGCGATTTTACGTTAGTCTCCACTGAGATCTAGTAGATCTACTCTCCACTGCACGAATACAAACAACAAACGTTTGCTAATGTTTACTAACGTTTGCTAACAATATGTCTATGAACCAAACTACCTTTCTGAAAACAAATGCTTGCTAAGAGATAACATTTGTTGAAGTGTCGAAAATGTTAAAATAAAAACTTTGACAGCTTTTACTTGCCAAACAAATTGATAAAATCATCATTAAAACCAAATACACAATTTTTTAATATTTTAACAAAATGTATTTTTTGTTTTATTCTAAATTTTCACTTAAAACCAAAATCAAATTTAATTATCAATGACAGACAATATATGCATGGCAGATCTAGTTCCTAAATAATATGAAGTGGAGACATATTTTTGTCTGCACTTCATATTATGAAGCACAAACATGCAAAAACATCATGTTTTTTAACATCAATTGTTAGCAAATGTTTGTTCGTGCTCATATTTCATTTCTCCACTAAACAAATATATGTTTGCAAACGTTAAGGCTGAAATTCACATAAAACAGAAACAGATTCATACAAATTTTACAGCAATAGAATTTTTTACAGTCAAATTTGTATGAAATTCTGTTTCTGTTGCATGTGAATGCCCTGTTTTAGCAAACGTTCAGCGCGGCTAGTAGAGACGAGCCTTAAGAAAGTGATATTTTAACGCGTATGATTTTAGGATATGATATTTTTCCCGTGTGATTTTAGGATTTGATATTTTTTCGCGTGTGAATTTAGGATGTGATATTTTCTCGCGTGTGATTTTAGGATGTGTTATTTTTTCGCGTGTGATTTTAGGATGTGATATTTCCGTGATGTGATATTTTTGTGGTGTGATATTTTCGTATAGTGTGATTTTTTCGCTGTGATATTTTCGACGTGATATTAGATGCGTTCGATTTGACTGAAACAACTGAAAAAACAACAACAATTGCATTTAATTTTTCAGTTGCTTCAGTTGTTTCAGTCAAATCGAACACTGCTATTATTTCGTGTGGGATTTTTTCATGTGATATTTTATCACGACACCGTTTTCATAAGTTCTTCAATTACAATTTTAGAGTCTCTTTTTCTTTTCTTTATTTGATGTTGTTCATTTAAAAGATTTAATCTGGTTATCCTTTCAACAGCATTCCACTGTAACATAGCATCAAACTTTTTTTGAATAATTTTTCCATTTCTTGTGAGATCTTTTAAAGAAATATTTTGGATTGCCCCCGTGTTGTTCAAGAATGAAATCGCTTTATTGCATCTTGCTTTTATTTGTTGTGTTCGAATGTAAATTTCTTTATTTGGTGCTATGTCTTTATTTCGCTTACACATAGCAAATACTCTTTCCGAATTAATAGTATTTAATACACCATACATATCATCAACTGGTGTAGATAGATATCTCGATCCTACAGAAGATCGTAAAGCCTCAATCAGATTGGAAAATGAATCATTTGAATTTATAGTAATTTCAATATGACTGTTAATCGTGGAGAAGCAAAAGCAAAAATGAAACTTTTCCGGTATATTTGTTTTAATTGTTTCAATGGATATCTCATTTGAGTTAACTATTTCAAATAAGTTTTCTAGTGTGGATCGAAAATCGGTTTGGTGACTACTAGACAATAGATCACTCGATACAAAATGTTTAATTGGTTCAATAAATATTGCATGAGCGATTACACTCAAATGTAAATATAATAGAAAAGTTTTATCCGAAAGATATGTTTTTATTAATTCACATTCCTTTGCATACATACCAGAGCACATTTCAATATATTCCAATATAATTGATTTTAAAATAAGGATTTGTTTCGCAATATCATTTAGATACATAAAGCGATGACCGACAACCTCATTCAAGCTCTTAGGGGTCGAAATTTGTTTATTTTTTGAAAGTTATAGAAATCGGCGGCAATTGGATGATAGGCCGTGTTGTTAATATTTAAAATTCATACAGTCAAATTATGACAGTTGTGTTCTATGATAATAGTTTTAACGAACTCATAATATTTAATTTTTACGAACACATCCATTCTTTATGTACTTGTTCTTCCTTGACGTTTATTGAATAAGCGCCATCATTCTTTTATATATGTTTAATAAAGCCATTGTTGAAATAATAATAAATCCTGGTTTTAATAGGTTATGGGCCCAGGTATCGCGTTTAGTGTAAAGTATTAAAGAGAGACATTAAGTTTAGTCATTTTTAAGTTTAAAGTATTAAAAAAAATAGACATTAAGTGTAGTCATTTTTATCGAGTGATTTCAACATGGCAGAAAAAGTTGATGTTGCACACGTATGCAAATTTGATGGTCGAAACTACAATCAGTGGAAGTTTCAAATGAAATGTGCTCTACGTGCTAAAGACCTAGATGGAATAATGAGTGGAACGGCTGTGAAGCCTGAAGAAAATGAGAAAAATACTGCTGCAATTGCAAAATAGATCAAAGATGATGCGAACGCCATGTTTACATTGACGTCCGTCATGGATCTAAAACAAATCACATTAGTCGAAAATTGTAATTCGTTCACAGAAATGATGACGAAACTAGATTCCATCTACCAACAAACTTCGAAACCAACAAAATGTTATCACACGAACGGTTTCATCAATATAAAATGGATTCCAGCACAATTTCACAACATGTTGCAAAAGTTGAAAATCTAGCTCGTCAAATTAGAGATACGGTTGAAAAAGTGAGTGAATCCGCTATCATGACAAAAATTCTTGGAAGTTTGCCCCATAAATACCGAAATATACGTCAAGCATGGTTCTCACTAGATTCAGAAAGGCAAACAATTGCAAATCTAACAGTAAAATTGTAAGAGGAAGCAAATCTAACGGCATGTGAAGAATCGGAGGAAGCTCTGTTAACCACAAAATTTACAAGAGGTGTTTCATTATCACGGGATACTCATAAGGGATCCAAAAATTTCTGTAAAGGTGTTTGAAAACAATCAAGTTGTTGCCTATGGTACTCGTGAAAGCAATAATCTATATCGCATGTTGTTCCACACAGTAGTAAATTCCGACGAAGTAAATCTGTCGACAACAGCATCCCTGAAGTAATGGCATGAAAGATTGGGTCACATCAATGTAGCAACTGTAAAGAAAGTGATAAAAGATCAATTGATGCAAAGTATTAGTAACGAAAAGCTGGACAAATTCTTTTGTGAAGCCTGTTGTTATGGCAAACAACACAAACTATCATTCAAAAACAAAGTATTAAAAAACAATAAACTTGGTGAATTTGTGCATAGCGATCTCTGCGGTCCAATGTCAGTTCCATCGATTGGAGGTTCTAAGTACTTTGTGTTATTTAAGGATGACTATTCTGGATTCGGCACAGTTTATTTTATTCAACATAAATCAGATACACTTGAATGTTTCATAAAGTACGTGAATTTATTGAAAAACAAATTCAATTCGGCACCCAAAATTCTGCATATAGACAATGGCACTGAATATCTGAATCAAGCATTTCGAGATTACATACACAAAAATGGGATTGAATTAGAGACCACAGCACCAGAGCAGAATGGAAAATCAGAAAGAAATTTAAGAACAATCGTCGAGAGCGCGAGATCAATGTTATATGCAAGAGATTTACCAACTGAACTATGGGCTGAGGCTATCAACACTGCTGTGTATACTCTTAATCGTACACCATCAACTCAATCACAAGGTTCATGTTCATTTGAATTATGGACTGGCAAGAAGCCATTAATCGAACACATGAAAACATTTGGATCTGAAGCTTTTATGCATGTACCAGACCAGCTTAGAAACAAATTAGCTACAAAAAGCAAGAAGGTTATATTTGTTGGATATGATTGCAACTCCCGAAACTATAGACTATATGATCCAGATCCCAGAAAAATAAAGGTATCACGAAAAGTTATTTTTAATGAAAGTGTCATTTTTACAGGTCCTCGTATGAATGCTGTCCCAATTGTGGTGACACATTATGAAACGGACAATGATATTGCCAACGTAAATGAAAGACCTGAAAAAGATCCTTTGGAAATACGTGAGATGCCTAATGACAATCTCAACGAGTCACAAATTAATATGGACACAATTCCGGACACCGCTTCTTATGGTTTACGAAGTCGTGAAACGATTAAAGCACCAAGTCGATACAACATTGAGGCCAATGTTATTGAAATCATACCAGCATCTTTTGAAGATGCGATGAAAAGTCATGATGCCAATAAGTGGAGAGAATCAATTCAAGAGGAATTGGATGCTCTTGAGAAAAACAACACATGGAATGTCGTTACATTGCCACCTGGCAAGCATACAATAGGATCTAAATGGTTTTTTAAAATTAAATACAATTCCGATGGTACCGTAGAGCGATATAAGTCAAGACTTTGTGCAAAAGGATTTGCGCAGAAATATGGAATCGACTACAAAGAAACTTTCGCTCCAACAACACATTTTGAATCAATAAGATTATTGTTATCTGTGGCTGCAAAGCATGATTATGAAATACTTCAGTTTGACATCAAAATAGCATTTCTAAACGGTGAACTTGATGAAGAAATTTATTTGAACCCACCTGATGGTACAAGTATTGACAACAATAAAGTCTGCAAATTAAATAAGTCATTATATGGGTTAAAACAAGCACCCAATTGTTGGAACAGAAAATTCAACAATTTTCTTAGTGAATTTGGATTCATTCAGAGCCAAGCAGATAGATGTGTTTACCGTGGCACATTTAAAGAAGTGAAAGTTTTGCTAGTTTTGTTTGTAGACGATGATCTCGTTCTAGCTGAGACTGTGGAGGCACTCCAAGTTGTTATTAAACATTTACAAAGTTCATTCCAAATTAAGGTTAGTGAACCTTCATTTTTTGTGGGAATGGAAATTGAACGTGATCGTAAAAACAAATGAATAAAAATTCATCAAACAAGTTATATCACACGCATTATAAATCGATTTAATCATGAATCAGCAAAGCCAGTGAAGACACCAGCTGATTTACATTCTAATTTAAATTCAATTGAAAACGATGATACATCCAATACAACAGCTGTTCCATATCGTAAAGCTGTTGGGGCTCTTCTGTTTGCAGCAACTCTCACACGTCCTGACATCTCGAATGCGGTGGGAATCGTGAGTAGATTTTTATCAAATTTTAATAACTCGCACTGGAACGCTGTAAAAAGAATTATGAAATACCTAGTTGGTACGAAGTCCAAGGGAATAAAATATAAATACTCACCAAATTCAGAATCAAAGCATCTAGTTGGATTTTCAGACTCTGACTATGCAAACGATCTCGATACACGACGATCAACTACAGGATACGTGTTCTTATTAAATGGTGGACCAATAACGTGGAACAGTCAGCGTCAAAGGACTGTAGCCTTGTCCACAACAGAGGCGGAGTATATGCCTGGATGTGCAGCTGCTAAAGAAGCGTCGTGGTTGAAACATATTATGAGTCACATCATGGAATCCATACATGAGCCTATACCACTGCTCATTGATTATCAGAGCGCAATAAGAATTATCCTCAACCCAGAGATGCATAAGCGAACAAAACACATCGACATTCGCCATCATTTTATTCGTGAGAAGCAACAATCTGGTGAAATTGCAGTACAATACATAAGCACTGATGAACAACTTGCCGATATACTTACCAAACCTTTACCACCAGATAAATTCCAAAATTTGAGAGATTTGATGATGACAACTACATTACAACCAAACAGTATACTCCATTGTAGGTAGATTTTTTTTACATTTTGATATTCAGTTTACATTTGCTTTGCTTTATAAAATAATGAAATTTTCTACACAATCATTTTGTATTATATAACTTTTTATTTCAAATTTGATAAGTATTCATTTGGTGGGAATGTTGTTAATATTTAAAATTCATACAATCAAATTATGACAGTTGTGTTCTATGATAATAGTTTTAACGAACTCATAATATTTAATTTTTACGGACACATCCGTTCTTTATGTACTTGTTCTTCCTTGACGTTTATTGAATCAGTGCCATCATTCTTTTATATATGTTTAATAAAGCCATTGCTGAAATAATAATAAATCCTGTTTTAATAGGCCGCGTTTTTAATATTTAAAATTTTTACCAATTCTTTAATTTGGTTCCCAAAATTAGGATACTCAATTTCCAAGTGCTTGACAATGTCCTTAGATATATTGTTTGCAATGTGTACATAACATTCTTTCAAAGTAAGAGATTGAATCATTTCAGTATTTTGAATATTTGACCGCTCCACATTTAACAATTTATTGAAGGCGGTAGATGTAGCAGCGCCGTCTGCCATACATGAATTCAAGGACAAAAGAAATTGTTTTTTAAATGCTCCATTGGCTTTTAAAATATCGTCCATGCGATCCAAAGCTGTCATTAAAACAAATATTTGGTACTCAGTAGATTTGGTAGGTACCTTTTCTATTGCAATTACGACTTCCTTCATTTCGTAGTCCATGACACAAGCTAATATAAATACTTGGATCTTATGAATACTCATCGTGGTTTCCTCATGGTGGAGCGTGAAGCTATGCCCATTATCAAGAAACTAAGAGATGTAAGATACATAAAACGAGTTTTGTGGTTGTAAACTGATCTAACTGTTAGAGATTTACCGAAAAGACTATATATTTCACTCACTTTTTTATAAGAAATTGCCATTTCCAGAAGTTGAGAAACAATTATAGTGTTTTGTTTTAATGTAACTGTTTTTAGCTCTAGAGATTTTGGAACCAGTTTTCTACCAGTTGCCAGTTTTGAAGACAATCTTATTACTTTCCGTTTGAGCATACCAATGTTACGTTTTAGTTGATGAATTTGTTGCGTGTTATTAGATTCATCTTCAAATAATGTACATACTATTCCTTTAAATCGATCTCCTTTAAAATTAGTATCTTTTAAATATTTATTAATAAATTCATCAAACTCTCTTAAAACAGAACGTTTAGCGTTGAATCCTTCGATTTCGCACAGAAATTGATAAATTTCATGCTTATCAAAATGTAAAACATTTAGTTTAAATATTGATAAAACCTTATAAGCATCTTCATTAAGAATACCGGTTTTCCATTTAGCAACCTTGACCATTTTTATACAAAGCATCAAGGATGCATTTATAGGAATTTGACATACTCATACTTTTGGTAAATGCGTATAACGATGTTAACCCATTAAAAATCAAAAGTGAAATGAAAAAAAAAAATTCTTTTGCTTTTATAACTCTAGTGATGCGACGCAACATTGAACAGAAAATTTTATTTTGGATGATGGGTTATAAGTGTGAGTCACAATACCGGTAAATTTTGTTTAAAACTACCGGTAATTACCAGTAAATGCCACACAAAAATTATCAGCAAAGAAAAAAAAATATTAATACTTTTTTAAATATAGAAATTTAGAAATAATATAGAAATATAGAAATAACTAATTAAATATAGACAATTTTGAGTGCAAATGGAAAAGAGCCCGGATACTAACAAACAAGTATGATATATCAAATTACGCGTCTTAAATGCATGTATAATAAAAAATCTATCAGAGTTCAAAAACTTTGACGACTGAGGTAGAAATGACCAAAATCCGTCAAAAATTTCCAAAAATTGTGAAAAAATACCCTTTTTTGGAGGTTTTTAATTGTTTTTTCCCTGAAGAGAAATAACTTAAGGCTCTGATAGATTTTCATACCTCATACGTCATTTGATATATTATACTTTTCTGTGCATATTCTGGTTTTCTTGCCATTTGCGTTGAGAGGTCCCAAAAACGTTGATTTAGAGTTTCTAAAAGAAAAAAATATTTAACGGTAAAAGACGCCATGTTTAATATCATATTTAGCAAGTACAATTACTATACGGTATAATAAAAATATGAACAAGAAATTAGAAAAATTTTCTATGCTAAAAAAATCCGCTCTAAGAATTTCATAATTTTTTGAGGCTATGTTTGCAGGCCTATATCTCAGAATCCATTACGACATTTGCCCCTAAATTTTTATTGAGAAACCATCAGTATGTCCATTGTGATTATAAATTACAATATCACAAATTTAAGGTATCAATTTTTTTTTAAAAACTTTTCATCTTGCTATATTGTATTCTTTTTCTAAATTTTGAGCCCGAACCCGAACCCTAAACCTGAACCCAACTTTTTCAGGGTTTCAGTCCCTGCTTATTTTGAATGTCTTTTTCCATTAAAATCTAATCTGATATGCATGGTATAACGAATATAAGGTATTCTTGACAGCTAAACGAAAATTTTGTGTGACGTCATCCGGCGTAAATATAAAGAAACAAAAAATGTTTTAATTTGAAAATTAGAGAAAACATAATTTTTACGTTATGGTTTTCCTTATTTTTTTCATTAACAATTTGTTTATTAAGTTTTCTAACTCTAAAGAACATTTTGCAGGGTAGGAAATTCGACGCCCACGCCATGCTGCAGGGGTAATGCAGACAGAATTAGGTTGGTGTATCGGAGACAAGCAGAGAAAAACTGCTTAGTTTATTACGCTACATCACCGCGAATTGGCGTCTTAAAACTTCTTATAATCATAACAGAACCATTAACGAAAATTTGGGTTGGGACTGAGGTTAATACCATCACTCCGAAAAAAAAACTTTGTTAAATTTGATAACCAAAAAAAGAATACCAGACACTAACAAAACAACAAAAGTTTTACCTGGACGTGAGAAAGAACCAAACTACCGAATTGGAACGTGAAACGTGTGCAGCCTGATCGCTCGTGATGCTTTAATAAGCCTAGAAACAGAGACTGAGAGGCATAGGATGGATATCATTTCTCTGCAAGAAATTAGACAGCCAATAATCGGAAAACAAAACTCGAATAGTCACTCTTTATGCAGTAGTGGTCATTCTTCTCGAAATGAATTTAGTACTGGTTTCATTGTTGGTGCACGCATACAAGAAGCCGTGTTGAAATTCATCCTGGTCAATGAGAGGATTTGCTACTTAGGGGTACGCGGTACATAAAACAATATTTCTCTTATTGCCTTGCATGCACCTACTGAAGCTAAGACCGTCAATATTTTCTACATAGCACTAGAGGAGGTTATGAAATCAACACCAACAATGATAATGGTGAGAGAATGACTGAGTTTGCATTATCAAATAATTTGAGAATTGCCAGTACTTTCTTTTCGCATTGATCGATTCATAAGCAGACTTATGTTTTTAAACCGATTTTAAACCGTTCCTTTATATGTGCAAATATTGGAAGTAACCACTTCCTTGTATGTTCTAAGATAAGGTTCCACTTTCAACGATCAATTCAACGATCTTTTACTCATTAGAGTATTTAAAAGTTTGTCTTTTAAAGTCCAATCATTTTCAGTGAAGTGTAAGGAACAAATTATCTTATAATAAATACGAACATTTTCTTTTTCCACATGATTCTATCCACCACAAATTGATTTATTTTTCTGGAAATTAAAAAACCTTATGTTTTGAGTATGATTTTTTACATTTGTTGAAAACTTTTGGTTTTAACGTAGTTCGGCATTTAAATTTGTATATGTTTTAATAGTAAAACAAATACTAAAGTTCATTGATTAATTAATGAATTAATTTCAATCATTTCATTAACTAATAAATTAATTTATAAATCATACTAAATATATTTTTAATTTAAAAACAATAGCTTTTCTCATTGATAATAACAACAAACGTATTATATAAAACTCTGAGTGACGTCAATCAAAATCAAAATGGCATCGCTGTCACTCTAGTGAGAATACCTTATTTTCATTTTACCATGTCTGATATGTCAAATATACTTTTTATTTAATTTAGTTAATATATGTCACTAAATGAATCAATCGTTTTTATAAATCAAATGTAAACTAATTATTTAATTATAAAAAAAACCTCCGATATTCTACAAGCGCTATTCATTCACGCCATCTTAAAAAAACAATGAAAATTGCCATATGCAAAAAATTGGGTTAGTGTTTTTGATTAAATTTTTTGAATTTTTTTATATCGATAGTTTTATTTTTCTAGTTGGCGTTAAGGCGATTTTTTAAATTTTTTTATATTAAGTTTTAATTTCAAAATGGCGCCACGTTTTGTTCTGTGCTAAAAAATGAAGAAGGCTTGTATTTCGGGGGTTTTGTTATAAACATAAGGTAAATAAGGCAAATAAATTTTAAATAAGTCGTCGTTTGGAAAGCAGCCTAAAGGCTAATTATACGATGTGTTTTTACATATGTGTTTACATTTATGATAACATTATAATTTAAAATAACTAATTTAAATAACAATTGCAGATCTATGCATAAAACTACCAAGATGAATTGATAATTCATAATTATATTTTTCCCCAATCATTATGTATATAATACAATGCAAACGACAATTAGGCCCGCTATACACTTGAGCTAATCTATGCGAACTATGTTTTTAAAAAAATAATGTTTTAACGCGAATAATATATTTTAAACAAAATGTAATGAATGTAATGTTTCCGTTTTTATTTTATTTATTTAAATTATTTGTTTTCGTAATGTTTTTTTGTATAATTACGTTGCATAAAAAAACATTGTTCGCCTAGTTCACATAGTTTAGCTCAAGTGTATAGCGGGCCTTACGTTCTAGTTATCGTGTGATCTAAAATTTTGTCGAGGCATGTTTTAATTGCATATGTAATTGCAAACATTTTTTTCTATGTTAAAACATATGTAAAAATACATCGTGTGAATAGTCCTTTAGAATATATGTTTGCAAATATTAGCATACGTTCAGTGTTGCCGTTTCAGTACTTAAGTACTAGATCTAGTACTTTCCGTACTACCGAAATACTTTAGTACAACTTTTTCTATTTCAGTACTTTTTTGTAATTTGTGCTTGTAAAATTTATATTTAACATTTATGCTTGAAAAATAAAAAAATAAAAAATATAACTAAGTGTTTTTTAAATAGAAATGTCTATATTTAAGTATTTAATATTTATTTATTCTTTCTTAATTATTTATGACGTAAATTTATAGCATAAATATTTAATCTTGCTTAGATATTTTAAAAAGGGGAATCCCGATGTGCCAAAATAACCCAGTTGTTCACAATATAGGTTTTTTTTAGTATTTTGGTTTGAATTTGGAGCTTTTTTGTGAAAGCTACAAAGGTAGTTTAAATTTCTATGATTTTTGAATTTTTTAAATCTGTGATTTTTTTCGAAGTAATTATTTAGAATTTTGTGATTTTTTTAATTTTTTTATGGATTCACTATTTATTATTATTTTGATGTTAAGTTTTTGAATTTTAGGAGAAAATATGTCATTGATGATTTAAAATATGGTTTTTCACTTTATTTAGTACTTTTTTTAAAAAAACAGTACTTTTTTATTGGAAGTAAAATTACTTTTGAAAATTTCCAAACGGCAACACTGCATACGTTCGGGCTCTGCGTATTAGTGGAGACGCTTTATATATCGAATAATAAATATTCGATATTTCGTACGAAATAACCTATATCTATAAAAACAAGAATGTTTTTTTCGTATCAGGCAACATTTAAAAGCTTTAACACTAAACTAATAACACAATCATTAGTATTACAAGAAACTCAACTTTGAAAGTAAATGTTATATATTTAATTAAAAAAATATTTAGAAGAGTGATGTTAATTTGAAATAGTTTAAATTAATTTATTTTGTTTTTTGTTTAAAAGTTTTAAACTCTTATTAGCATTATCTTTATTTTATTGTTAACGTTAATTTTCTTTTAAAAATAATACATTACACAAAAAAAGATAAAATTTTATTTAAAATTCAAAATGGCGTCAGTTAGAGACACCGCATCATTTTTTGTAAATGGAAGCTCTAAACAATTTGAATTTGTTTTTAAATTGTATCCACAAGTTTTACGATTAAAAGCAGAAAAGCGTCCAAAAAAATCTGAAGAATTAATACGTCTTGACGAATGGTAAATATAATATGTTGTCTAAAGTTAATTAAGAAAAATATGGCGTCTGTTTTCTGTATATATAGTTATTAATAAAAATTTAGTTCTTCGATAGATATTTCAACAATATTGGTAAATTTCTAAAATTCGATGTAAAATAGAACCAACCATAGTTCATTGGTTACTAAATTGATCAAAGTATAATGAAAAAGAACGCTTCCATCTGTAAAATGGAGTCTTCATTTGCCTTCGCTTGTCAATGATTTAATTTTTTATTTTTAAGTTAACAAGTTTAACTTATATGCAAAATTAACAGTACGAATTGCAATTTATTCAAAACGCCAGTAATCTAATTCCATAATATAAACAATAGTTTGCTGGTTAAAGTGAGCCAATTTTGTGAATGCTTACAAGTCACAATCGCTATCTAGATAGTGATAGTAAGTAGTGTGAAAGTAAAAATTCAAAACAACTGGTTGTCAATTTCTATAAAAATGCAGAAACAGATTTAAGTGCCAGGTTTTGGTGTTAAGTCGTTCCAAATAAAAATGATTAGTTACAATTTTTATATTTAGGTATCAGAATGAGTTACCTACAAAAATAAAAGAACGTGGTAAAGATGCGCATATGAATCATGAAGAATTGGTGCAAACAATGAAATGGAAACAGCAACGTGGAAAATTTTATCCTCAATTATCGTATTTAATTAAAGTGAATACACCACGGGCTGTTATGCAAGAAACAAAAAAAGCTTTCAGAAAATTACCAAACTTGGAACAAGCATTAACGGCTTTATCTAATTTGAAAGGTGTTGGAATAACAATGGCATCTGCATTGTTAGCAGCGGCAGCTCCTGAAAATGCCCCATTTATGGCCGATGAATGTTTAAAGGCTATTCCAGAAATAGAAGGAATCGATTACACTACGAAAGCATATTTACAGTTTGTCAGTCATATACAGATAACGGTTAAACGTCTTAATGCAGAAAAGGATGTCGCAAATGAATGGACACCGCATCGGTTTGTTTATTTTCTTTTAGATCAGAACCAGCTCTGTATTTTTCATATTTTTTGCAGGGTGGAGCTAGCTCTTTGGACACATTATGTTGCTAATGAACTGCAACCGGAGTTGTTAGAGGGTATGCCTGAAGGCCTGCATCCAATTCAAAATGGTGATGTCGATACAACAACATCCAATGATATTCCAATTATGGATCCCTCCGATGATAGTGATGCTGAATCTGGGCCAGCAGATGATCAGGGTATTTCTCCTTCTTTAAAAAAATATATTCTGAAATAACTAATTTAAATTTGTTTAATTTAGTGAAAGTTGTGTACTCATCCGTGATTAACAGCAGCTGTATAGATGATAATAGTAGATCTGAAGACAGTTTGGAGATTTCTACCACACCGATTGTTATTAATGACGAAACAACTAATGATAGTGATTCGGGCAGTAGTGCTAAAAGGTTTGGTGTTCACTGTTTCATATAAATTCCATTTTAATACTATTTTATTTTCCAGATCATTGGATGGTGATAGTTCGGAGGGGACTACTGCAGAGGAGTACCATCCACCAGAAATTAAAAAATTTAGACAAACTAGAGAATCTAAAACAGAATCTAATGAATGAAGGTTTTTTTTGATTTTTTTTAATTTTAAAATAAATACCATTTGACTAATTTTTTATCGTAGTATGACGATGTTTTATTATTTAATTTTTTTAATTGAATTATAATTAAATTATTTTTATGTAAACAAAATAATATTAAACTTAATTTTTTTATATATAAAAATTAACTACAGAAAACTGAAATAATAAATATTTTCAATATATAATTAAAAATAAAAACAAAATTTGAGCACGAAAAATATTTGAAACAAAGGAAAGCTATAAGTGAACTAGAATATAAGAAGTATGTTTATATTATTACAAAAAAACATTGAACAAAGACGAATTGTATGAATGTAAAAATTGGTAATTTCGATTCAAAAATTTGTGTACATTAAGAGAACTGATGGTTCTGAAAAGATTAACCTAGAAATGGGATTAAATTAGACTTTGTTTTTGTTTTGAATAATTCCAATTAAAATATCAAGATTTTAAAAATAAATTGTTTTTCTGAAAACATTTTTGTTTGTATTTTGATTTTTAATATTTGACAAGTGATAGATCTCAGGCTACAATATAGAGCATATATAACATTTATGAATGAATCGAAGTTAACGCATCCATCATTTGTTACATTCTGTAAAAATCGTTAGTGTTTATTAGATTATAGAGATAAATAAATTCTTAATTTAAAACCCCGTGTTTTGTTCCAAGTCCATGAGCAATAAATTTATATCCATGCACGGACACACAATATGTAGACGTACGTTATGTTTGTACGATTTTGATAGTAGAGCAGTCTAAAAACTGCTCTAAAAACCTGCAACAAAATGAAATAATAAATTCTATCCATCTCTCTTTTTTAAGCTTCGTTATTAATATATTAATTCATCCACAAAATGGCGTTATAAGTATATTGGATAATTTTATTTCATGGAAATTGAAATTAAAAAAACAAATGTAAATGTATCCGAACATGGCAGAATTAACTTTTTTCACATTAACTGTTTAATTATTGTTTCTATATCAGTGTTTAAGATTGTTTTTTTATTCACGTTTAAGTGATTGTGACAAAACAAAAATGTTAAAAATTTTAGTGGTTGTGTAGAAAAGTTAAAATAAAAAAACGCTCGTTCTTTGTTCTTGTTACATGTATACTGTCTTAAGAATTTGCTGTTTTAAGTCTAACAACATTTTAAAATTAGTAATTAGATCCGTGGTTGTTTTATTATTCATATATTAATCTAAAAATGTGAATAAGTATTTATTTATAATTAAAAAGACAACAAAATAAATGTTAAATTAGATTCCTTTTGAAAATATATTGATGCCATTAATTAAACAATTAGAAAGAGAAAGTGAATGTATTTATTTGACATTTTTAGTGTTATATATTTATATATAAAAATGTTTATAAAAATTTGAAAATTAATATTAATTTATAGTTTTATTAAATACTAATAAGATAACAATAGGATAACTACTCTTTTTGGTCAATGGTAAGTAGATTTATTTAATATATTTACGTATTTCTTAGTGTTCTTTGTAATATTTGTACATGGCTTATAAATAATATAAAACATGGCCGGTTGGTGTTAAGTTTTTCATCATTTAAAAGACAAATACAAGAAAAATACGGATAACAAGATAAACCACAAGAACATTGTTTGTGTTACTTGTTGGAAATATTAGTCAGAGTTTTCTTGGAAATATAAATTAAACAAAAAAAAACTTTTGATGTAAATCATTTTGCAAATGTTAAACTAGGCTGTAGTGCACTAAGATGGAGGGAGACCAATATAATTTGCTGCGTGGCTATCTCTAAATCTTTCTCTATGAATTATTGAAATATTGTTAGTGTTAAATTTATCTAAAAAATCGTTCTTAGCAAACGTGAAAACTTGATGTTATATTGGCCAATTTAAAACAAGCAAAAATAATGATCTGTTTTCTTCTTTGCTCTCTGTTTCAAAGATCACAGCTTTTACGATGAATGACTAAAGTGATAACGGCTACCTATATTTGACTACAGTAGCCCATTTTTAGAGTCTGAGATTTTACAAAGACGACCTACTACCTAGGCAAAAAATTAGTATGACACTATTACGATTGAGTGGATTAGTGGTCATCTCTGATAAATTTAGTTCAACTTTTAATGAGTCTACAGCTCCTCTAAAAACTTTTCGTTGATACTTAGAGGAGTTTAGGTCAATACGATCTTTGGTTTACCCTTACGGCTTATTTATTTCTCATCAGCCAACCGTAACAGCTAAAAAAACAGCATTCAACTAGACAAAATTAAACAAATTGACCAAGAGTCAATTAGGAGGATTAGCACAAAACACGTCGCTACAACAACAACAACCAAGAGTCAATTGTTTAATTTTGGAATTACAAAAAAATGAATTTATTGGAATTGCAAACGTGAAACATCTAGTGAACATTTAGTGAAACAAACATCTAGTGAATAAGTCAAGCTTTGTAAGGCAACAAGTCAAGGAATAAACAAAAGTTGTGGAAGGTGATTCAGGGCTTATCTTATCCAGCTCAACCGGATAACAACTGCTTCGATGATATCCCAACCGAAAACCACAGGAAATGCGCAACAAAATTCAACACAGTTTACAGAAAAGCAACGTCAACATGAAGAGGAAGCTAGGTAGGTCAGTATCGGCTGGTTATCAACATTTTAAACACAACCAACTAAATTCAACAATTCTAAAATGTCATAATCAACAAGGCCCCTAAAGCCTATACACCTGCAAGCATGCTTTAACCAGGGCTGCGGAGTCAGAGTCGGATTCGGAAAGATTTTCTAGTAACTGGAGTTGAATTCGGAAAGATAATCAAAAAATTTATCGAATCCGACTCCTATTTGGAAATTTTATGCTGTTATTTTTTGTTTTTATTTGCTTCTATACAGATAATTTTAGTTTTTATTTGCTTCTATACAGAAAAAAAATTCTACGCATAAATCAGAATTGTAAATTATTTTATTACTATTCATTACGTCAGTGTTGCATTGTAGTCATGGTCTACCATGCGGCCGCTCACTCTAGTGAACTGACGGTAATTTTTGAATTATTCCAGACTCTTAACTGGCTTTACGTTTGAGCCTATATATCATCACTTGTCTAAATAGTTTTTTGTCTCGTAAGCGATATAACTCTACTTAACATCAGCAGTCAATTCCGAGTGCCTGGTATCTCGGCCCACTCCTTCATCTTCCTGTCTATTAGTCTGCCTAAGGTTCTGGTGCCTATCAAGAAATTTATTCGCGACTACAATAATATCAACTTGGAACTTCTCTACAATGAGTTCTTGCTTGTTGATCTGTCCTCTTTTTACAACTGTACAGACTCTGACAAAATGCTTTCTGTTCTTAATACCTATTTACGTAGTGTCTTTGAGAAATATGTGCCTGTTCCTTCCTTCACAAATAGTGCGCCTTTGTCTATCAGTATTTCTCCTAAAATGGTACACGTTTGTTATCTGCGGGACTTTTCCTATAAGGCGCATCAGAGAGATCCATCTGAGTCTGGCTTGAAGATTTATTGTACTCATAGAAACAGGATTAGGTCTATGTTCAGAAAGGCTAAGATTGAGCTAGGCTCTCGTATCCTCTTCAATGTTTCTTCAACCAAGGATATGTGGTCCAAGCTTAAACAAATTGGTGCGGTGAATTCTGAACCTGATCTCTCTCTCTCTCTCTTTTGAGTGAGCATGACCTGAATCGATTAAATCAGTCTTTTACGTCGATAAATTCATTTCCCCCTCTTGCTCTCTTTGGTATGCACCTTCCGGAAAGTCCTAATGCTTTTTTTTTCCGCTCTGTCACTCATTCTGAGGTTGAGATGGCTTTCTGTGCTATTTCATCGAATGCTGTGGGGTTAGATGGTATTCACTTGAAGTTTTTGAAGATTTTTTTCCACTAATTCTGCCACATGTTCGCCATCTTCTAAATTTCATTCTTATGTCTTCTTGCTTCCCTTGTGGTTGGAATATCTCCAATATTACTCCACTCCCTAAGAGGACCTCAAATGAGTTTCGACCAATTAGTGTCCTTCCTACCTTGTCTAAGGTTCTTGAGAAGCTCATTAATGATCAAATATTGGAACATATTATGTCTAATAAGTTGTTGTCCGATCACCAATCTGGATTTAGGAAACCACTACTCACACGTTAGTTGATGTCTCTGACCGTTTGCGCCGTAACAAGGATGGGAAGTTGATCAGTCTTCTTCTCTCTCTGGACTTTAGTAAGGCCTTTGATTCCATCGATCATGCATTGCTGGTCTCTAAACTTAAATCTACGTTCTTTTTCTCATCCAGTGCCTGTAACCTTGTTTTCTCTTATTCGTGTAATAGGTCTCAGCGTGTTACTTCGGGCATGTCCGCATGTAGTTCTTCCCCTATTCTCAAGGGTGTTCCTCAGTGTTCTATTTTGGGTCCTCTTCTTTTCTCGCTTTTTATCAACGATATTACGTCCCTTCCCTGTCATTCTGTGCTTCACCTCTTTGCTGATGACGTTCAGTTGCTACATGCTTGTCCTCGATTCGACATCCATTGCTGTTTCCTTGAAACTAATGCTGATCTTAAACTTATATCTGATTGGGCTTTTTGAAACAGGTTGACCTTCTTCTTAAGTCGCAGGCCATGCAGTTTAATTGTCCTTCATCGCTGAACAAACATGGTTTGACTATTAAGATCGGTAATATGGTTATCCCTTTTACTTCACAGGTGAAGAACCTTGGCGTAATTTTTGATAGCGATTTGTCTTGGAGACATTAATTATCTCATTGGCAGAGTCGTTGTTATCTTTTTTTTTTTTTTAATTCAAAGTTAGGCATGTTTAGTGTTAATTATAATAAATTATAAGTTAACGTCTCTGAATATCCGAAGATACCATGCCAACTAGGGATAAGAATCGAATGCAAATTAAGTTTCTCTGAGAAATTTATGAACGCCAACTTTAAACCGCTGAGGATTAAAGTCATCTGGGAAAACCCACGAAGGTAAGGTATTCCAAAGATGAGAAACTCTGTTGAAAAGGTCACGTTGGAAGGCTACAGTTCTACACCTACTTATTTGAACCGAATAAGGATGGGCCGCTAAAGTTGCTCTGGTGTGACGCGATAGCGTTCATCCATAATATATTTGTAAAAAATAGTCAAATCAGCAACATTTCTTTTGTGCTGCAAAGAATCAAGATGGTTAGTAAGATTTGAGTTACCGATAAGTTTAATAGCTCTTCGCTGTACAGAATCAAGGCAATTTAGACTACTCAAGTATGCTCCACCCCATATGTGAGAACAGTATTCCATGCAGGGACGTATAAAAGATTTATAAACCAAACGAAGCTGTTCGCTATTGAAAAACCTACGACATCGCCCCAAAAATCCTAACTTTTGAACAGCATTCTTAGCCAGATTAAAAGCATGAGAATTCCACTTCATATTATTTTCAATCTCAACACCTAGAAGTCTGACAGACTCATTCTCCAAAAGATTTTTGGAGCCAAACGTTAATGGAAAAGGATTAGATGTCGTTATTCTAGAAAAATGACAAACCTGTGTTTTGCTTGTATTGAATTCAACACTGTTAGCAATACCCCAATCCATAATTGTTTTAAGATCAGTGTTAAGCGAATCTATCAATTTTGATCTACAGTCAGTAAGCGCTAAGGGTGTATATAATTTCGGTGCTTCATGAGACGCATGACGCGTGCTATCATCAGCAAAACTATGTATAGGATGAACCGTAGAATCTAACAAATCATTAATATAGATAAGAAAAAGAGTAGGTGACAAAGCGGAACCCTGAGGAACTCCTGCATTAGTTAAAAAAGTATTCGATGACACACCATCTACATTGACCCGAAATTTTCGATCAGATATAAAGCTCTGTGTCCAGGATATAAGTTGTTCATCTAAACCATAGGATCTCAATTTCCATATAAGGTTGTTATGCCATACTTTGCCAAATGCCTTGGAAATATCAAGAGCAACACCGAAAGTTTCTCCAAAGTTCTCAAGCGACTTATTCCAGACATGAGTGACAAAAGACAGTAAATCTCCCGTCGCTCTTCCCTTTCGAAATCCGTATTGTCTTTCATTAAGTAATTTCGAAGACTTTAAGAAGCTTATTAAATTAAAATTTACATATTTTTCAAATACTTTAGCAACAACTGATAAAATTGAAATGGGTCTGTAATTTGTAGGATCAGTCTTACTGCCCTTTTTTGAAACTGGCTGTACACTAGCCATATTCCATATTTCAGGAAAAATCCCTTTTTTATATGACAAATAGAAGATTTTAGTCAGGATTGGGGCTAGCTCTCTAGCAAATGTTTTAAGTAAAGGTTAAGTAGCCTTAATCATTTCCTTCCTGTGCATATTAAAAAGCGACTCGCTCATGCTCTTGTCATGCCATTGTTTGATTATGGCGTTGAGGTCTACTCAGGTTGTCCTTTGGAGAGTATCGGATTAGCTAAGAAGTCTTTTAACTGGGTGGTTCGGTTCGTTTATGGTCTCAAAACTAGGCCACACGTATCCAGCTTCGCTATAAAGCTTATCGGCACATCATTTAATGACCATGCTAGAATGCGACTCCTTCTCTTTAAACTTTTCAAATATGAATGTCCACTGTATTTGACGAAATGGTTTATTTTTGGTCCGTCAACTCGATTGTATTTAATTACCCTTCCTTCCATAAGCTGTAACACCTATGCTCTCTCGTACTCGTTTAGAACGTCCAAGTGTTTAATGACCTTACGCCAGAACTACAGCTGATCAAGATGTCTCACTGGTTTTAGATCCAAGCTTCTCACCTACATGAACTGCCCTGATACTACCTGGTCTTAATCCTGTTTTGGTATTAAGTCGTTTTTGTCGCCATTGCTGCCCTCACCTTTTTTTTATTTTATTTTTAAAATATATTGCTTGCCTGCATGTTTTTTCTGCATGTTTTTTCTTTATGACGATGGTCTGTATTATCTGCGTCAATGTTTCTTTTTTCCTATCTCCTTCCACTTTCCTTCCTCCTCCCATTCCCTCCCACCCTTATCCTCCATTCCCTCCTTCTTGTTAATGTTCATGTCCTGATAAGATATGTATACTTTTTTGACATCTGCTGAACCGGTTTTGCCTATAACTAGTATTTTCCCTCCCCCTTATATATGTAATGTATAATTGTTGGCTTTGAATTTATAGCGGTGGTATGGAGGCTCAATTCTGGTCTCTGGTTTGTTGATATGTATT
>OY856189.1:14438358-14535397 GCA_963693315.1 Diogma glabrata | reverse complement strand
GGCTTCATCTCGGAATTTCGGAAAAATTTTTGTGCCAAACGACTATATATGATAAGTGGAGACGAAAAAGAAAAAAAAAAAAAAAGTTTATATATATATATATATATATATATATATATATATATATATATATATATATATATATATATATATTATATATATATATATATATATATATATTTTCTGTACTTGTGTGTTCTATTAATATCTTGGACAAGTTCGTGAATCAGCAAAATCCGACACGTGGTTAAGAAACTAGGGGCTTTTTTCTGAAAAAAATTGATTTTTTAAAACCGCTATAACGGCCGTTTGGATACTAATATTTCAAAAAATTTAACAAATTTAGAATCTTTGGAATCTTTTTTCTCAATTTGTTTTAAAAATAGACCTCTGCAGTTACAGGTTCTTGAGTGAGTGGCTCCAACAAAAAAGTTTGCAAAAAAAAATTTTTTTTTAAACAACCGGCACTCTCACGGTCGCATTTATAAGGCCAGATCAAAAAACGTTTTTTAAATATGTGCGTTTTATTAATATCTTGGACAAGTTCGTAAATCAGCCCAATCCAACATATGGTTAAGAAACTAGAAGCTTTGTACTAGAAAAAAAACTCTGTTTTTTAGATCCGTTATAACGGCCGTTTTGATTCTAATATTTTTAAAAACTTCATAAATTTAGAATTTTTGAAACCTTTTTAATCAGTTTTTTTCAAAAAAAAAGACCTCTGCAGTTGGAGGTTTCTGAGTGAGCGGCTCCATCAGTTTTTTTAAAAAAAAAAGACCTCTGCAGTTGGAGGTTTCTGAGTGAGCGGCTCCAACAAAAAAGCTTGTAAAACACAAAATGCGTTTTGAATCAACCGGCGCTCTCACGGTTGCATTTGTGGAACCAGATCAAAAACCTTTCTTAAAAATGTGTGTTTTAATAATATCTTGGACAAGTTCGTAAATCAGAAAAATCTGACACATGGTTAAGGAACTATAGGCTTTATACTAGAAAAAAAAGTGGTTTTTTTAATCCGTTATAACGGCCGTTTGGATACTAATATTTTTAAAATCTTCATAAATTTAGAATCTGTGGAAACATTTTAATCCGTTTCTTATAAATATAAACCTCTGCAGTTAGAGGTTTTTGACTTGTTGGCTTCAACAAAAAAGTTTGCAACAATCCCCAACTACAATTTCCAAAAACCTTATAACAGTCAATGTCAACCTTATAACAGTCAAAAAAATAAAAGATTTGAATAGAAGAAATTAATTTTTTTTCTTAGAAATAAACTATTTTGATATTTTGCAGTAATTGCGCGACATATGATATAGAATAGGTTTGTGTCATAAATTGTCACACACATGTTCTGTAGTAGATTTGATATTTGTTTGTTGCAAAATTGGATAGATATAATTTTGCTTGAAGGTAGCTAATTTTCTTTTTAAAATTTGTTCGATATCTGTTTTAAATTAGTTTGTTTTGTTTAAACTAATCTGATACATCAGATTCTACAGGCACACAAAACTGTCTGATCTCGAAATCTAACTAGTTCTAGCGGATATACGTGCCGCTTGGACTTTTTTTAATTTCTGACGGGTACCAATATTTTCCTTCTCTTGCCCATATTTTTTCTCCAACTTTGAAATTTTGACGCTCTTTTGCATTCCTATCATAATAGTTCTTGTTATTGTGATTGTTTTTTAAATTTGTGGTAGCTATCTTAAAACACCTATCAGGGATTTTATAGATTTCATCTTTCCCTGGCACCAAAGTTCGTGTCTGTCTTCCCATCAATACTTGCGCCGGTGAGTATTCTGCTCCTTTAATTGGCGTATTTCTGTACTCGAGAAGTGCCTGCCATAGATTTGTTTTACTTTCCTTGCATTGTTCAACCATCTTTTTTGTAATTTGAACACATCGCTCACTAAAACCGTTCGATTTTGGATATTTTGGACTGCTTGTTAATACCTCAATGTCGAATTTCTTTGAAAAATTAATGAACTCTAATGAATTAAATGGTACATTGTCCGCTATAATTTTTTTAGGAATACCATGATTTGAAAATATTGTTTCAAGTTTTCCAATGATTGTTTTCGCAGTTTTTGTCTGTATTGGAATAATATCTAGATACTTAGAAAAATAGTCACTAACAATTAAATAATTTTGTGAGAATATTTCCATTATATCCATACCAATTTTTTTGGTAGGGACCATGTGGTATATCGTGATTGATTAAAGGTTCTTTTATATTTGCTGATCGATGTGTTTGACAAATTTTACATTTTGTAATTTCGTTTTCAATGTCCAAGTTTATGCTTGGCCAGTAAACAATACCACGAGCCTTTTGTTTTGTTTTTTCTATTCCTAAGTGTGATTTATGAAGTGATTCTAGTACACTTTTTCTGCAATTATTAGGGATAAACAATCTATCTTCAAAAAAAAATAATCCCTTTTCCACATAAATTTTATCTTTTAAATTCCAAAAGTATTTGATATTGTCCTGCACTTTTTGCTTCGTTTTTGGCCAACCATTTTCTACTACTGTTTTTAAATTTTTTAGAATATCATCACTATCTGTTTGTAATTTAAACAACTCTTTTTTTCATCACTGACATTAATGGTATGGATTAGTTCGGTCAAACATTTCGAATTGTTAGCATCCAAAGTTTCTTTTGTATAGTTTCTTGATAAAAATTCAGCTATATTTATGCCTGGAACGTACTTTAAAGTGAAGTTGTATTTTTCTAATTTTAATTTCATTCTTTGTAGGCGGGGCGATGGAATTTTGCTGTATTCCTTGGATACGATTCCTAGAAGTGATTTGTGATCCGTAACTATTTCAATTTCTCGTCCATAGACAAGTGCATGTCATTTTGTACAAGCGAAAATGATTGCTAGCAGCTCTTTCTCAATTTGAGCATACTGTTTTTGTTGGATCACAAATTGTCCAGAGTTATCCTAAATCTGCTAGTATCCGATCGCCGGTTTAAATAAAAACGCCATATTTGTTTATGATTTTGTTTTTATATCCAATCGTCTATAATATACTTCAAATTCCTACAATTTGACAAACATCTCTTAATAATATTAATTTATAAAACTCAATCAACTTACATTTAGTTTCCCTCCAACTATGCTAATCCAACAATTCAATTTTAATTTTTAACAATAAATTAAATTAAGTCTAAAAGTTAGACCTCTTTTCTTGAACAATATTTCACTTATAATCTAAATTATAATGTTAAAATAAATGCGGTCGGTTTTTGACAGTCGTGTTGATTATCGACTTTGTTACATCCATTTGTTTTTATTTAGGGCTGGGTAAATTTATTTTATATTTTAGTTCTATGGTTGTTCGCAACATCCTCGACCCTGGTAAGTTGATCTGCAAGAATCGGCTTACTGTCTTGCCCCCTTACATCAAGTACTGCTAGTTTGACAGCTGGTCTGGTGTAGATACCTGTTGCAGTTTTAACCGTTGCACTTCTTATCTGATTATTTTTTCCCTTCAAGATTTCTACAATAACACCCTTTGGCCAGGAGTTTCTATGTGTTAGTTCATCTGCTATTACAACAACATCTCCAATCTCAAGTGGCTTTGCTGGTTCAAACCACTTAGTGCGACGGGTTAAAGTTGGGAGATATTCTCTTACCCACCTTCTCCAGAATCGATCAGCAATTATTTGAGATATTTTCCAACTATTTTTCAACATCAAAGCGTCATCATCAAATTTGCCTGGTGGTTTTGATCCATCCGAGGATCCAACAAGAAAATGATTAGGAGTAATCGCTTCCATTTCTTCAGGGTCTATGGGAACATAAGTTAATGGTCTCGAATTAATAACCATTTCTATTTCCATTAGCGCACATCGTAGAATCTCATCTGTTGGTCTTCTTGTTGGCATCACTTCTTGTAAATTAGACTTCACAGATCGTACAAGTCTTTCCCAGCTACCTCCCATATGAGGCGACTTCGGCGGTATAAATTTCCATCTTATTGTTGCAAAATATTCCATTATACCATCGATCTTAATCCTTTCAATTTCTCTACCTAATTCGTTCTTCGCATCCCCGTCTTGCGATAAAATTTCTGATACACTGGATACATGTATCGGTTGAGAGACTGGAGGCGATCTCAATATGTATGGCTCGAATAGTTAAGCAGGTAAATAAAACCCCCCATCTCTTCTCACATCTTCGTCCAACTATTACTTCCATTGGTCCAAAGTAATCCATACCCACGTACGAGAAGGGCCGTGTGAATGTTGATAATCTGGCCGGTGGTAAATCTCCCATCTCCGGTGGTTGTGGCTTAGCTCTATCATTTTTACACTTCTGACAATGTGATTTAACCTTACTTACAACAACTCTCAGCCTAGGAATTACAAATTTCTGACGAATCTCATTTACCACAGTTTCGTGATTTCTATGGTGATATTTGCAGTGGTAAAATAAAACTATTAGTCGGGTAATAATATGGTACCTCGGCAGAAGAATTGGTCGTTTTGTATCAATATTAACTCCTTCCATGGCATCGATTCGACCACACATTCGTAATACGTTGAACTGGTCCAGGTATGGTGAGTATTTATAAAGTTGGCTAGATTTTTCCAGTTTGCCTGAGTTCGCGCCCAGTAGCAGTACTTCATCTTTATATGCGTCCCATTGACATTTTCTGTACAACATATTTCGAGCCTCCAATCTTTCTTCCATTGTTAATGGCCCTAATCTTTTGGGCATCCATCTCTGCTTTGCTATAAAATTATGCGCAGCTCTGATAACATACCCCTGCGAATTAACTAATCGATGCCAAGAAGAAAATACTTGAGGATTTGGAGTAAGTGGTTCCAAAATGGATACTTCAATATGCAATAGATGTGGTCGCAGTTCATCTTTCTCCATCTGGATTTCATGGTCGGTATTGTTTGGCCAGCGTTCTTCAGGAAGCATTAAAAATTCCGGTCCCTTAAACCATCTATCATATGTGGATATCTTCGGCGAGTCTTTCCATTTTGTGGCTTCATCAGCTACATTTAGTTTTGTAGGAATCCACCTCCATTCGTTTATGTCGGTACTTTCCAATATTTCACCAATTCTAAGACCTACAAATTGACGGTACCTTCTAGCATCTGATCTTAACCAACATAATACGGTTCTGGAATCTGACCACAGAAAACGCTTCGTAAATTTAATTGAGTGTCCATTTGCTACTGAGTTAATTAATCTGGCCCCTAGAACCGCAGCCTGCAGTTCTAGTCGTGGTATCGACATTGGTTTCTGTGGCGCAACTTTTGTTTTTGATCCTACTAGTGCACATTCTACATATCTCGGGCGTTGAGCTCTCAAATACGCAACTGCAGCAAATGCATTCTCACTGGCGTCTACGAAGACATGCAGTTGGGTTTCGGTGTCTTCTATATTTGATAAAATTGTAGTATAGCAGCGAGGAATTTTAATTTGTTCAATATTCCACAACGCTTTAGTCCATATTTTCCATTTTTCGTAGTGCTGATCTTTGATCTGGTCGTCCCAATCTATAGATGATCGCCAAATTTCATGAAGCAATATCTTAACGAAAACTAGGAAAGAAGCTATGAGGCCTAATGGATCAAATACAGTCATTAGAATCCGTAGAACTTCTCTTTTGGTTGGTCGATGTGTTCCAATAAGAATTTTCGAATTGAGCCCACTTCGATTTACCGAATAAGAAAATGTATCATCTGTTGTACACCACCACATGCCCAAAACTTTCTCAGTTTGCGCTTCCGCATAAACCAAGCTTTTTTATTATTATCTGATGTTGCGCCTAGTGCCTGCAAAACTGTTTTAGAATTTGACAACCAATTTGTAATGTCGAAGCCCCCTTGAGAATGGATATATTTAACTTCTTTTGCGAGTTTAATAGCTTCATCTTCATCTGCCAGACTATCTAGCCAGTCATCAACATAATGATTGTTTTTTATAGCGGATACAGCTCGACCATATTTAGAAGAGTATTTTTCAGCATTAATATTTTTGACGTATTGCGCTGAGCTGGGACTACAAGTTGCGCCAAAGGTCATAACTTGCATGACATATGTATCTGGATTGCGGTTGCTGTCCCCATTACGCCAAAGAAATCTCTGAGAGTTTTGATCCTCTTTTATTATTCGCACCTGATGAAACATCTCTCTGATGTCCCCACAAATAGCCACCTTGTGTTCCCTAAAACGATAAAGTATATAAGGCAGAGACGATAATTGATCCGGACCTTTAACAAGCATGGAGTTTAAAGAAATATTGTCCACTTTTGCTGCGGCGTCCCACACTATTCTCGTTTTATTGGGCTTATTGGGATTTTTTACTGTAAATATGGGCAGGTACCATGTTCGTGGTGTTTCAGCTAATTCTTCCGGAAGTAGCTTACGAGCGTAGCCCTTTGTGATGTACTCATTTATTTGGTTTTTCAAATTTTCTGACATTTCCACATCTCTGGCCATTTTTTTTTCTAGACATAATAACCTTTTACTGGCCATTGGAAGGCTATCAGGGAGTTTGAAGTTTTTGTATTTCCATAACAAACCTGTTTCATATCTGCCACCCTTATGAACCGTAGTAGATTGAAGTATCATTCGCGCTCGTTTGTCTTCCATCGATTCTAGGGTTGTCTCCAACTTTTTTACTCCAAAATTTTCTAACGAAAAAAATTCTTTCACAGCATCATGCAATTGTGCATCATTACTGATATCACAAATGTGAAAATGATATCCTTCACTGTTGTTCTGAGTTAGATTCCGGAAAGATCCACAGACCACCCAACCAAGGCGAGTTTTTGTCGCAATCGGATCTTTCCAACTTCGTTCTCGTACTTCAAGCGGCAAACCAACTTTCCAGTTATCTAATCCAATTAATATGCGCGGTGTTGCATTTTCGTAGGATTCAATTGGTAGATCTTTGAGATGGGAATTATTACTATGCAAATTATCTACCGCAAGAGACTGAACTGGAAGACTCAAGTTTTCTACGGTTCTAACATTATTTAGACGATATTTAAGATGTTCTTTGCCCACACCAGATATTTCAAGAGAAACTTTTTTGGAATTTGTTTCTTCCCTTATTGTATCTCCTGTCCATTTCAAACATAGGATTTCGGTTGTTCCATCAAGCTCCAATTCGTTGGCCAGACCTTCTTCAATCAATGTCACTGATGATCCATCATCTAAAAAGGCGAACGTTTCTATCGAAGATTTGCGTCCATATAGCTTTACTGGGATCACGCGAAATAAAATGGTTTTCTCTTTCGGTGTGTGTGAGCTACAACTTGTAGATGCTACAACCGCGTTTAGCGGTGTTGTAGAATTTTGAGACTGATCAACAAGTTTTGATGAAGTATATATGTTGCTATATGTTGCTTTGTATCATTGTGCAACATTGGATTATGCTTTCGTTCACATCCGTCAATTCCACAGGTTTTCCTTTGTCTACATCTTAATGTATGATGCGGTCCAAGACAACTTCGACACAATTTATTTTTGGTAACTATATCCCATTTGTCATTTCGATCAAGATTTTTGAACTGTTCGCATCTATCTGCCTGATGATCTCGGCTCATGCATACTGGGCATCTGTATCTAATGGCCATACTGGGTGTTTGGTTCACAACTAAGCCTTTCTTCGCTGACTCGTGGTAATTTTCATTCACAGTATGGGCCGCTTGCACGTATTCTTTATGATTTCGCTGACGCTTATCTGTTTTATATTCACTTACGTAGTTAGTTGTATCTGTGGTAACTTCACATGCTGCTTCCGCCATGCTATATAGCCATTTGCTAAAGGTGAGCAAATTAACCTCCTCAAAGGACATCTTATGCATAGCCCAATTAAGTTTTATACTAGCAGGAAGTTTATTAACGAGCTCTTGCAATAACATCGGATTATTTAAATGATCAGTGAGCCTTGATGCCGTAATTGTTGCACATAAATTTTGTACAGTCAGTGCGAACGTTACCAGCATTTCTAATTTGTCCGGTTTTATAGGTGGTTCTCCTTTAATTTTATTTAGAAGTGTGTTGATTATTATCTCTGGTCGTCCAAATAGCATTTTTAGTGTACTAATGACCATTGGAACAGTATCGGGAAGAAGAAGCATACTCCTAACTGATTCAAGGGCTTTGCCTTTTAAACTTTGTTGTAGTCGCAGAAGATTTTCCTCATTTAAAAAGCCACACTTGTTCGTAGAGTCGATAAAGTTGCTAATAAATATAGGCCATTCTATCGGATTGCCATAAAATAAAGGCAACGCACTTTTAATCGACAGTACGTGCCTCGCTGCTATTTGCTGGGTACTAAGTATAGGCGTTGAGTTAATGCACTCCATAAAATCTTTCGTTGTATAATGTGGTTTTTCTTCAAGGTTTTGAGGCATCTGATTGCTTTGAACTTCTGGAAATTCTATGTTATTCCTTGGATTTTTACGCGACGGTTTCATAAAATCACTGCTGCGTGCGATAAATGGCTTATAAAATATATCATATGGATGTTTGTTTGTGTTGTTCATCTTTGTAATATTTAAATTACTGAATTCAAGCTTCGAAGAGTCGTGAACATTTTCTTCAACTTTCTTGGCGTTGACGTCCATCTCGTGACTTTCAAATCCAATCTTTACCTTTGGTATAGCTCCTAACGATTTTTTTATTTTATTTATAGGTACAGTATGATCCTTTACCATTGTATACGATTTTTTATTTTCATAATGATTTTGTTCTCGTTGAGTTTCTATCCATTGCGAGGTACGTTTTTGACTTTCGTTTAGCTGTCGTTCGGCTTCACTTAATTTTACTGAACTGGTATCCGAATTCATTGTCTCGAGAAGTGCGTATTTTTTGTCCAAAAATGCTTTTTCACGTTGCTCAGCTAATAATTTCTCCTCTTCTAATCTAGCAAGTTCCAAACGTTTTTTACACATGGAAGATATAGTAATTTTCGAGACTGATTTATTATTAGACTGTTGATTTTTTCTTAATGTACATTCATCACACATCCAGGGTATATTTTCAATCGTAGCATCGACACCTACACAAACAAAGTGATACCACGCATCACATGTATCGCATTGAACCATATCAGAATTATCATCATTTGCACAAATTTTACAACTCGATTCTCGGTTTTGATTTAGTTTTGATGAAGTTGATTTTGCTCTATTGCTCACGATGCCACCTGCAACACCTACTCGCGTCGGTTGATTTTTTTTTACTTCCCGACATATTTATTTTTCGATAATTTATAATTTTTGAAATTAAATTTGCTTTATAAATGAATTTGAAGCTTTGTTGGATCACAAATTGTCCAGAGTTATCCTAAATCTGCTAGTATCCGATCGCCGGTTTAAATAAAAACGCCATATTTGTTTATGATTTTGTTTTTATATCCAATCGTCTATAATATACTTCAAATTCCTACAATTTGACAAACATCTCTTAATAATATTAATTTATAAAACTCAATCAACTTACATTTAGTTTTCCTCCAACTATGCTAATCAAACAATTCAATTTTAATTTTTAACAATAAATTAAATTAAGTCTAAAAGTTAGACCTCTTTTCTTGAACAATATTTCACTTATAATCTAAATTATAATGTTAAAACAAATGCGGTCGGTTTTTGACAGTCGTGTTGATTATCGACTTTGTTACATCCATTTGTTTTTATTTAGGACTGGGTAAATTTATTTTATATTTTAGTTCTATGGTTGTTCGCAACAGTTTTTGTGTATCATTAAGACTGAAAGATGGAAAAGACACAGGCTTACCACACTGCATCAAGCAGGCACCTAATCCATTTATAGAAGCATCTGCTTATATCGTTATTTTTTCTTGGCTGTCAAACGCTTTTAAGGTTGGAGCACTTTGAATCAAATCCTTAATTTTTTGTAAACACTTACTGTGTATATCCAACCATTGAAAATTAACGTTTTTTTTTAAAAGTTCTCTCAATGGATGTGAGATTTTTGATAAATTTGGTACAAAATCACTTACATAATTGATAAATCCAACAGTCTTTGCATGTCTTTCCTGCACGTTTTAATGACTGAATTGTTTCGATTCTGTTATCAATTAATGATATTCCTTTTTCAGATAATTTGTGTCCCAAGAAGTTTACTTTTGTTTTCTTATATTGAATTTTGGCTTTATTAAATGTAATATTTTTTTCTTCCTGTTTTATTCTTAATCAGAATAAACACAATTCGTTTTTTAGTGGATTGTTATCCGCTCGCTTCTGGTGGGTGCTATGACAATAACAATAACAATGTTTAATTCTTAATCAGAATAAACACAATTCGATTATTAGTGGATTGTTATCCGCTCGCCTCTGGTGGGTGCTATGACAATAACAATAACTCGATAGTTGTTCGTAAAAAACTATATTTTATTCATTTAAATTTGTGGTTTATATACAAATTGGTATACATTGATTATACCAGTGGTTCTCAAAGCGTGTTCCGCGATGCACTTTCCACTGTTCCGCGAAAAAATCAAATGTACAATCAAATATCAAAATGTACAATTTTGTATCAATTCAATTAAAAATTGTTTGAAAACAAAAATCAATTCAATGTAAAATTTACACGTACGTAAAATTTACATGTTTCTCGGCTTTGTATGAATAAAAATATCTTTCGGGTTAAAATTACTTCTTGAAAACATAAAATATTATTGCATTTATTAAAATTCTCATTTTACACATAAATAAATAACAAATGTATGAAGTTTTTGTTTCACACGATATGAACAAATGATTGGATAAGAAACCCGTTTACTTCTTCCAAATTTTCTAGTTTTACTTTAAATGAAGAAGAAGAATTGACGTCGCTTTCTTCAGATCGTGGATTAAAATTACAGTTCCATGAAAACACTCCTGAAAATTTTTGGATCTCTGTTAAAGATGAATACCCGAGTATAAGCAAAAAATCCTTGAACATATTATTGTTATTTTCCACGACATAACTTTGCGAAGCAGAATTTTCAACTATGATCAATATAAAGACAAACAAACGTTAGAGACTACGGAATTTAGAAGAAGAAATGCCTGTGGCGTTATCATTTATTCGCCCCGATATCGCTGAGATCTGTAAAGATCGTTTTTAAAAGTATTGTAATTTTAATTGTGCTTTCAATAAATATATTTGCATCAATCGATATCGGTACATATTTTATTTTCTAAAAGTAGCACTTGGAAGCAAGGAGTTGCCAATCACACGCTGCGACACGATTCCGTTTGCTTTTTGCTTTATAATTACTACGTTTTGATGCATATCGAAAAAGAATTGAATCCTCATCCCGTTTTCAAATTGTAAAGTGTTTTCATGATTGGATTGAAAACGGGTTGAAAACTGTGTTGAAAAACTGACAAAATGTCAAAAAGCGTTTAATTGTGTTTCATTAATTGTGTTCAATATTTTATTTTTGTATGCTTGATATTGTATTTTTCTTTTAAATAAAGTTAATGAAATAAACATTTTATAAATCAATGTGAAATTAGTTGTTTTGTAATTAAAAACAAACACAAACATTTTGCTGCGCATGACACGATCCAGTTTTCCGTTTTCATGTATTTTCGAATATTTGGACACCGATACGATCCCAAAAAAAATCGAGATCGTATTTAAAAATAAATAGTATTCAAAACTGTAATTGTTGATGTTTTCATGGTGAATTCAATTCGAATTTGGTTTTCAAATCGTTTTGAACTAAGCATGAAAACGTAGTAAATAATGGAGAGTTTTGGCAAACATTATTCTGTTTTTTATTGCACTTTGGTTTCAAAAATGTTAGCAACCCTCGCCCCCTGTTGTAAAGTGTATGCTGTATTGTAGATGTTCCGCCTAAAAATATATCAGATTTTAGTGTTCCCCGACTTCTAAAAGTTTATACCAAGAGATTATACCAACAAATAAGTACTTAAAACTAAAATTGCTGATGTTCTGTATATTGCCCTAATAGCAATTTTGTGTTAACTTACATAATTTAATATATTTTAAACATTTACAAATTGCAAATTCAATGATTGCCAATTTATTGTCTTTTACTTTATTATGTGTTTGGAAATAACAAAGTTCAAGACAATAAATTGGAGTTTATTTGAAAAAGACTGAACATCCTCCCAGGCGACATTAGTTGATATAAACCGCGCGGCAATGGCTGCAGTTGTACTGATGCTGGTGTATTGGTCGTCTTCTTGCAATGATATACAATAATTAGTCCAATAATTGTTGCAATGATCCCATATGCGAGAATGTAATGATGAACATCGTGATGATTGATTTCTAGAGCCTTGCCTTCTGCTGCATTCTTCAAGTGCGTTACGTTAGTTGATAGTTGATTTAGATCCGTGAGAATGCCATCGAGTTTAGGAAGGATGACTGTCTAGTTTGTCATATTTTGGTAAGTTTTACCTTGAAGAATAAGACTGCTGAGGTTCATCGTTGGCTGATAGAAAGATTTCATTCGAGTGTTGAAGTTTTCTATGGAATGTATGATTGTTATACCATCAATGATTGTACAGGCCTTATGTATCGTAATGAGTGTGGTTGTGACTTCCTTGTTACAGACGATATTTATTGTGTGATCTCGTTCAGCGATAAAAATCCATGTGCTTGGATCATGTGTAGGAATCCACATGTTTCTTGGTTCCATAAATTGAATCTGGCAAGCATCTAAATGTGTATCTTTATTCATGATTAAATCAATTTCACAGGTTGTTGGATTACCTTGTGTATTGTACATGACGTTGTGGATCATGCAAATATATTCTGAAGCTCTAACAGATTTGCAAGATGTAAGCTCGTCTTCTGACATGGGATAATAGGATTCCCTATTTACACTTATCAATAATAGTTCTTGATGGGTTTATGTATGCATACCTATCTTTATGTTAAGTTGGGAGGGGGATTGGATTTATTATTTGATAGATTTTGTTACTGACTAAGGGCATCTTTAGTTCAAAGATTAATGTATTCTTTACTTGCCCAACCTTAGCTGTCATCATTTGGTATAATGTCATCAGGTTGTTTTCTTCATATATAGTGGTATCGGCTGGAATGATTTCATGTAATTTTTGTAATACATTTATTAGCTGATTGGGCTTGAGAATGAGTGAATTTATTTTGCTATGATGAATATCTGTAATGACCTCAATTAGCTGTTGTTGTATTGAATAAAAGGTTGCCATTTCGATTGATAGATGTATCCATAAAGCCATAAATCCTTGAACGGCCGAATTTTCGTTCTCTCTATTTTGTATTAGATTGAGCATTGATACTGTTTGTTTATCTATCTCTTGTAGATGAGTATTTACCGCTGTAAAGTCCTTTTTTATGATATTAACTGTCGATTCTGTTATTGTGATTTGTTCTTTGAGCAGTTTGTAAATGTTTTGTTCATTATTCTTTAAAGAACTGATTTCGCTATCGTACCGTTGCGCATCATCTTGGTCGAGAATCCCGAATAGTTGGTTAGTGAGAGTACCGACTACATTCACTAAACCACGTTTTACCCGGGTATGATTATAAGTAGGTTAAAATATTTCGTTGTTCGTATTTATGTTGAAAAGTTGTTGTTTCATTTGCAAAACTGCAGGTCTACAAAGTTGTCTTAGATGAATCCACCCATTGTTATTGTTACAACCTTGTGTCATCCTGTCAATAGCGGCGTTGTAAATGCCAGCTTCTAACAGCATAGACGATATATGGAAATAGGATATAATCGTCCATCACTGATGCGATAATTGCACAGTCCCAATGTTCTCAAAATATATGCCTGTTGTATAATTCATTGGAGCGATATCAAAACTTGACTCTGTAAGTGTTGCTGACACTACGCCCAGTATACTTAGTAGTGGAATCATGGTATACAATATTAGTTTAGATTGAAAACAAGGTCGAATTCTCCTCTTTGGGTTTTCACGTACTGGAATGTGTTTCATCTTTTCTGCAGTCTCTTTTACCGTCTCGTCTACTTGTCCTCTCAACCAAAACCTTAGTAATTTTCTCCCGCCATGTTAAGTTGCTTCGTTAGAGTCGTTTTTTTGTTTCCGAGTATTGTTGTTGTGGTGAGCTGTTGTTGATAAGACAGAAGAAGTTTTAATAGCCAATTCTGTGCCTTGGTCTACCGTTGTTCGTTCTTCGATTGGAAGAACCGCAAATTTTGTAACTGGCCCTTTTATAAGGACCCTTCAGGGGCCGCGAAGTGTTGCAACACGCACGATTTCATCTTCTCCTGGATGAATCTCCTCAACACGTCCAGTGATCCACCTGGATGGTGGAATATGTTTGTCTCGTACAAGAACTAGTTGTGCTATCTTTAAGTTTGGTGTTTTTGTAGTCCATTTTACTCGTTGTTGTAATTGGTGCAAATACTCTTGTGACCACTTCTTCCAAAAATCTTCTTTCGTTTTTTGAACCAACTTCCATCTAGCCAATGAGTTTATATTTTTCTTCAGAAACGCTGGCTTCAGGTTGGGTTAAAGTAGATTGTCCAATTAAAAAATGACCAGGAGTTAAAAATGTTGGATCACTCGGATCATTGGCGATATTGGTCTCGAATTGAGGCAAGCCTCTATTTGGCATGTTAATGTTGATAACTCTTCGAAAGTCAGTGTTGTTTCTCCTATCACTCGTTTCAGATGATATTTTACAGATTTTACTGCCGCGTCCCATAATCCACCGAAATGTGGGGTTCCAGGAGGAATAAAATGCCATTCAGTGCCATGGTCTGCAGTTGATGTTACTATGTTTGACGTCATTTGTTCTACTGTTTTTAATTCGATTAGTTTACTAGCCCCAACAAAATTTGTACTATTGTCGCTAAATATATCGGTGCATATTCCTCTTCGTGATACAAATCTTTTATATGCCGCCATGAAACCTTCAGATGTTGAATCGCTTACTACCTCAATGTGGACGGCCTTTGTTGCCATACAAACAAATATTGCAAGGTACCCTTTGTATGATTTATTGCCTCTTCCTTTTGATACACCTGCTTTCAAAAATGGTCTATTTTGAACGATTCTTGCTTCAGGCAAATTGCCCATTAGTTGATTTTTAATGGGATGATTGAAACGGTGGCATTTTAGACATTTGGTTATTTGTTGTCTGACAATATTTCTTCCATTTATTATCCAAAATTTTGCACGGATTATATTTTGCACCTTTCCTGGATTATTAACTTAACTATTGGATGTGAATGTGGTAGAATGATGGGATGTTTCTCATCATATGACCAAGTTGTTGAATTCTGCAGTCGTCCGCCAACTCTCAGTAATCCATCTTTTACAAACGGTGTGAGTTGCAGCAATTTACTTTTGTTATCAATTGGCTTGTTGATTTTTAAATTGTAAATTTCTTTCCTAAATTGACTTAGTTGAGCGCTCTCAACTAAATGATGAAGAGCTTCTTGCATTTCTTGAGGTGAAATATTGTCGACTGATTCGTATTTTACTAGCTTTAGCTTATTAATGAATCGTTTGCAATGTGAAACTATTCTCTGAATCTTTTTTAGATTTGAGTGCCTTACGTATAGTTCATCAAATGGATCTTCGTGATCTTTTTCAATCATTGCTTTGGCTGTTGCTACTAATTTTGTTTCTGGAAGATCTTCAAGATTCGCTACCGAAACATGAATCGGCCAATTGGTTTGGTTGATCGTTAACCACTTTGGGCCACTCCACCAAAGTTCATGTTTTGCGAGATTTTCCGGTTCCACACCTCTTGATGCACAATCAGCTGGATTCTCAGATGACTTAATATAGTTCCATGTTGATGGGTTAGATAGACTATGAATCTCGGATACTCTGTTTGCCACAAATGCTTTAAATCGATGTGGTTCTGATTTTATCCACGCGAGTACGATTTTTGAGTCTGTCCAGGTATACGTTGTTGTTTTTTGAATTTGTAAACTTTTGATTACTCTTGACATCAACCTTGCCAGCAATACAGCTCCGCACAACTCTAATCTAGGAACTGTTAGCTTTGTTTTTATTGGTGCAACCGTTGTTTTTGATATTAATAGTTGGGGTTGTGCTGCTCTTACTGGGTCACCTCTCTGGTAACAGTATATTACGGCTGCATATGCATGATCGGATGCATCGCAAAATCCGTGTAGTTCAATGGGTGAATTGTTGGATATTCCTATCCATCTTGGGATTTTGATTTGTTCAAGCGCAGGTAACGCGTTCTTGTAACTGTTCCACCTAAATGATAAATCGACTGGTAATGGTTCATCCCACGTTAATCCTGCTAACCAAAGTCGTTGTAGTAATATTTTTGCTACTATAATTGTTGGTGACAGCCATCCTAGTGGATCAAATAATTGTGACACCTCTGATAATAATTTCCTCTTGGTAGTGGTCTCTATTTGAGTTATATTTATTTTAAATCCAAATGTATCTGTCTCTGGATGCCATGATATGCCAAGAGTCTTAATTGTTTCATCCAATTTGATGTCCATTGTACCTATTGCTCTTGATTCTTATGGTATTTGTTCTAAAAGACTATAATGGTTACTCGCCCATTTTCGTATCTGAAAACCACCTTTACCTAGTAGGTTTATAACTTGTTGTTGTTGTTTTTGTGCTTGCTCAATCGAATCACTCCCGGTTAGCAGGTCATCTACGTAAAAATCGTGTAACACAATGTTGGCTGCTGTTGGACATAATTTTTTCTCATCGGTTGCTAGTTGTTGTAAAGTGCGGATAGCCAAATAAGGAGCACTAGCGGTTCCAAAGGTTACTGTTGTTAATTGGTATTCCTGAATTGGTTGGTTCTCATTTTCTCTCCATAGAATTTTTTGATACCTTTGATCATCTTTGTGTACTCTTATTTGACGACACATTTTCTCAATGTCTGCAGTTAATGCTATCTTGTGTTTCCTCCATCTTAATAGGATCGATATTTTTGAATGGGATACGAACTGTATATCTTCCACAGGAATCACGGCTATGGTTTTCCTCATAAAATTCCTGGCAACGTTGTTCATCTTCTGTTAATGACCTTTCATTTTGTACTTCTTCTATCTCCCAGAAAGTCTTCAACCTATTGTCTAGTTCTGTTTTTGTTATTAAACACTGCACTGTTGCCGATTCGTTGTGGTTAACTAGCCCACATATAATCCATCCCAACTCCGTTTTTTGTGCTATTGGTTCCCCAGCTGCACCTTTAATTACATCATTCAGTACTATTGCAGGGTAGTAGTCTGCATCCAGCAATATATTGATTTTGTTAGGCATGTTATAGTTGGGATCTGCCCACAATAAATTGTTGATATGAGGCCACTTCCATGCATTAAAATGGTATTCTGGAAGGTTCCCCACTAGTTCATTTACTATCAATGCGCTTACCTTTGTTTTAAAATTTGAGGAAAATCTTGGCTCAATCTCAAATGTGATTCGTTGTTCTGAAACTCCAGCTTTAATTCCTCCTACACCTCTGAATTCAACGTGTGTTTTTTGGCTCTGTATTTTTAATTTCCTTGCTGCTTCTTGAGTTATGAACGATGCTTGAGAGCCTGGATCAATTAGAACTCTGAGTAGCTCTGGCTGATAACCATTTGTTGGAACTTTTACCAACGCTGTGCTTAGAGCTGCTGTTATTGTGTTATTTACCATGTGTGTTTCCACTACTGGAGTTATATGTTGGGTCGTTGGACTCCGAGCTGTCAATGAATTGCTTTGCTGGTGTAAATTTGTGTTTGTAGTTGCGCCTTCCTTAGTGTGTAAAAGAGTGTGATGTTTACCTTTGCATACCCAACATTTTGTTTCTACATGGCACATTCTTGTGACATGATGATCGTCTAAACATACTCTACATAAATTTTTTATTGTGCATGTTTTATTTCGATCCATTGTTGACATCTGTAAAAATGATCTGCATGCTTCAATGTTATGTGATCCCTTACAATTCACACATTTGTATGTTGTTGCTGCTAGTGTTGTTATGGCCTTTTTGGGTTGAGGTCGGCTATTCGATATCGTACTTCGATTTGGCTTGTTTCCTATTGCTTCTAGTGATTGAAACCGTTTTTCCATGAACAACAAAAAATGATTCAAATTTTGACTCCTTTTTGGGTCTTCTAACGTTGTTTCATAAATTTTGATGGTTTCGCAGTCTAATTTCTTCATAAGTATATGTATTATTAACGCATCAAATTTTGCTTCATCCGAAAGTATACTATTGATGTTGTGAATGGCTTCTCTTGTCGTGTCGTGCATTGTTCTAACGCCTGCCGCGGTTTCTACTACCAAATTTGGTTGATTTATTAGTAGGTTAAAATATGTTGCCGCTAGAACTCGTTCGTTATTAAAGCGATTATTTAATATGTCCCAAGCGAGTGCATAGTTATCCGCTGTTGATTCCAAATGGTTTATTATCCGAGCCGCTGAACCTCCTAAATGACTTTAAATAGTTGATCCGTCAACAATTGGTTTTTATGTACCAATTTTTCAAATGTATCAGCAAAACTTTTCCACTTCATATTGTCACCATAAAAATGTGGGATTTCTATGACTGGTAATCGAATATCTATTGACTTGGTGTTGTTGTTGCTGTCGGTCTCCATTTTTGTTGTTATCTTTATCACTGTTTGATCATGTGCCCGCTTACAGTTGTCGAAGTACTTTTCTTTGAAATATTTTAATTCTGTTTCATCTTCTTCTGAAGCCTCTAAGTTAATTTTTTCGTCGAGGCTCATGATTTGTTCCATCAACTTTTTTAAATATCTTAATGCAAGCTGAAGTGCTTGTTTTGGCTCTTGCTGCGCTAATGCGTCTTCAACTGCTTCTATTTCCCTGTAAAGTGCTCTCATCTTAATATTTTGAAGTTTTAACACCTGCTCGAACTCTTTCCTGTCTGGTGATGTAGTGTTGGATCTTCTTCCATCACCCATTGTTGTTTTTTCTGCCGATGTGAATGTCGGAAATTGCGTTTCGTCCCCCGTTGTTGACTGTTTCGGGGTAGTTGGTGGCCCGTTGTTTAATCTTTTACGCATGTCATCGATTAGAAAGTCGTAAGTTTCCACTGTCTTACGCCTAATTTCGAAATAATCATGGTTGTTCTCTAACGGTGGCTGCATTGCTCGGATGTCGTCATCTGTAGCAACAAAATCACTGTATGTTGTCTTTAGTGTAGCTATTTTCGTTTCTAAATAGCTTATTGTTTTACGGCTGCTGCCGTCTTTACGATAGTTCGTATTTAATTGATCTATTTTCTGGGCTGCTATATTCTGTTTCAGTAACAGACCTTGTAAGCTCGTCATTGCTGCTGGGTTGGTAAATGCAGTGGCTTAATGTGCCTGTTTGTTGAATATTGATGACCTGCGATATGTGCGGTTTGAGCTCTAGTTGATTCGTGTCAGTGCCTGTTGTTGGTTGGTTGTTTCGCAATTTTGTAGTACCCGTTGGATGTTCTACGACTTGAGTTTGATGGCTCAGCTTCAACGCCTGTTGTTGGTTGGCTTCGCTATTTTATAGTACCCGTTGGATGTACTACAGTATTCCAGTATTTTCTTAAGTGCCCGTTGTTTTTTGGCTTCGAATTACCAATGTTTTATTCTTAATCAGAATAAACACAATTCGATTTTTAGTGGATTGTTATCCGCTCGCCTCTGGTGGGTGCTATGACAATAACAATAACAATGTTTAATTCTTAATCAGAATAAACACAATTCGATTATTAGTGGATTGTTATCCGCTCGCCTCTGGTGGGTGCTATGACAGTAACAATAACTCGATAGTTGTTCGTAAAACACTATATTTTATTCATTTAAATTTGTGGTTTATATACAAATTGGTATACATTGATTATACCAACAAATAAGTACTTAAAACTAAAATTGCTGATGTTCTGTATATTGCCAAAATTGCAATTTTGTGTTAACTTACATAATTTAATATATTTTAAACATTTACAAATTGCAAATTCAATATAATTATAAATTCTGATTGCCAATTTATTGTCTTTTACTTTATTATGTGTTTGAAAATAACAAAGTTCAAGACAATAAATTGGAGTTCATTTGAATATGTTCACCTAAGACTGAACACTGTTCATCTTCGGTTGCAATTGCAATGTCATCTATATAAATAATTAAATTTGGTATACCTTTAAAGTTCTGTTCGTTTATTTTTTGAAATGCCTCCGGTGCTATTTTTATCCCAAAGGCTAATTTCTTATACCTATAAACTCCAAATGGGGTACTAAACGCACACCAGTTCTTAGAGTATTCATCCAGTTCAACTTGGAAAAATCCATCCTTAATATCGAAAACTGAGAACAGTCTTTTGCAAACTTAGGCTTAAAATCCTGAAATGAAGGAATTTCATAAAAATTATTTTTAATTGCCATATTTAGATATTTAGGGTCTAAACATATACGTAATTTATTTGGTTTTTCAGAACTATGTTAGACACCCAATCACATCCCATACAAGGTTGTACAACTGGTCCAGTAATGGTCCATTACTGGCAGCCAGTAATGCAGCAATGGGTGAGTACTGGCAACCAAGACTGGGCCATTAACATAATTTTACTGGATGATAACTTCGGACAATAAATGGTTGCCATTCCCCATACAAGGTTGTACAACTGGTCCATTAATGGTCCATTACTGGCAGCCAGTAATGCAGCAATGGGCAAGTACTGGCAACCACGACTGGGCCATTAATATAATTTTACTGGATGATAACTTCGGACAATAAATGGTTGCCATTCTTGGGCCAAATACTGGCAACCATGACTGAGCCGTTAAAAAAAATATACATTATTATCATATGTAAATTTACATAAATTAAATACAAACTAATTTAAAATAAAATAAAAATGACGGAAAAATTCAAAACTCCCCATACAACTGGTTCAGTTGAAGGAATGGCTGAGTAATGGCAAACTCCGCCCTGACTCCGCCAGTATTCCGCCATTAAAAAAAATATAAAATAATATTTTTTTATACATAAATTTAAATAAATTATTTACAAAATAATTAAAATAAAATGGAAATGAAAACAAATTAAAACATATACCAACCTTTTCTATATTACCATAGTCTTTTAACCGACAAGGCGATAACTAAACTTTATGTGAAATTTTTCAAACTATATATTTCTAAAAGGGATAATACTCTAGTGACATTTAAAAAAAATGACAGATCAGCAAATTCATGGCTACAGTACTGGCCCAATAACAATAGCCAAGTAATATTTACCATTCATGGGCCAGTGCTTGGCCATTCAAAGGTAACAATATACTGGCTATTTTTTGTAAACCATAGATCGGCCGATGATTGGTTCTAGTATTGGCCCAGTAACAATAGCCAAGTACTGTTAACCATTAATGGACCAGTGCTTGGCCGTATGTCAATGTCTGGCAAAACCTACTTGGGTCTTGGGCCAAATACTGGCAACCATGACTGGGCTGTTAAAAAAAATATACATTATTATCATGTGTAAATTTAAATAAATTAAATACAAACAAATTTAAAATAAAATAAAAATGACGAAAAAAATTCAAAACTCCCCATACAACTGGTTCAGTTGCCATTAAAAAAAATATAAAATAATATTTTTTATACATAAAATTATTTACAAAATAACTAAAATAAAATAGAAATTAAAATAAATTAAAACATATACCAGCCTTTTCTATATTACCATAGTCTTTCAACCGACAAGGCGATAACAACCAAACTATATGTGAAATTTTTCAAACTATGTATTTCTAAAAGGGATAATACTCTAGTGAAATATAAAAAAAAATGACAGATCGGCAAATTCATGGCTACAGTACTGGCCCAATAACAATAGCCAAGTAATATTTACCATTCATGGGCCAGTGCTTGGCCATTCAAAGGTAACAATATACTGGTTATTTTTTTGTAAACCATAGATCGGCCGATGATTGGTTCTAGTATTGGCCCAGCAACAATAGCCAAGTACTGTTAACCATTAATGGACCAGTGCTTGGCCGTATGTCAATGTCTGACAAAACCTACTTGGGATGGCTCCTCGGCCAACTCAATTATGTTTTCAGAATATAATCTCTCCAGTTTTATTTTTAACGTTTGTTTTAACGATTGTGGAATACGTCTTGATGGTTTAGCAACTGGTGTTGCATCTTTTTTCAGCTCTATATGAAAATTTCGGTAACAACAATCTAATCAATAAAAAACACTTGTGTCTTGGCATTCATCCATTTCATCTTTGAGTTTTTGATCTACTCTCCTAATTAGACCTAGAGCAACACATGTTTTTAGTCCTAACAGCGGTATTGTATCTCCTTTTTTAATGTAAAACTGTTCTTTTAATTAACCGTTCCCATTGTTTCAATTATAGATCCATTGTAAGCAAAAAGATGTGACAAATTTTTATGAATGGTAATTCCTTTCATATTTTCTATGAGTTTGAACGGTAAACTATTTGTTTCTGCACCGGTATCTAACTTAAAGTTCATCATAGTATTTTCAATCCGAATCATTTAATACCAAGTATTGTAACTTTTAACTTCTAAATTAACACCATTTATACAAAAACTGTTCCCTGATGACAGTGACTCTTCCTCATTGTCTTTAATATAAATTTCATTAATTCTTTTCGTTTTACATACTATTGCAAAATGATTACGCCCACTGCACAGCACGCATTTTTTCCCGTAAGCTGGACACTGACCTTTAAAATGCTCTTTACCACAATAATTGCATTTAACCTTAACCTTTACATCTCGATTTTGATCATTAGGATTTCTGAAATTAGAATGATTTAAATTATTGTGATTAAAATTTTGTTTAAATTTGGTATTATTTTTATCATAACTTCCCCTTTTTACACTATCTACAGATGTTCCAGGTTGATTAATTGTTTCTACTTGCTTAGTAGTCACTTCCGCCAATCTTGCCATTTCCACTGCTTTTTGTATGGTAAGACCATCTGTTTCCAACATTCTTTTTTGTAGATTTTTATCATTGACTCCTAATTCTGACTCGTCTGACTCGTTATTTAGTTTATGGACAAGTGATGGAATTTACCATCGTTTTATTGGTTTATTTATGAACAAGGTATAGTATGTTTTACAATACTGTGTTGAACATAAAATATGAAAATGAGAATATTTCTAACTTTCTACAACAAATTCCTTGGATGTCATCACGCCAGCGTTGTCTAGGTCTTCCTCTTCGACGAACAACAGCTGGTTGTTGTTGGGACGCTTTTTTTATCATTCTATCTAATGGAATCCTTTCTACATGACCAAACCATCTAATCCGGTTGGATTTAATGAATCCGATTACATTGCAGTCTCCAAGAAACTGTCTGATTTCATGATTCAATCGGATTCTATAATTTTGAGCAACTTTGCATAGACCATAAATTGTTCGTATGACCTTCCTCTCGAATGTTGATAGAATTCTACAATCGAAGGAAGTCAGTGTCCAGCTTTCACTTACAAAGGTAAGCACAGGTTGGATTAATGCTTTGTAAAGTGTGAGTTTGCACGACTGCGAAAGATGTTTTGATCGCAAAAGTTTTGAGTATGCGTAGAAAACTCTGTATGCGGCAGAGACACGGGCTTTGATATCTGCCTCCATGTCATTTGACGATGTTATTACAGACCCGATGTATTTGAAGTTTTCTACACGTTCTACTTCATAGTCGCCAGTATTCAGATTGCCGGGAGGTATGTACCTTGATGTTGTGAAACGTTTAGATTTTTTTTTTTTTCTTTAATAAAATGTGTTGTGTAATAGGGTTTAGAATATGGGGGAATTACAGGTAATTTTACAGTCATATACGTCGTGAATATGTAGTCCCTTGGTATAGAATTCGTTTATTTTTTTATAACACGTAATTTTGTCATTTTTAAGAGAAATACTGATAAGTTATCAGTCTCCTGGAAGTTTTAAAAGCGAAATTTGACTTAGATAAATATTTATTTCGTATTTTGAGATAATATTGATTTTAATATTAATTTTAATAATATATTAATAATAGATAATATTAATTTTGAGTTAATTTAGGAGTAAGAAGAATATTTTTTTAATTTTGACTCATGCATTTTTTTTTTATTGGCCACATTCAGAAAAGTTGAAAGATCATCATCAACTTTAACTAAACTACTTATACTAAAACCACTTATACAGAACTTATACGCAAAAAACATGTCGTGTCGCAATTAGCCCTATTTTCTTCCTTTGTGTGTAGAACTACCCATGTATATAAATAAAATATGCACCGATATTGATTGATGCAAATATGTTTATTGAAAGCACAATTAAAATTACAATACTTTTAAAAAAATCTCAAACTTAATGCGATCCATGAGCTTGAAGATCTTTACAGATCTCAGCGATATTGGGACGAATAAATGATAACGCCAGACGCGTTTTGTCTTCTAAATTCCATAGTCTCTCGCGTTTGCTTGTCTTTATATTGACCATAGTTGAAAATCCTGCTTCGCAAAGTTATGACGTGGAAAATAACAATAATATGTTCAGGGATTTTTTGCTTATACTCGGGTATTTATCTTTAACTGAGATCCAAAAATTTTCAGGAGTGTTTTCATGGAACTGTAATTTTAATCCACGATCTGAAGAAGGCGACGTCAATTCTTCTTCTTTATTTAAAGTAAAACTAGAAAATTCGGAAGACATAAACGGCTTTCTTATTCAATCATATTGTTCATATTGTGTGAAACAAAAACTTCATACATTTTTTATTTATTTATGTGTAAAAGGAGAATTTTAATAACTGCAATAATATTTTATGTTTCCAATCCAAGACGTAATTTTAACCCGAAAGATATTTTTTCTATTTTGCGTCTAAAATAAAGTCATTTCGATACCCAAATGCGTATCGAAATGGCCTTCATTAAGATACGCAAAGTTTTGTTTTTCAAGGTTGGTCACATTGGTCATACAAACGTCAGTGAAAGTTAAAACGAATAATTATATAAATAAAATTATTCTTATTAATTAATCTTATTATTAAAAAATAATCTAAATTAGTGTTAAATATTTTAATTAATTAAAATAATTAGTAATAATAACAAAATATCAAATTGACTATATTTTAATAAAATACACATTTTATGAAAGCTAGTTTTGCAACAAAAAAATATATAGAAATATGATGAAACCCAGAGCTTACTATTTTGAATTGAAATTTTTAGACATTTTCTTTAAAACATTAAAACATAAAAAATATTTTTTTAAATTTCAAGACAAAAAATGCAAAATAGAAAAAATAGTATAAAAAACTCGTTTCATAAGACGTTTTTCGCACTTATCCTTTAGAAAACTCCCCGCCGCGCGGGTCGTTTTTTAAACAGATTGCGTGCGATAAAATCGTCGATTATGAAACTAGTTTCTTAATATACTATTTATTCATACAAAGCGGAGAAACGTGTAAATTTTACGTACGTGTATATTTTACATTGAATTGATTTTTATTTTCAAACAATTTTTAATTGAATTGATTATCTAATTTTTTCGCGGAACACTTGAAAGTGCATCGCGGAACACCAGTGTTCCGCGGAACACGCTTTGAGAACCACTGTTCCAAGGTGTAGATTAACACTTTTTTTAAACATCTGTGGGTTGAAGCCACCTGAGACTAAGTGTTTCGGCAAACTATTCCATTTGTACGCAGTTCGAACAAAGAGGTCTCTCTGCGATCTGCCAGTATGACAGCGCGGGATCTTTACCGTTTCACCGGTTGCGGCAGCCGATTGCCGAGTGGAACGGGGGTAAGAATAAGTTGGAGGCATGATGCCGCTAATTTCATCTGAGCACTGCTGATGACGATATTTGTAAAAAACAACGAGGTCAGCAACAGTGCGACGATGTTGTAGGGAATCAAGTTTTGATGTCAAAGTTTGATCACCCACAATTCGTATAGCTCGCTTTTGAACAGAGTCCAAGAGGGCCAAGATGGAAACAGAGGCAGCACCCCAAACTTGACAGCAGTACTCCATACAGGGACGAATATAGGACTTATAAACATGGAGCAATTGGTATGGAGTGAAAATTTTTTTGCATCTATTTAGGAGGCCGAGTTTTTTAGACGCGCTTTCTGCCATCGCCATTACATGATCGTTCCAGAGTAGGTCATTTGAAACTGTGACACCCAATAAACGACTGTTTTTACATTCACCTATTGGTTCATCACACATACTAAATCAAATATCTTTGGGGAACTCGGTCTTTAATCTGGAAACAATCAACAGCTGTGTTTTGGTAGAGTTGAAATTGACCAGGTTTTGGTCACTCCAGTCGGCGACTTTATTCAGGTCTTTGTTCACGTTTATGGCAGCGTCTCTCCGGGTAGGATTAATTCGTCGGTGCATTTTACCTTTTGAAGGAAGGGGCTCGAACGACTTGTGCAGAGTACTATCATCTGCAAAACTATTTATTGGGTTACTGGTGATTTTCAACAATTCGTTGATATAAATCAAAAATAGGGTTGGGGACAATACTGAGCCTTGGGGTACACCAGCGTTAATTAGTTTAGACTCAGAAGAAAATCCGTCTAAGTTTACCGAAATGTATCGGTTGGATAGAAAATTTTGAATCAGCTTCACAACATGGGGATGAAAACCGTACGCAACGAGCTTGTTGATTAAGTTGGCATGCCAGACTCGATCGAATGCCTTGGAGATGTCTAAAGCGATAACGTATGTTTCACCACTTTTATCAAGTATGCTGTTCCAACAATGCGCTACATAGTTTAATAGATCGGTAGTTGATCTTTTGTTTCGAAAACCGTATTGGCTGTCGGATATTAAATGATTTTCTTCCAGAAATTTTGAAATATGGGTATTAATATAATGCTCATAGACTTTGGATAGGACCGATAGTAAAGCTGTTGGCCTATAATTTGAGATATCGGATTTTGGTCCCTTTTTGGGGACGGACTGGACATTTGCCAACTTCCAGCACGAGGGAAATATACCAGATTTGTAGGATTGGTGGAATATTTTAGTTAAAGTTGGTGCAAGTTCTTTGGAAAAGGTTTTTAAAATAATGGGTGGAATATTGTCCATTCCTGATGCTTTGTTGATGTTTAACCCCTTTAAAAGTTTGGCGACTATTTTGGGTTTGAAGTGAAGTTCATTCATATTAACTCCTGAAGACTGGATTTGGGGTATTTCTTTAGGAGTTTCCAAAACAGTGGAGTTCAGAGCAAAGCGTTCAGCGAACAAGTTAGCTTTTCTTGTGGGATCATTGACGATTAAATACCATCAATAATAGGGGGAATAGAAAATTTTGTACCAGAATTTAAAGAATTAATGGCACTGTAGAAACTCTTGTCAGAAACAGACATAGACGTAAGTTTTGAGGCTTTCGCCCTGTCAATTTCGGACTTTTCGTTTGAGATAATCTGATTAGATATTTTGTTGGCCTTTAGATATTGGGATCGATTAGTGGGAGTTTTGTTATGAATCCAAATATTAAATGATCTACGTTTGTTTCTAAGTGCCGTTTTGGCAGCTTTCGAATACAAGTATTTTTGTTTGGGTTTTACTATGGAGAAAGGGACAAATTTATTGATTGCAAATTGGATGGTTTCTGTAAAGTTTTGAGCAGAAACATTTACATTGTCAGTGTAAAAACAATGACGGTCGAAAGGGAAACCATGGAAAAAATTTTGAAGACCACCATTATCCATTTTTATCTATCCATTTTTGAGTAGTGAAATATTTCTTATCCATTTCTGAGTAGTGAAATATTTTACGGGGTTTGGGAGCTGTAGTTTTAAGTAAATCAGTTTTGATAACTGATGAGATTAAATAATGATCAGAATTTCCAATACTACCTTTCGCGACATCGACACTCGTAATATCTGGCATTGTGGTAAGATAGAGATCTAAAAGAAAACTATTATCAACGCCATTACGGGGAGTGAAAGTCGGGTTTTTAACAATTTGGAATAGGCCCTGAGACGCGGCAAAAATTTCTGCCAGTTTTCCACTATTGTCAACATCGTCGGTCGATTTGGAGAATTCCAACCATGATTTGTTGTGGACGTTGAAGTCACCGGTAACGATAACTTCACAATTAGGGAACTTTGCTCTAATCTCGTCCACAATTTTTGTCAGTATATTAAAAAAGTTTGGGTTACGTTTGTTGGGGGACCGGTATAAAGCTATTGTAAAAAAAGTCATTTCTGGAAGACAAATCTTTAAAACCATTGTATTGAAGCCGTCACCGTGTAGTTCAAAATTTGGAACGCGAGTGTACGCAACACTCTCATGAATGAATGCGCATACGCCCTGATGGAGTTTGAAAGCTGATTCGAGCCTATATTTGGGATTAAGCGATTCTATAAAGAGAAAATTTTCAGAAACTTGTGTTTCTGTAAGGAATAGAATGTTCGGTTTGTCGTGCTCAAGATGATGTTGCACGTGGTCATGGTTAGCGTTCAATCCGCAGATGTTTTGAACATGTATTTTAAAATTTTTTATTGATTCATATATGTTTTGTCCCCGCAAATTCCGTGGACGTGCCACTTTATGGGCGGGTGGATTGCGCAAATTTGCTTTACCACTTGCAGACTTATTTTTTTCGGTTGTATTGCCATATATATATATATATATCAAAATGTTTATTTTATTTTTTTATGTTTTATTTTAAAATGCATAACTAAGTAAAAAATCCTATCATACTACAAAATATGACATATGCCAATATTTCATGATAAGATGAAGAAATAATAACAAAATAATAAGTGAAAAACAAATTGTGAGAAATTTGCAGAAAACAAAACAAAATGATGATGCAGCGCACCCCAGACGCACCGCCCACCACCTCAATCGAGGCACAAAGCCCACACATAACTACATGTTGGTCCGATTCCTCGGAAGAGCTAATGAGCGGTACCGCAACGGAACGCTGCCCAGCTAAGACTGGAAGTGCTGCCGTTGACTAATTAAAGTTCGTCCGCCAGCACCCTAAGATATCATCTTGGCTAATGACATCTCCTGCCATTGCCAGTGGTATGTGATATCTCACGCTAACTCATATGTCAATGGCAGGGACTGGAGTACGCAGGGTAGTCAGACCCGTAGATCAACATTGATCATAATCGATCAAAATCGATCCCTCCTGCGGGAGATTTTGCTGGTATTGATGCATAATCCAAGTCTTAGCATTTTTTTCAAGCTGAGAGAACTTATCCTTAATATCGCTTAAGGATAGTCTCTAAGGCATATGAGTGCGGACTAGAGGTTGTCGCGGATGATGCTAACATATGCTTGCTTGAAATCAACGTAGAGCTGGTGAATGCTGATGTAGTACTCCCAACATTTTTCCAGAATCATCCTTAAGGTAAAACATTGAACTGTGGTTGAACGGTTGGGGCGAAAACCACAATGATAGTCGCCGATGATGGATTCGGCGAAGAGGATGAGCCGAGCAAGTACGACATTAGCTAGTATTTTATATGCAGTGTTCACATGCAGATTTTATATGCCATGCCACGATAATTCGCACACTTTAGGCGGTCACCTTTTTTATGTAGCGGAACAATAAGAGCTGTTTTCCATTCAGCAGGTAGTTCTTCTTGGTCCCAGATTGCAAGAATCAGATCATATATACGTGAGACCAGAGCTGCTCCTCCATTTTGAAATAGTTCTGCAGGGATTCGATCGATACCTGGTGATTTGCCATTTTTTAATATTTTGATGACAGCTTCCACTTCTTCTATTGTTGGGTAAGGGACAAAAATCTCCTCACTTGGCGGAGCAATTGCTCGAATAGGATAAACTTCATTTGTCTTATTCAGTAGGTCTTGAAAGTGGGATCGCCATACTGCCAACACATCACGTTCATTAGTTGTAAGCTCGTTGTTTCCACTTTTGATGGCTGTAGATCTTAGGTGGAAATCTTTTGTCAGATTCCATGCGTTGGCAAAGCACTCTTTCGAATTTCCGTTGACCGCATGTTGGTTGATGTTTGCGATGCAGCTCTTCATGTGTTCGCGTTTCTTTTTCCGTGGGAGTTTTGCTGAGGCTTTTCTGGCGCATAGATAATCAGTTTGGGTACTTCGGGTGTTCCTTGTTAATCATTTTTCTCGCTGTTTTCGTTTGTGCATAACGCTTTTGCGGCACTCGTCATCAAATCATTCGTTACGTGATTTCGGTGGTCGTTTTCCGATTGTAGTTTGTGCTGCGGATATAATGATTGATTGAAGCATTTGCCATTATTCTGGTATGTTTAATGGCATTTCAGGCGGGATGTCATGCTCTTCTATGCTTTGCGTTACAATTTCTTGATATCTATTCAGAGTTTCCAGGTGTTTAAATGCTTCGACATTCCAGCGCACTTTTTTGCTTGTCTATTAAATGTAGATGACAACTTGCACTTGTACTTAAAGATGACAAGCATATGATCGGTATCCATATCAGCACCTCTGTATGATCGATTACACTTGTAGAGTGTCTCTTAGAAATCATGACGTGATCGATTGGATTTTCCGTTCTTCCGTCATTTGATTTCCACGTTACCTTGTGAATTCTCTTATGAGGGAAGAAAGTGCTAGATATTACTAGATCATACATCATAGCCAGTTATGCTGCGCGAGAGCCGTTATTGTTACTAGTATGATGCATGCTGTCAGGGCCGATGTGTTTTAAGTTCTGCACTTCTACTAATTTGAGCATTGAAGTCACCTACCACGATTTTTATATCGTGCCTTGGGATGTTATTGATGACTTCTTCGAGTTCTAGAAAGAACATTCAAAACTCTATTATCAAAATTCAAAATAATAATTAATATTATGTGACAGTTTCTGGTCATGTGACAATTTCAGGAACCGAAACAATTAAATTTTTATTGTTTTTGTTTCAGACAAAACAGACGAATTTTCAGCTTCTGTTTCAGTTGCTGTCAAATTTGTATGAAATTCGGTTTCTTTTCTGTTTCTGTTGTATATCAATGCACTCTAGACATTTTTCCAAAATCACCCTTATCGATAAAATACATCGGTACCTCTGTCTTGCCTGATGTCACACTAATATCGTCAAAACAGTTGTTGAGCAAAAGGATTGTTTTGGAAAGAAAACGGGACTTGAAACCGTCCCGCTTTGAACGGAACAGACCATTTTTGAAGTTGAATATTTTTTTAACAAAGTATGTAATTCTAATTGGATTATTTTTGTGAAATGAAGTACACATAGCAAAAATGAATCTTCGATTTCACAAATCACACTAACTCCATATGATCATGAGATGTCATGGCAAAAAATTATTTAACGATTACAATAAATAAACATCAAACAAAAATTGAAGTAATTGTAGAAAATATTTTGGCTGCTGTTTCTGTTGAGAATATTTTATTTATCTCGTTTGTTTTTTCTGTTTTGTTTCTAAACATTGAATCATAATGAAAGAAATTCGATGTTTAGGTTTCAAAAATTCAAAAACTTTGTCAAATGCCTCTCCCATTATAAAATTTGAATTGATTAAATCCTTTTCATTTTAATATGTTACTAGACTTGTAAAGCCGAGAGTGTTAACGCAAACAACAACTCATGCCCAAGGATCGACGGATCTAATCCCAGTCAAGACTATAAAGCCGATTTATAATACTGGAAGTCTATAAGTTATAGAGGTTTGAGCTTACATGATAAGTTGGTGCTAGGTGAGGTATCATAAAAGATCAGTAGACCTAAGCGTGGCATATGACTGCTTCTGTTCGTAACCTAACCTATCCTGATATGGTGTTCATTTTATTGCGATACTTTTTTGTTAAATTATATAAAGTTTGAAGCTGGTTTTAATGATATTGACATGATTAAGGTGTTCAAATGGACGTCACGGGTTCTTTTAAAAGTTCATCCTCGTTATTCAAAAACCTCGCAAAATTTAATTTATTTGTCATGCCTAACAACAAACAAACAACTGTCGATAATGTCAAAAAAGCTTGTACTGCTAGATTATAGAAATATTGCAAACATGTTTGAGAGTTAATGCTTGATTTATATCCACTCACTATACAAGCTTTTTTGCAGCTATACAAGCACGTTTGACAACTGTGCTGTTAAAGCATGCTTGCAGGTGTATATGCCCCTTTAGTTGAATACAGTTTAAAATTAAGGACTGCGACATTTGTGGTTTCGGTAAACTCTCCCACAACTCGGTGATTTTTCTGAAAATATTGTTATTTATACTAAGTATATAAATTTCATTTGTATATTTAAGTGTAATTCATTATGTATGATCAATATCTTTATCACTTTAGATATCTTTAAATCTAGGTTCCAGTCAATTCTGAGTTAGCGTTAACTTCATAAAAAATGCACGCAAAGACGCTGCATTATATGCCTAGCTTCAAGTTTAGCAACAATTTCTTTTTACAAAGCTTTTCAAATTTTACCGCCCATCCACTTCGGTTCCAAGCGGACATGGTTAGAAACGAATGTTTTTGGTAATATTTCAAAAACCGTGGGGAGCAAAATAAACCAAAAATTGCGATCTTACTTAAAATACAAACCTGCGTGTTACAGACCCTGCTATCGGCACACGAGTTAACGTGAGATATTGTGAGGCACCAATTTATCAAAACCAATCGAGTAAATGTAGAATTTCGTTACATATAAATATAATTATTACTTTTTATTCCGAATTACCTCCAAACATTTAAAGTTAAAATCGCGAGAATCTGCATAAACGTTTAATTTCAAAAATTGAATTTAAATAATTGTCACAATTATTTAAATGGGTTACACATCTAAAAACCAATATAGGAAATTAAATGTTTCATGTTAAAACGGATTGTTTTGTTTTCGATCAGTTTTTGATTATGTTGACCCTCATCATCTCGACCACAACATAATCTTGACCCTCATCGTCTCGACCACAACAATATCACATACCACTGGCATACCAGCTCTAATCATTTAAGAAGAATATGCTAATACAGTATACATAGAAGGTTTTAAAATTATTTAGATAGTGTATTACACATATAAAGTATGACTGTTATTATTAGAATAATCAGAGAATCAGAATAATAATTGTTTTCAATATTTTTTTTTGTGCTGTTGATGCAGATAGAATTCTGGCTGTCCTTAAGTGTCCCTCACCTGATCAATTTTAATAATTAAATCTATTTTCTGGTTGACTTTCATTTTAAGACTTAATTTAATCGATTACATTTTTATGGGTGGTCAGCTCATAGAATGCTTTTAATGACACACTCTTTATGATCCGAATGGGAATAGAACGTGAGTCGTACAAGTTCTAATGAACTACTTCAGCATTCGGTCACTAAACACCTAAACTGTTATGAGAGTAAACATCAAGAAATATGGTTCATTTCGAAAACTTATAGTTCATAAGTTTTCGAAATACATCTTATTGTTGTCAATGGCGCCATCACTCAATTTCGTCCGAATTTTCGAGACGAAACGACCTGCCACAGAAAAAGCTCTTTCCGATTCAATTGATGTCGGTGGGATAGTCATTAGTGCATTGTATAATCTAAATTATTTGTGCACTGCTTAGTTGCTTCAAAAATTATCAATTCTTTTGTGATGGTTTTAGTGTCATATGCTACATGTTTTGTGATACAAACAAATGAACATGAACAGCACCATAAGACAAAAAATGTAATTCTGGCAGAAACGCATGTAACAGATGAAGCGCAACTTACCCATAGAGGAAAAATTGTTGGTTATAAACTAATTAGTGCTATTTACCATCAAACATGGATCTGGCACGTATATTAAGTCAGAAATCATGAACTGCACCCATGTACTTACAACAGACGGACAACGATATACATCTTATTGTTGTTGATATATCGAACACGAAGATTGTTAACGTAAACAAGCCCCTAAATACAGCGTGGCCAGCTGATACTCTACCATTATCTCACCACCCAGCAATAGACGTTGGTGACTTTAATAGCCATCAAAATCAGTGGTCCTACTCAAATAACAATCCCAATGGCATACAACTAACTGACGGGATCAATCGACAACATGTTCCTGGAATATGATACGAAAGACATGAAAACCTAATTAGATCTGCTAGATGGCCAAGTTATTACAATCCCGACCTCTGTTTTTCCACAAAAAAACGAACAACGTTACCCTATTCAAATATCTAGGGCTGTCTTACAAGGTTTTCCACGCTCTCAACATCGACCAGTAGTTTTTGAGGTAGGTATTCAAATCCCACGTAAACTCTACTCCTCAACCTAGATGCAATTTTAACAAAACTGACTGGGCTAAATATGGGTCGGAGTTGGATGCAGTGATTCACTGAATTCAACCCATTCCTAAAAATTACGATAGGTTCGTAGGAGCCATCATTTCAACTGCAAAGAAATGCATCCCAAGAGACTTCCGGTGAAGAATACATTCCTGGTTGGAATACACTGAAAAAAAAATGTATGTAAAATTAACGAAAATCTCCGTTAATTCAACAGACAATTATGTTGTTTTTGATCCTACAAATTGTTTGTTAAATTCAACAATTTATGTCAGTAGATTTTGCTTTACAAACAATTTTTAACGGACAGTCGGAAAATTCAACAAACAAGTCTGTTGATAAAATCACGAACAAAAACAACACTTTCACTGTTAAAATAACGAACAAGTCTGTTAAAATACTTTAACAAATAGACTTAACAGTTTTCCGTCAGTTTTAACAAACTATAATCTGTAAAAATAAAATAACAACTTGTTTGTTAAAAAAACAAATACTGTCTGTAGTCATAAGTCAACTATAATTCTGAAAAATAAAAATTGCAAAAAAGAAAACATGATTTTGTATTTGAAATTGAATTTTTATTTTAATTAATGATTAAGTTTAAATTTATATTTTTTAATACTTAAAACTAAAACAAGATATTCTAAATATGGACCATAAAAATTTAAAAATATGTTTCTTGTTAAATTAAGAGTTTTATCAAACTATATACGTATTTAAAGCTATGCTTTTATCGATGTAGTATATAAAACAATACGTTTTTTATAATATATTTCGAAATGCATAGTTTTTGAAATAAGTATGTTTATCCTTTAAATTAATTTATTTATTAAGTATTAAATAATGTTTTAATTTTTAAGTATTTATTAAATTTATGTGGTCTATACAATTCAGTCAAATCTTATATCGAAAATTTCTGCTATTCTATTGTTTGTAATCTTATTTTACTGTTAAAAAATTTCATTCACAAAATAGAAAAATTGCTGAACTTTTCGATAAAAGATTTTACTGAATCCTCATATCTAACAAACAATATTTAATTTTGAAATTAAATTATTAATAGCTGGTGTAATTTTGTCATTCCTAATTTTAATTTCAAACAAATATTGTTGTATAAATGTCCAACAGTTTATTGACTCATCAGGATATTTTAAATTAAAAACAAAAAAAAATTTAAAACAAATGTTTAAACAATTAAAAATTGAGTCAAAATAAATTATAAAGCTCTTTAAATTATAGTCGTCTCCAACAAAGACCATAAATGGCTGAATATGGTGCTCCTTTGATATCCACTGCTCAAGTCGAATGGGCACCTTAATAATGACGAACATACTGTTCTGGGAATCAAGTATAGAATATGTTTTGTTTTTTTTCTGTTGAGATGTTGATTTTAGTTGCGTTGGCTGCATGAAGCAGCTTTAAAATTGCCAAATTTTGAGATTCTGAAAAAAAACGTTATTATACATATACCTTTATTCAGATCTTTTTTTAGCATATCTTCTAACAGAAAATCTTTGTTTTGTTGGGATTTTAAATCCGTTTTAAGTATAGGAAATATTTTTTTCTGCAACTGGTTCCATTTACAGTAGAAAGTGGTGTCAGCATCTTTAAACTGATATTGAAAATCAATATGTACCAGTGTGCAAAAAAAATTCATAATGTACATAATTCATAATGTAACAATTTTTATTTATTTTATACAAAAATAAAAATTAGGTAAAAATTTAACGTAATTAAAAGTTCTTACTAGTAAAAACCCCACTGGTAGAACAGTTTGATTCTCATTGTTTTTAAAATATTTCCGTCGATATACAACAGCATCCTTCCACCTTTTAATAATAACATCAAATGGATTTTTGTTGTTTTGCAACCATGCCATTATTTTAGCTGCATCGATTTCTGCTGAAAAAATTTAATGCAAATAGGTAAATGTGCGATACTAAAACTGAAAATACGCTAGTGACTACCTGTGGGTTCCATGTCTTCTTGTTCATCGTCAACTTATTCAAATTTATTTGCTTTTTATGAAATTTTCTTATATGTCTTCTAAAAACATTTGATTGACTATAAGTTTGGTTTCAATCTTCACATTTAAAAAAATTACATACATGTTTTTGCTTCAAATGTAAAAAATAAAGTTCAACATTATTAAAATGTTTACAACATTTGAAACAGCTTACCATGATTAAATTAAATTAAATTATTATAGCAAGCTTCTTTATAACATTATATTTCTAATACACATTGAGTAATAAATTTTAATATAGTTTGACACTATATAGAAATAATTTTTTTGTATTTTATAGAATTCACTTTAATTTAACTTTAAACTTAGCTTTGCTCACTTAACTTTAACTTACATAACTTTATTAAAATTATTTAAACTATTTAACAAATAACACTTTTATTTTTATAATTTTTTTTGCGTATACAGTTTAAGAAGTTTTAAAATCTATTGATTTTAAAAACGCGTATATGACAGTCGTATGTAAATTTTACGGACAGATTGCAAAATCAACTAACACGTCTGTTGATTCTAAGATAATAAAATAACAACTGTATGTAAAATTTACGAACGGTCTGTTAAATCAACAAACAATTCTTTTGATCGATTAAAACAAATGACTGAAGTTCCTTATCTAAGATTGAAAATAAAATAAATTTAAACATCTTTTGATACAAATTCTGTATTTAGTTACCTAAGATAATTCCTAATATTAATTCCTAAAAAATAATAATATTAATTCCTAAGGAAAAATCAAAATTAGACCAAAACTAGATTCTAATTCTTTGTTACCACATATAATAAAAGCCTTTTTAGTTAATTTTAATCAACAATTATTAAAAAAAACCTAGAAAAATCTGAATATATGAAAAAAATCTACTCAAAGTTATGTTGTATTAGTAATAACAAACATCATCAACGAAAAACGTTTGTAGATTTTGGTAAACAAATTTAACAGACGCGTTTGTTAAAAAATGGAATCTAACAGACACGTATGTTGAAACAATGGTATTCAAATAACATGTCCTTCGAAAAAAATCAACAGCCAAACGCATGTTGAATTTTACATACAAATTTTTTTGAGTGTATTCAACAATGGAAATCAACGTACAGTTCGTAAATGTCGTTAAAAATATTTAACAAACATGTATGTTGAAAATAAGAAATTAACAGAAATGTCCTTTGAAACACTCAAATTCAAACAACATGTCGTTTAAATAAATTTAACAGACAAATGTTTGTTGAATTTTACCTACATATTTTTTTGAGTGTAGAGAGAGCATTCTAGTAGGGCAGCTTGGAGTGTTCTTCGGAAGCTGGATGGCTCGGACTTACCCGACTAGAAATTAGATCAGTATAGGATCCGATCCGGATCAGGATTGCCTGAAGACTGATCAGGGATGAATCAGGCCTCCTGATCCGGACATGATTAAAAATCGTCACGCCATATATGATCAGTACAGGATCCGTTTAAATGATCCATGCCGGATCCATTTCAAAGATCCATTCCGGATCCATTTCAAAGATCTATTCCGGATCCATCTTAAAGATCCATGCCGGATTCATTCAACAGTTTCATGTTCGGTCTGGTCAAGAGATCCATACCAGATCCGTTTAAAGGTTTGGAATTAATTTTGTTCTTAAATATTAATTTGACATTAAATAAATGAAAAAAATATTACCATTTTTCCTTAATTTTATTCATACTCGAGCAGAAATTTGTTAGGGGTCAAGTAAGGCCCTGATCAGGTTTGCCCTAACCTGGATCAGGCATTGGTAGGGCTGCCTGATTGGGCCCTGATCATGAGTCTAACGCTTTTGCCCTATGAGGTCCTGATTGGGATTACCGGATCAGACCCTGATTGGGATAATCGGATCAGGCCCAGATTGGGATATCCTGACCAGACCCTGATATATATTTATATATTATATACATAAATTAATCAGATTAAAATAAAAACATTACAATGGAAAAAATTAAAACATACATACCACCTTAATTACTATTATTATAGTCGTTCAGCTGAGAAGCTACAACTAAAATATACATGAAACGATTGTAGCTATATATTTCTAAAATGGATAATACTCTAGTGAATTTTAACCCATTTAAATTTCAGCTAGGGGTCAAATACGAAAAACCTGATCAGGGCCGGATGTATTCAAATAAGGTTAACCCTAAAAGGGTATTCTAAATCGGGCCCGGAACAGGCCCACATCAGATTGCCCTAATAGGGATTGCCCTTGTAGGACTGACCAGGCCCTGATCACGCCCTGACTGTATTCAGGTTTTCCCTAACTAATTTCTGCTCGGGTAATTTCAAGTACACTTCAAATGCTTATATATTTAAACAGTAAGTTATACCATTAATAACGAATTTATTGTTTAATGAGCAATATTATATACAGAATGGATCAGGTAAAAAACTAAATTTTGTATTATTATCCAGTTCAGGACATCGGATAAGATGAGTTTTTTCGATCAGAAACTGATCGTATGACTGGATCAACGGATAAAGTACTGCACGCTGATCAGTATCTGATCAGATAGCCGGATCAACGGATAAAGTACTGCACGCTGATCAGTAACTGATCAGATAGCCGGATCAAGGGAAACGGTACTGTACGCTGATCAGGAACTGATCAGATGGCCGGATCAAGGGAAACGGTACTGTACGCTGATCAGGAACTGATCAGATGGCCGTATTACGGAAAATCTGATCCGGATCTGATCATAATCCGGGTTCCCTGAACTAATTCCAGTCGGGTAGTTACTCGTACTAACAATGAAATAAATTCAGAGGACATTGCAAATCACATTGTAAACATGTCTCGTTCCTCTATTAATCGCCTTCATAAGAGAACCATTAAACATAAATTAAGAGAAATGAAGCGCAAGTTTTGTTTTAGGAGATTTCACAGAAAAATCTACCTATTTTAAGTTTTATTGGTTTTAATTTGTTGTGTTTATATGTGTTAAAAAAAACCATACAAAAAAACCATGACACCTCAAAAAAACATTTTCCTAATTTTGAACAACATTAATTACTACAGAGGGAAAAGAATTATAAACTACTCGATTTTCGAGTGAGAAAATTTTTAATATCTTTTAAAAATGTAAAAAAATGTTAATAAAAATTACCGGGATACCCGGGATCCCGGGATGAAATTCCGGGATAACGTGATGAAAATTCACTGCCTGGATCCCGGGGAAAACGGGATCCCGTTTGAGAATCCCTAGGATAAGTGTTAAGCAAAAAAATATATTTACGGTGTTAATGTTCATCTTTAAAGTTAAATGCAACTTCATGCGAACATATTTATCTTAGAATTCAATCTGCGTAAATCAGTCAACAAATTACATCCTCATAAATGCAAATGACTTTCGACTTCAAAGGTTCAACAAAACTTCAACACAAAATTCAGTTATATTTAAAGGAACTAAAATGTATAATGAACTTCCAGATAATGTCAAATTAGAAGGAAAGTTTAGAAAATTTAAAGAATTAACTTCCATTTTTGTCCAAGAAAATTTTTAATTTATTTTTATTTTGTATTATTATATGTAGAGCTTAAACATGTATAAAGAAATTCTAATTTAAAGAGGTTTTATAAAACCAATAAAATAATAATAATAACTTTAAATGAAAGTAAAGATACATGTCCCGCTTCCCAACAGAATGCATGAAGTGAATACAAGAGTTAAAACAGTTTCCGAAGCATCGTCCAAACTCTCCCTTAATCAAGACTTATGGGATCATCCAACCAAATGGTCTCCCCCAAAATTTAGCATAAACTGCTGAACATCCTAATCTGAACATCATTTAAAAAACAGGAAGAAGATCCTGGCTTACAGGATACCGATAAAAGATTATGGTCTGACACTTAACGGGATCTAGTTTTAAAAAATTTCGACAGGATCACTCAGCAACAGAAGAAAGATCGTTATTCACACCCGCATCACTGGTAAACGATTCCATGATGGGAACAGAGCAAAAAATCTGGACATCATCAGCAAAAGGGTGAACAGAACAATGTTTTCGAGCTGATAGAAGATCATTAATAAAGACTAGAGCAGAGAACCCAAAATAAAGATGTTTCTATAAAGTAGTCTAAAAGAGGAACAATTATCTACCACAACCACGCACTGTAATCGATTAGAGAGATAAGATAAAACGAGGTTTGCTGCTGAGTTAAAAAAGGTGAAGAGTTTTTATGTAAGTTTAAGATGATGCATGTAATGAAATGCCTAGCTAAAATCAAGGAAAACCAGTATGATTCTGCTGATTTGATTCAGTATGAACCAGCTGATTGGGTTTTGGATTCTATGAAGCGCGGTGGTTGTACTGTGTGCTTTCCTAAAACCATGCTGATGTGACGCCAATTTGCAAGATTCTGTTAACCGAGGTAGTAGTAGTGCTTCTATCGATTTTGCGACCGATGAGAGGATAGAGATCAGTCTATAGGATTCTCCCTTTTCTTCAGGCTTGCCAGGTTTCAAAATGGGACTTATTCTAGCCGTTTTCCAGATATTTGGTATCTGGAGCGTATTTAGAGATGTGTTGAGTATGGTAGAGAGAAAGTTCAACCCTTTGGGTCCAATGTGTTAGAGCATGATGACTGATATGCCGTCTGGTTCAATAGCTTTAGATGGTTTGATTTTGTTCATTGCGTTTTCAACCTCTGCTTCGGAAAGTATGATATCCTGGAAATTTTCAGTATTAAGTTTGCGCAGATGTCTTAATACTGACTTAGCTTCTTTTTCATGTTGACTTTGCTTATCTATAAACTGCGTGTGGAATTTTCTTACGCATTTCCTATGGTTTTCGGTTGAGATATCGTCGAAGGAGATCATGCAGTTGTTACTCGTTTGACACGGATATGTTAAACCCTTAATCACCTTCCACAGACTTTTATTTTTGTCAAACTGTGGCTAACTCACTAAATGTTTCCATTTGTTACGTTTGTGTTTCATTAATAACTTATTTATCTGTTTGTTCAGGCCCGGAATTCTAGAGTAGGTTGGATCTGCCTTACGGATGTCATCTCTTTGGGAGGAAAGTACACACGCTTCTTGTGGGAAGTTTGATTTAATCTTTTGTATTCTGCCGGCTGGAATGAAGCGAGATCTAGTTTTGTTAAAAATTTCTCTGAATTTTCTTTCCCCAGAGAGGGCGTCAATTGGTAAAAATTGCTTACTGAATTCCATTTCAGTAAAATTGGTAAAATTATTCCAGTCAGCTTTTTTAAAATTAATATGTGCCTTCTTCTCGAATTTCTTTTCGTTTATGGAACGGCTTAAGGTGATTATGATCGGCACATGGTCTGATCCCAATACAATTTCAGTTCTCCACTCAGCAATTGGCATTAGTGACATGCTGGCAAGTGAGACATCTGGAGAAGAGTATGAGTTATTTGTTACTCTTGTTGGTGGTTCATTGTGGTTCATTGAGGACTCGTCTGGAGGAGCAGTCTATTTGATCAGCAATGTTTTCTCCTCTTGAATTAGTGTTTAAGTGTGACAGTCTTTGGTGTAAAATAAATATCCTATGGACGGTTCATAATCTGAATCACAGCTGCTTACTGGTGGAATATAAATATTGACTAGATTTATCTCCGTATTTCCGGATTTTATTTTAATACCCAGTTGTTATAGGTGTTTATCAGCTCCCGGTACTGCTGGTAATGTGGTTGTACGGTAGATAACGGTTTTGTGGATGATAAAGGCAAGACCACCACCTTTGTCCTTCCCTCTACCCAGTCTTATTATTCTATAATCAGATACTAACACTAATCGTAGATCTAACATTTAATTGGGTTTCTTGTTATACCGCGACTAGAATATTGTTTTTGTACATATTGTACAAAAACAATACAAATACATCAATCGATGATATCGATTTTGTTTATAAGACCGTTACAGTTTAGTTGCATTATTTTCACATCACTTGGGGTTTCCGGATGTGTTCATTCGCATTGTGTACTCTTGTGAGCTCGTGTTTGTATGTTGTATTGATGCTTGGCAATATGGTGCTATATGGTTTCTGTTCCGTTGCTTATGTGTTACAAGGTCTGAGCAGTTCTTGAGATGACACCATTCTTTACTGCTATTACACTGGACGGATGTAGTGTTTGCCCTTCCCTTAAAATGTTTTTACATATTGCACAATGCCATGTTTTAGTTGGTCCAGGATTTCAATATCAGTCATGACGAAGAGGATTTGAAGCAGTGAGGCCAGTGACAACTGCTTCTTTATCCAAAAGATAGAGCGATGGAGTAGTACCTTTCGTCGAAATTTTTATGATGGTCTTTGGTCGGAAGTGGTCCTGAGTATTTCTGGGGCGTGGACCCGTCCACCTTGAGAAGTTATTAACAGAAATTTTGTCGGGACCAACTGCAACGGCTTCGATAAAAAACAAAGCTTGCCAGACCTCATGTTGTTGTTGCGACGATGCGGTGCTACTCTTCGGGCTTCATGTCCAGATTCAGGAACCCTGTTACTGCCTTGGGCGGTACCACAAATCTTCCTTTGTCAGGTTGGTTGGTTTTTCTGGACAATTGAATAGGTGGTCTGCATCACGCGGCGTACCCTCACATGCGGGACACTTGTCATCAATGTTCTGGTCAATTTTATTCATTTGTGTAGTTATTTAAGATGTGTTACAAACCGGATCTTAACTTAGCTTGAATGGATCTAGTGCTACGTGGCAATTTGACCTCCTCCGCAGTGACTCGTGGTGGATTACTATTGAGGACTCGATTTGGGGCGTATTCCTTTATTGTGTCTATTTCTACTTTCTGATGAATTACTTTTAAGCCCGTTTTTTACGTAAGCTCGTCGATGTTACCGGTTACATGGCTACCGATATTACCGGTTACTTGAAATGTGCTACATTCTTGGTGTAGTTGATCTCGTTGAGCCATCAAATGACACCCGGTTGCTGTTCGCAAGTCTGCGTTTGGTGTTATTTGTAACTTATTCCAGTGAGTGTCAGTGACTTGAGGTGTTCATTTGGGTGCAGCGTAATGCAGATGTCCATATGTGTGCAGCCAGATCTCATCCTCGGAAATCTTTCTAAAAGCATATTAACAGGCCATCTCATGCACATACACAAGGAATCAAGAAATGTTACATATTGCCAGTCATTGAACATAACGAAATGCTAACCAATATCTATAGGCTTGTCATAAACAGCAACATCCCTACAATGACACATTATTCATGACTATACCACCTAGAGACATAAGGCTTATTGCGAAGAGCTTCTTACAAGGTGCTAGAAACAATCAAGTCATTGGTAACAGAGAAGAGCTTAAAAATTATGCTTAGAAAAGTTGTTGAAGACACAATAAAGAACTAGTACCGAATCGAGGTCTCAATAGCAAGCCCCCACGAATCGCTGCCGAAGAAGTCAAACTGCCACGCAGCACCAGACCCATCCTAGCGCAGTTAAGATCCAGTTGGTCACGTATCTTAAAATCGTCGCTACAACAAAACAAGTAAAGTTAAAAAAGTATTAGGGGGACTATGCCACTTCATATAAAATGTTCCAGGCGTGGTTTGCCAAGCTTCGTAGTGTTGAAATGAGTACAAATGATGGCGAGCACCTAGGACGTTTAAAAGGGCTCACAACAGAGCAACTTATAAAAATTCATGAAGCGAATTGAAGATTAATGAAATAACTGTGAAAGTAAACATCTCATATGAACGCGTGCACAATATCCAACATGAATATTTGGGTATGACAAAGCTATCTGCCAGATGGATGACGCGCTTGCTCACAGTGGACAGTAAACGGAATCGTATCACCACTTCAATGGAAAGGAAAAATTTAATACAAATGATGAGGTCATCGCCGAAACAGAGGCTTTTTTGTAGACCGAGAACAATCGTAGTTTTGGAAGGGTTGGGCTAAGTGTATCGATCGAGTTAAAAGGATAAAATAAAATCTTATTTGAAAAAACATCTTATTTGACAAAACAAATTGTTTTTCATTGAAAAGTACCAGAATTAATAATTTGCCCTCGCATTAGTTCAATTTAGAGTTTTAAATGTCTTTTAAGCATGTTTCGCTTTATATATTCGCTTTATATATCAGAACTATGGAAGATTCTGCCATATTATTCCCATATTATTGCGTTGCTTGGTGAAATTTATTACTGGTATCATTTTGGCCGTTAGGTTTACATCATTTGCCTTCCTGATCAAATAAATCCACCACTGTTGAGCCACCTTGAATATTAGCTTTATTAACGATGATCGCCAATTTTGCTTTTGTGGGTATATATACAATCTGCTGTTCATATCACAGCACTTGGCACGTGGTCATTTTTCCCAGGCACGATATCACTTTTCCTCCTGGCCAGCTCCCACGCATATTCCTCTTATCGATGATAAACACTAAGTCATCTATCTTAAATGACTCGACTGAAGTATATCAAATAGTCCTCTTTACTAGATTGTGCATATATTAACGTAAAAAACGTGTCTAGAATATGCACATCAGCGATATTTTCCAGCCCTTAGTTGTAGGTAAATATGTTTTTTAGAAAGCACGCAGGGTTCAGGTCGCCAAAATCACCCACTAGGGAAATCACGATCATCTCAATGCATACAGATCTGACTTTACATTTCCAATTAAACGCTCCCATACGCTAGCAATATGTAGAAAGCTTTGTGGTATACACCTGCAATCGATGTGGGTGATTTTATCGGCCATCAGTGTTCACTTTTTCCCGTTTCGTATGCAAAACATTGTCTTTTTTTGTGCCGTTATGTTCCATATGGGAACGTAGGCTGTCAACAAGTGTCACCTTCACTTGTATTAATATCATCAATTGACTCAATTTTATGGTCGATTTTCACTTAAAGACTTAATTCAATCGATTAGTTTTTATATGAGTGATCAGCCCAAAGTTTTTCCAATTTATCAACTATATTAGTTGACTATCGGTCAATTTACAAAAATACAAGAACAGATGCTTGAGTCGCATTGGTTTTAATGCGCCAATTCACCGTGATGTAGCATCAATGACTAAGCAGTTTTTACTCTGCTTACCTCCGATACACCACCTAATTCTGTCAATATTACCCAGGCAGCACGACGTGGACGTTGAATTTCGAATTTCGCTACCCTAATTCACGTAATTCAAAGAGATGATAACCTGAATTACTTACTTACTACGATCAAATTAATTTGTTCAATAGTTGGTAATGGAGCATCTCAAGTATTTTATTGTTGTAATGATCTTATATGTTATTTTGGTATTATCAGAAACATTATTGAAATTAAAACGAGTAAAAATGGCTCCTAAACGAGAATATTTTAATCTTATGCCTGTTTAACATTTTCTTTCAACATTTTCAGCATTTTTTAGTTCAATTATTTTGCATTACTAATATTATTTGTTTTGTTTTATTTTCAGCTATCGAAACTTCTAAAACGAAAAAGTTCTCAATGTTCTAACTTACCAATTAAAAAGTGCAATTATTAATAAATAAATAACATAAAAAAATTAGCAAAAATGGTGAAATATTAGAATATATTCAAATAATAATTTATTTATTTAACATTATTAAAAATGTTAAAAATCCATTTTATCAATAAAACAAATTTCTTAATAATATTTATTCTACAAATATTTAAAAGTAACAGTGTTCCATTAGATTCTACAATTAGTGGAATTGGAGGAGGAAGTAGTAGTGTCGGAAGTGCTGGATCTGGCAGTAGTAATGGTGCTATTTATTTAGATAAAATTGGTAATTTGGAGAAAAGCATAGCAGCTGTATTCAATAAAGTTGCATACGGTTCTACCACAACAAAACGTAGCATACCAGACAATGTTTTTGTGCCAAGTTTAACAACAGTTCCAACACCGCTATTGACCACATTTCGGTAAGTTTTACTTTCTAAACAATATTGAAAAATACATTTTTATTTATTTATTCATTATTCGACAATCAGGCAACAAATCAAATATTAATTGAATTTCATACGAGGACTTTACAAAAGCAATACTCATAAATAACATAATAATCTAAAAAATAAAATAAATTGACATTACACATTGTTGCTCCATACCCCTTCACTCCTGAAAGTAAATTTCGCGTACGCAAAATGATTTATCAGATCTATAAAAGTAAAGAGTATGAAAAAGATTACTAGGTTTTGGCTCCTAACAGTTTTTTCTTCTTCAGGTTCCTATCCGATACGAACGTTGGTCATTAACAGATTTATACTAAGTTTATACCACCGATTGTTTAATATATTAATAGCTTTTGCTATTAAACTATTGATAAATTGCGTGTTTATACCACAAAATAGTATTATTCTATCTGTGGTATAAACGCTCAGAATAATATTGACAGATAGAATACGGCTACTGTATATTAAAATCTTATCAATCGAAAAGTATTTCAACAAAAAATTATAATACTAATATTAATTTAAAATTAAAACTAAATTTTAAGTGATATTGATGTTGCACATTTTTTACAATCGCAAGAAATTGTTTTGTTGATTTTACGTTTTGACTGTTACACTTTCTTTCATTATACTATCATACTATCGATCAAACGTAAAATATCAAATAACTATGCCATAGTTAAAAAGTATTATTCTATCCGCTTACACCGTAATAGTTTAATAGCTATTTGCTATTATACTATGTATTATACTACCATGGTGTAAAATTAGTGTCAATTCGTCTTTAAAAAAATTCTTAAAGGATCAATAAACGCTTTATTAAATTTTATAACCAAATTATTTGAAATCTATAAATTTTTTCACAAACAATACGAAATATCTATAACATCTGTTTATCGTCATGACAGTGAGTGACTCGACAGTTTGACATTTACGAGTTAAACGGGCAAATGAACGTGGTCCAGGCATGATGGATCTTATTTCATCCGAGCACTGCTGGTGACGATATTTAAAAAAACAACGAGTTCAGTAACAGTGCGACAATGTTGTAGGGAATCAAGTTTTGATGTTAATGGTTGATCACCCACAATTCTAATAGTACGATTTTTATCAGAGTTCATCAGAGCCATGGTTGAAACAAATACAGCGCCTCAAATTTGATAACAATACTCCATACAGGGTTCATTGTTCAATATTTTTCACCCATGTTGTTCTGCACATAGTATTTCTGCGTTTTTTTGAATTGCTAAGTTATATTCAAATGCAACAACTCTTTCGATATCTTTCTTTGTTATCGTCCATATTTTAGCACCATTTAGTAAGATTGACCAACTGTAACCCTTCACCATTCTAATTTTTAATTTTATGTTAATGACATTTTCACAAAATATTTTATTCGGCTCTTTTTTAACATTTCTCGCATTTGTTTTTGATTGATTGATTGATATATTTATTAAGTGATAAGCTATTAAACTTGCATATTTCTAAACATTTACAACTAATGTTTTTATTTTTTTGCATTAATTTAAAATTTATTATGACTTTAAAATGTCGGAGAGCTTGAGTCCAACCTTTTGTTTTACAAAATTTATTGTTTGTTTTTTAAATCTGCTCTCATTAGTTTCATTATTAGCAGCCTGTGGTAATAAGATTAACAGTTTTTGGCCTTTACGTTCGGATATATTTTGTCCAAAGTTTGTTCGCATTTTTGGCAGTCTAAAATCGTTTATATTCCGCAGCCGGTAATGATGTGCTTCGAAATTGTATGTAAGACATTGTACCTTCAAAATTGTATCTACCAACATCGTAGTTTTTTGTATTTTATTTTCCACATTCATAAAATTACTTTCATAACTATACGTTGTGCCACACTCATCCACACTTAAAATTGCACGCATTATTTTGTTTTGCAATTTTTGTGATCTATGAATTTCTTCTTCATTGCACATGATGAGTAGTGTAGAACAGTAATCGAAATGGGGGGCTATTATAAAGAAGTAAAGGCTTATTTTCGCCTCGCTTGTCAATTTGTTTGATATTCTTGACATATATCCAATTTTTACTTATTTTTTACATACATAATCGACATTTTTACACATACTCAAATTTTCATACACTATTATCCCTATGTATTTAATATCATTCACAAATTCGATTTTGTTTCCTGCAATACTGACTCGTTCATGCACTACCCCATAGTTATTATTTTTTGACACTATCATAGACTTAGTTTGCTCTATAACTTTGCTATAAAATAATGTCTCTTGATTGCTTCATCCAGCTTCTTAAGTGCAAAATGACCATCTATGTGTATTGATTTTAAAAATTCTTATTGCATAAGGTTAGGAAAACAGCAAATTTTTCCCTGCAAAGTTTTTTTTTTTAAATTATATAAAATGCCTCTTTCCACAAATTTTTTTATCATATGTAGGTTGTCTTTTTTTCTACATTGTGTACTAAGCAATTAAAACATTCCTACAAATTCTTTTTTAAATAAAATTTGACGTTATATAGTAAGAATTACAATAAGTGTCCACAACCTAGGTTCCACAACTTAATTAAAACCTAGGACCCACAACAACATGGTTTCTGAGGTTTTGATGGACGCAAATAGTTTTTTTTTTGTTTTTCCTTATATTTTTTAAAGAATAAGTAACTAAACAATAAATCCTATTACATATAAATTATGACATATCCAATATTTCATGATAGCATCGAAAATAAAGAAAATAAAGATAAAATAAGATAAGCCAATTTGTTTTAAACATTCGCGGGAACAAAATTAAAATAGGGTTGCCAATAATCCACTTAGTCATTTATTCATTGATCATGTGACGCACTGGCATCCTCAATGATAAAATGCACGTGCCCTTATAAATAGCGTGCCCTTATCAAAGAATATTCCATAGTCAAGATTGAGTGTGATACCGTTGATTAAATATAGTTGTTCATCCGCCAGCACCGCTAATTTGTCACCTTGGTTAGTGATATCTCTGATATTTAGCTAGTGATACTGCCAGTGGTATGTGGTATTTCATATTAACTCATATGTCAATAGGAGGGACCGAAGTATTTGGGCTTGTCATACCCGTAGATTAAAAATTTTAAAAAGAAACTACAAATCAATAAAAACTGATTCTCCATCCGGTTAATTTAAGTATGTCGAGGACGCTGGCAGAAATTTGTTAGGGCCTAAATAGTGCCCTGATCCAGTTTACGATAGTTCGATTGGGCTCTGATCAGTGTAATGCTTTTACCCAATCACGCCCTAATTGGGATAACCGAATCAGGCTTTAATCAAGTGCACCATACAAAATAGAGCAAACCCTTGTAAAAAAATATTGCGACGCTGATGCATAGACTAACTTCACAGCTCCAAAAACAAAATGTTTTTGTATATAGTGAGCTAATAACCATCAAATACTTCAATGTAGGCTAGCTGATGTTATAGATTTCGCGTAGTTTTAATTATAAAAACGTTCAGCAAAGCTTTAGTATGTTGTGTTTATAGTAAATTTCAAATAAACAGGTGCTCGAGAGGTCTCCACCACTTATCCCAATATCGTTTAAAAACTAATTACTTCTTTTTTTATACTTTATCTTATTTTTAATTTCAAAGTGTCATCAAAATTGAGTCGAGTTCCAAACCGGCATTTGGAATGCAGAACTAGTGAAAACAGTACCAAAACCTTATACACCGAGTTCCAATAAGATTGAAAGCCACGATTATAAGTTCTTGAAGTGTCAAACTTACAGGTGTCCGGGAGCCCTCAATTTTGAAATTAATCCAAATCTTCCATTTTCGAGTTACCCTGGATCATATACCAAAGTTTCATCAAGATCGTATGCAGGTTTGGATTTTGCACTGCAGATGGAGTAACACATAAAACACAACTACATATATGGTTTAACAAATATTAAATATTAAATTTATTTTTACACAAATATTAAATTAATTGATACAAAAGCATTGTTCTATTGCTAATCAATATTGTAGGTGTACTGTCTGCTAAGTGTCTAACAAACATTCGAATCCAATCAAACACATAAGCATTGTATCATAACAGACCGAATAGCATAAACAGATTAGTCAAAGCCAACTCGACGGATAAAATGAAGATTTGGTTTTGTTTGGGTAAATAATTAAATGAAAATATAGATGTTTTTTGTTTTCACAACAAGACGGCTCCATGATCTAGACTACGCATACGACATCTGCCCAAGTGGATGAAGTTGACAAATTGGTGTACCTCGGTTGTACTGTAGCAAAAACAGGCGGAACCGAAAAAGATATCTGTCAGTGCAATAAAAAAACAGAAATACATTCAATATGATTCACAAGATCTGGAATGCGCCCGTACTGTCAAGAAAGACAATGCTACGCATGTTTTGTGTCATTTTTCCATATTCACCGCAATAAATTGTGGACAAACAATGATTTTCTAATATCCTGGCGCCTATAGTATATTCGATTCCCTTTTTTTTAAGCTAAAAGACACGGATATTGGTGCAGGTTGCACCAAGTTATTCAAGTGTTCCCAAAAGTAGTCAAAACTCGAAATTTGGAAAGATTTTTTTACCAAGAATAATTTAAATTCTGCAACGTAATTAATTTATATATGAGTTGTTATATAGATTATCGAATTAAAACCGCGTTATTTTGACTTCCTTAATTCAACCGCGTTTATCTACTTTTTGTCTTCTTTTTGGGCAACATCGTAAATAATATTTTACAAGTTCATTCGTTCTCAAACATCGGAATCAACAAAACATCAAAATAGTAAAGTGTAAAATAAAATTTATTTAAATGGTATCGTCAAGAAGTTTCAAGTGTAAAATAGTCCAAATTCAGTTTGTTTTATTTGTGGAAGTTACATAATACATGCTGCAAAACAATCACTCCATTTATAAGAACTGCATATCTTTATTACATCGGCATAGAATTGAATGAAGATAAACTTTCAAGTTGTACAATGGAGAAAATTTTCATTTAACGTTGTGTTACGACCAGGTTTTGTAAGTGGGAACGAAAGGATTAAATGATCGATTTAAAGTTTTTATTGCGTTATCACATTTTTCTAAATATGCAGACGAGTTTTGTAAATGTTTGGAAGCGTTTGTACTTTAAATTATTAATTATACAATATAAAAAAAATTTAAAAAATCGCCATAACGCCATCTGGAAAAATAAAACTCCATATAAAAAAAATTCAAAAATATTTAATCAAAAACGCTAATCCCATTTTTTGCATATGGCAATGTTCATTGTTTATTGCAAATGGCGTGAATGGGTATGGCTATGATATATCGGGGGTTTTGGTTTTTATCATAAAAGTAATTTGAATTTGTTTGTTCATTTTGAATTATGAGGTGGGAGGAATTTATTTTCCGTATGGATATTCGGTGTTGAGTTTTAAAAAAAAATTTGAAATTGACCCTAATAAACGCTTTCTGTTATTCCAAATTTTGATTTCAGGATCATAACGACAATTACCTATCTAAAAGAAAAGATATTTGAAATAAGGAAAATAGCTCGCAGTTTTAATTCCAAAACCTATATATTAAACTATAGTTGTTTTTGTTTGTTTTCGAGGAAAATGATGTAAGGCCTATAAGAAAATACAATTTTTTACCGAGTCAAGTAGGGTATCATAAAGGGGCTTGACTTCAGCATCCCTTAAAAATATATGTTAGAATTTTTTGCCACACAGTTTGTTGAGAAAAATTGAATAATAGCGTTTTTATCATGTTTTCTTTCCCCAATTAGTTCCAAACCTATTTGATAGGAAAACTTCAAAAGTCTTTGAAAATATAGAAAAAGTGGCAGCTTTTTAACAAAAAAATATAGTGAAGTGTAAAATACTCATAATCGTATTTATTAAGGTAGTGGGAATGAGAAGGGGTAAAAACATCATTTAAAACCCAATCATGTGATATATATAATATGAAAGAGCATTTAATTTAAAAAACAAGAAAAAGTTGGTCGCCCCCTTGGGTTTTGAGCCTAATTGACAGAACAATTTGAAAAAACTTCACATAGAGGGAAAGTTTGATAAACTGTGAAAAAGAACTATAGCGAAGTGTAACATAATTATTTTTCTGTATTTTGAGAGGGTGAGATTGGGAAGGAAGTAAAAAATGTTTTTAACCCAAGCGAGTGGTAATAATTTTGCAAATTATTTGCGAGCAAATAATTTTGCTTCTGTAGTTTTAGATGATGGGAAGGCTGTAAAAAATCCTTTTTGACCCAAACGAGTATACTCCTGATGTTGATCTTAGAGGATTTCACATAACCTCCATAATCAGCATCGCTGTAACACACTAATATATTTTTTATAGTTTTATGAAAACGATATACTCAAATTTATTGTACCATCCATCTATGTAACAAAGTACCCTTTTTTGGCACAATTTCTGAAGATGGGTTTTCTACACTGAAAAAAAAATGTTTTATTTGCAATCGAAATGCAGTTGTGTCAATATCGACGCGGAGGCAGAAATGGTGATATGAATTCCAAAATTGATTAAAAGTCTTTACAGTTTTAGACCGATGTAGTTGAGGCAACCGCACGTTACGTTTGAGTGAAAATGAAATATAGTATTATTAATTTCAAATACTTCAATTTTGAAATGAAAAAGTATTTTTTCTTTGTTTGAATAATACCATGCCAACTTCGAAATGAGGTTGTCAATACTTTAATTTTTTTCAGTGTAGTGATCTTGATTTAGATCCAGTACTATAGCCTAAATCTGGTCTTGTGTCAACCATGACTCATGAGGTACATATTTGATACTATTAATTGTCACAACCGTAGTGGCAAATGTCCTATTTAAACTGATCCCGCTACGATAGGGATGCTTGATCCTAACCAAGACCTAGTTAGGCTATCTGATCGGGTACCTATAAGTAACAGGGAAGGTCGAGGTCCGGATCTAAACCCTAATATAATGCGAAGCGGGCACAAAAAAGATAATCGAAAAACCACCAAAAACATACATTCACAGTTCTTCACCTTTTTCCAAAAAACATGTCAAAATTTCAAAAGAAATCTTTTTCCGCATATCGACTTGCCCTGACCTTTCCAACGATGAAGATTTTGCTAAACTTTTGTTAAAAATTACTTTAAATGGTTTTACAAAAATAGTGCTTACATATTTATAATATAAATCTTTCAAAGTTAATCCAAAGATCTAGTTGGCATACTATCTTCGAATATTGAAAGATGTGGATCATAATAATTCAATACGTACTTTGTATTAAACACCTATTGATAATTATTTAAACTCTGAAACGCAAGGTGTTCGTAGACATTAGGTTTAATTATTACTGATGTTGTGTTTTTATGCTATTACAGATATCGTGAACGAGATAAAGATAGTCATGATACACATCAATCGAATAATAACGATCAAATAAATCGTAGTTATGAAATTGATTTAGAACGTGATCATGCATTACCTACATCTGCACCGAATGCTGATATACTAAAATCAAATAGTAATCCAACGTATCCTAATCCGAATCGTCACCATAACCACGATAGAGAAAGACATCGACATCAACAGAATTCAACACCAGTGCCATCAGGTTAGTGATTTTTTTGTTTTATATTTTGCTTGAAATGGAAAAAAGTTTTGTATTATTTTTTTATTGTTCATTTGGTTGTTCATTTAGTTCAAAAACAATTATTCTAGCATAAATATGTAAATACTTTACTTTCGGTAGATTAATAATTCCGGTTATAGATGTCGCTCTAATCGTGTAGATAAATTTATTTTTTCACCTGCCATCTCTTTTAGTCACATATTCCAAATTTGAAGTACGTCTGTTAAATACTATCAGTTTTACAGTCGCAATTTTTTTTAACAATGGAAAAAGTGAATTTCGTGTTTTGATAAAACACTACTTTCTGCGCAAAAAAACCATCAAGAAAACTGAAATAAAATTAAAAACTATTACGGCGACTGTGCCCTTAACATAAAATGACCCAGACGTGGTTTTTCAAGTTTCGTTGTGGTGATTAGATATAGTCCAAAGCCCAAGGAACAGTCGAAACAATGGACGTCTTCCGGCGAAAGGCTAAGACGGTGTCATCGGCCGGTAAGGTTACCGTTTTGGTGGTGCGCAAGGCATAATTCATATGGACTATTAGGTAAATGGAGAAACGATCATAGCAGCATATTATCCTGCTCTACTTTATTCCTCATTTGACTCTGATTTAAAAAAAACGGTCCAATTTAGCAAAAAAAAATTTTCATCCATCACGACAACCCATCGGTTCATTCGTGCCACATCGCAGTCGCCAAATTGGTTACAAATTGTTGCCTAACCCAACGTATTCTCCAGACTTGGCACCCTGTAACTGTTTTTGTTTCCAAACATGCAAAATGGCTGGCTGGAAAAAAAATCAAGACAAATGATGAGGTCATTGCCGAAACAGAAGCTTATTTTGCAGACCGTGAAGAATACTATTTTTGGACGGTTAAAAAGTTTGGAATATCGTTGTACTAAGTGGATTGAGCTAAGAAGAGATTATGCTGAAAATAAAGTGTTTTTTATTGCCAAGTACTACCATTATCAATTTATCATCGTACTAATCTCGTACATGAAACGTTCACTGTATTTTATAATACATCTAATTCTAATTTTGATTACAATTAGATTGAAAATGAAAAAAATATTCATATACGGGCAATCACCTTCTCATAAGTGATTGGTTCTGAATGTTTAAAAATGAAATTGCATTTTATATAGGCTTTTGTATTTAATTTTCCTCATGTCCAAATCAAGATCACACGATTCATGGCTATTTTGAGGTCAAAAAGAATTTTAACTATATAAAAAAAAAGTTTAAAGAACACTACCTTTTGCAAGTGTAAGGCTCTAACATAGAATATTATTTAATTTATGAACTAAACTATCAACAAATGGGCTAAACCACTTGCCTTAAAAACATACTAAGCTCACATACAGACATAGAGAGAGTGCGGCAAACAATTTTTATTTGTAAATCTTGTTAAATCAAATTCCATTTAAATGATGACTATAGGAGAATAGGATTTTGGCCAGAAAATTAATTAAACAGTTCTGAGATGCGGATCTTTTAGTTAGTTGAGCACAAAATCAAAGGTTTGGTTGAGATTCCTTTAAAATACAAATCATTTAACGAGATGTAGAAATCGTCAATTTCAAAATCAAAGTGGTCATGCTTACCACATGAGTTATTTATTCCCCTCTGTTTGCGAGTGTAAAGAAACGAGTGAACAACATATTAATAGTTTTCTTGTTGTAAGGAAATTTTTTGCCTCAGCTTCTGTGCGTACTGTGCTTTTGAAAGAATTTCAAATGTTACTGGAAGCACTGCAGCAGTAAACCTTCCTCCCAATCTCCAACACCAGAGGCTGCAGACCAAAATAGTGGAAAGTTTAATTCATTAACTAGCCGTTACCATTTAGATCGATAGCGTTGTTGTATGAGGTGAATTTTTAATACTCTAAATTATGTTGCCTGGTGGCAAAAGTACCATACAAAGTGTGAAGTTTATCTAAAGAGTCCCATTCTTTGCTTCTAAAGAGTCTTAACTATGCGAACATGTTTTTAAAAAAATAATGTTTTAATGCGAATAATGGTTTTTAAAGAAAAATGTAATGTTTCTTTTTCGATTTTCTTTTTTAAATGTTTTTTTTTCCGTATTGTTTTTTTGTATAATTACGTTGTGTACAAAATCATAGTTCGCATAGCTTAGCTCAAGTGTATAGCGCGCCTAATTCTTCTTTGAGTCTCATTCTTTTTTGCAAACTGTCTTTGACGTGAGTGATGTGACGTTCCTTAACGTTTGTTTCGTTTGGGCTTTGTTAATTTTTTTAGAGGCTAATTAGTACTGATAAATCTAACATACATCTAACATGGTTCTTTTTTTATTAACATCTTTGACTAATTAAAACAGCATACACAACTGTCTCAGTAATTATTATTTAATTGTATTGTTCGTTAGTAATTTTTTAGTTCTTACGTGACGCACGCTAAATTTATGTACTAAATTAGTATATGTTTTTTAGATTTACTCTAATATTTAAACTTAAAACGCAAACTAAATATATTTTAATTTTATTTGTAGAAACTTGCCTGATATTGCTTTTGGTGTAGTGTAAACAATTTTGTATTTATTTGGTAATTAAATCAATGTTAAAAAAGAAATTAACGAAATTTTGTTTTTTATTTGTTTCTATTTCGTGGAAATTAAAAACAGGTCACAATACAAAAAAAGTGCCGACGATACCAATGTTTCCTGGTGATATGCCATCATATTCTCCACCATCCCGATCGTTTTTTACGCCTCCATTACCACCTGAATATCAAAATCCTTTTGCTGACAAACCAACATTACGAGGAACAAATAGTGATAGCAGTATTTTGAACACTGGAACATTTACAAATCGTCGTCCAATACCACCACCAAGTTTAATGCCGGGACATGAAAGAATACCATTTCGTCCACCTGATTTGGTAAACAGTAAAACTACTCAAGGGTTTAACAATAATAATGATAATGGTGAACAACCACCGGATCAACCTAGTATAACTATTGACAACGGTGGGAATACTCCTAGGAAAAATTTTTTAAATACACCATCTCATCATAATACTAATAATAATAGTAACATGAAAAACTTGTTGAATCACCAAGATCAGGATCTTATATTGATAAATAAATCGAACGATAATACGAATGATTCTTTACAAAATAGTGGTGGGCTTCATATTCCTAGTATTTCACGAATACTTTCTGGTTCCAATGGGAGAAAGGAGGATATACCAGAAGTTCTACTACGAACCGTAACTGTGCGGCCAAGTGTTTTACCGCCAAGTGTTATACTATCGATACAAACTCCATCTTACAATAATAACAATAAAGATCGTGATAATGATAACAATGATAGTAATGCAAATGATGATATGGATGATAATTTAATGGAACACAATGATGATATCAATGAAGATGATGATAATGAAAGTATAAATGAAGAACCTAAAACTCAACCGAAAACAAAATCATCTGGAAAGAACCATAATAAAAATGGCGATGATTTATTTAACGGAAATAGTGTGGTATACTCAACCCAAGTAATTCAAAACTTAGAAGATCGCGTTAATTTTTATACAACAACTACATCATTACTAGACACTGTTAATAATAAACTTAAAAATAGTGGAAATAATAATTATAATAGTAATCATCATCAAACTACAATAAGTAGTAGTAGCACGAGCAGTATTTCAAATACAAATTCAAAAATTGCAACATGGACGGTTGCGTGGAATATCCATGTTTACTTATCCGCAATATTGTTTACGGTGCTAGCAGTTTATTCAATTTTTAAAATGATTTTTTATGACAAATTAACTCATTTATTTAATCAATCATATTTTATTTGTATTCATTTAATATTAATATTAATATGTTTATCACGTATATTTTATTTATGCTACGATGCCTACAATATTCATTTATCATTTAATAATTTTCTATCTGAATTATTATTAAATATACCATCAACACTACTAACCGTTACATTCTCGATTTTAATATTATTTTTATTAATTAAAAGTTTGAATAATAAAAATAATCGATATTCTGCACTGATGAGACCGTTAACAATTATAATTGGTTGCAGCGTCCACGTTTGCTTATGTATAACACTACATTATGTTGAAAATAAACAAAATCAAATAACAACATATAATAAGAAGTATAATATAATTCATCAACCTCGTGTTTTGTCATTAATATGTCAAATAATTTACATCTTTATCTGCTTAAGCTTGGGTTTATTATATTTGTATTTGTATCGTATATTAAAGCGTGTACTACGTAATAAATCTCAAAACTATATCCATGGATATCAAAATTTATCATATGCAATTCACATAACAATCGCAACAGCATTATTGTTTATATTACTTGCATCACTACAAATTTATGGTGCAATTAGTATATCTACAACACGTCCATTAATATCATCATTAAATTCAGATATTGATTGGCTGCAATGGGGCTATCAATTTTCTTTACGTTTAATTGAAATATCAATAATAACATTACTTTCATGGGTAACCGGCTTAAAAACTGGTACATCGAAAGTATTGCAACGTGAAAAAGATATTGATACACATAATGTATCTGGGTTTGCATTATTTCCTTGTACATCATCATCAAGTCAAGAACATTTTGAAACCGATTATCCAGCTATATGTAATGCAAATACAAATTTGCATACATATACATTACGTACTGGTAAACCAATCTATGATGATAACTTTGCTTTAAATTCGTTAAATAATACGAGTGGTATAAATATTAATCTAAGTAATAATAATAATGAACAAATAATTCCATCACAATCACATGATTTAACACCAAATAGTAATAATAATTTTGGTCGCCAACAACTACAACAATATGAAACAAATAGTATACGATCATCGATCCATAACAATCGTCATTTAAATAAACATAATAATAATGAAGATATTGATTTAGATGATAATGAATACTTAAACGAAACAGGATCACAAATTCCTGATCATTACGAAAATCCAAATTTTGAATTAAAGCAGAGTAATGATAATAACAGTATAATGTTAGATAATTGTTATTCAGAACCGATAATTATGCCACAACAACAACAATCGTTAACAAACACAACGATCGGTAATCATAGTTATGATTTTCAAAATTTCGAAAGGCCAACTTTTGATCGACCTAGTTCACGTAATGAATTCCGTGCATCGAAAAATTTAAAAGTTATGAAAAATAATTGTGTTAATAATTTGGAACGTGGATTATACGAAAATCCAGAACGTCGTAGTTCTAATTCAAGTCATTCGCAAAATCAACAATATTGCCAATCGGTTGCTCAACAACCAGGATCAAACACAAGAAATAATCACAATAATTTTAATAGTTATAATAATAACTCATTCGAACGTCGAAGTGGTGTTCGAAAATCGGGAACATTAAATAATATAGGTGGTGTACATCATGGTCGAATGAATTCAGTGACAAACAATCCTGTTACATCATCAACATCCTCATCAACGATACCAAATCGTCCATCAAATATACAAACATTAAATTCGAATAATATACAACGTGGTGGTAAAATTATTACATCGAACAGTGGTAAAAAAGTTCGAAGTGATGTGATTCAACCACAAAATCAACCAAATAATAATAATGGTTACAGTGAAAATAATGACGAATATTCGAGCAATAGTGGTGGTAGTGAAATTGGTTGTTCAAGTAATATACGACTTCAACGAAATGGTGGTAATGCGGGTATTGGATTCAATGGAAGTAGTAAAGATGTGCCACCAATTAATCATTTAATCTATGACCAAACAATAAATGATAATTTACAAAACAGTAGTAGCGGTGATAGCACAACAAGTGGTAGTATGCTTGTTGCTGAACATGGTTTTGTAAGATTTCGTGCGTTAGATGATATAGCAATACTACAAAATTCACAAAATTCTCAAACACCTAATCCAACAGTAAGAACAACAGGACGCGCTAGTGGTAAAGAAAAACGATGTTTTACTAATACATAGTATAAATATGCTTAATTTATTTGCTCCATAATGACTAATTATTATAACAGTTGCAATTTTTTTAACTTAAAGCTAAATGAAAATTATATTTAAATGTATACATATACATGAATATATATAAAAATAAATAAATATATAAATGTATATAAATATATATAAATATATATAAATATATATATTAATATATATATTAATATATATACAAATATATATAAATATATAGAATTGTATATAATTATATATAAATATATATATAATTATATATGAGCATATATAAACATTTAAATATATAAATATATAAATATATAAATATATAAATATATAAATATATAAATATATAAATATATAAATATATAAATATATAAATATATAAATATATAAATATATAAATATATAAATATATAAATATATAAATATATAAATATATAAATATATAAATATATAAATATATAAATATATAAATATATAAATATATAAATATATAAATATATAAATATATAAATATATAAATATATAAATATATAAATATATAAATATATAAATATATAAATATATAAATATATAAATATATCAATATATAAATATATAAATATATAAATATATAAATATATAAATATATAAATATATAAATATATAAATATATAAATATATAAATATATAAATATATAAATATATAAATATATAAATATATAAATATATAAATATATAAATATATAAATATATAAATATATAAATATATAAATATATAAATATATAAATATATAAATATATAAATATATAAATATATAAATATATAAATATATAAATATATAAATATATAAATATATAAATATATAAATATATAAATATATAAATATATAAATATATAAATATATAAATATATAAATATATAAATATATAAATATATAAATATATAAATATATAAATATATAAATATATAAATATATAAATATATAAATATATAAATATATAAATATATAAATATATAAATATATAAATATATAAATATATAAATATATAAATATATAAATATATAAATATATAAATATATAAATATATAAATATATAAATATATAAATATATAAATATATAAATATATAAATATATAAATATATAAATATATAAATATATAAATATATAAATATATAAATATATAAATATATAAATATATAAATATATATTTAAATATAGATATATGTTATATTTATTACATGTAAAGTTAATTATGATCTAGCAACACAGACAAAATTAATAATTATAGTATAAAATAATATATCATCATCCATTACATTAAAGCTATATTTAAATTAATCATTTTTTAATTTTAGTTATATGAATTTCTATCCAAATAATATTAAGAGCATGATATACAATTCTCATTTGGCTTAATAACATTCATTTCACTTTTGAGTTATTACGTTTAGGTGTCAACAGGAAGTAAATGAGAGATAAAAAATGGGGTAGTTTAACGCTTGATTTTATCACTAGATATGAAGATGTGCTATTTGACAATAAGCGGGTTGCAGGTATAGACTATGTTGCTTGTGTTGTCTAAAAGATAAAAAAATCTGCCAATTAGTGCGGCAACATTTTCAGTACAATTATCAACATTTCTTACATCTATACAACGTCTTCAGTAAGCTTTTTCACCATACCCATTATGAAACACCAAGCTGATATTTTTTTTTATTGATAAAGTTGTGATATGCTACGAAAGTAAGCATCCTATATGAAGGCAATGTAACGCTCCAGTAATTTCGTACGTTCTAAGTTCAAAGATCAAGTGAGTAACATAAACCCCTGCAATGCTGTCGTCAATTATTGAGCTTGGGCATCTTAAATACTATCGCACTGACTTGACCAAACAAAGGTCACTTTGAAGTTTTTCTTTCAAGTTCTTTTTATATTCCTGCTAGTTTGCATGTCGAGTGGTCATTGTATTGTATGAGCTATTTTCCTAACTAAGGTTTCTTGACCAATGTTCGGCTTTCACAGATGGTTTTTTCCTTGTTATGGTATTAATAACAAAATCTTTGGTTTGCCAAAAACACTATCTTTAGGTTGAAAATCTACTATCTTCTATATTAGGTTAAAAATTCAAATCTACTATACTCTACAAACGTCAAGTTACACATGGATTCATCTCCATAAAAATTGTGAATTATAAGTCAAACATCTCAAAAGGTGTCAAATTCAACTGTTTTAAAGAGACACTTTAAAAAGACACCAATTAAAATACAAAATATTATTTATCAGGGGTGATCTTACTAAAACATCTATTTTAGTGAATTAAAAAAAAATTAAATGCTAAACTCACCCTTTTCACAAACTGAACCTAACAAAATAGTCCATAAAATAAAAGCCTTCCACCCACCATGTTTTGTTTAGGGTACCGAAAGCTCTGTAAAGGTGGTTAGCTCTGTACTTATAAATCCATCGTTAATTTCCAAAAACGTTCTTATTTAGATTTTCTAAGAATGTTTGTTTTCTCTTTTCGGTCAGAAAAATAAACAAAATTAAACCTCAGAAACTCAGAAACCTTGTCAATATAAAATAACAATAGAAGTTCATAAAACAAGCTTATTATTTTTTATCGTAATAGACATAGTCCTAGGAAAAAGTAAGATGATTAAATGCAGTTTTTAGATATTATTTTTAAAACCTCATAACTCTTATTTTATTTATAATTGAAAAAAAAAAATAAAAAATATTTTACTCTGAAAAGGGTTTTGTCTGTGATTTAATAACAAAAATTATTGTAATATAAACAATTTTTTATATTTTTACGTTAAGCTGTTTTATTAATTTTTTTTAAAATAAATATATATGCAAGAAAGTAATTTCTATATCTACAAAAAAATGTTATCATGTTTGATTTCAAAAGGTTTGGTCAATGGTTATGGTATTTTTTATAAGTAGTTTTGACTTACTAAATTACGCATAACTTTGTGTACAGCCGTTCAAAAATGGTATAAAAAAAATGTTTTAATTAATTTTTCGTTTAACGGGTAGGATTTTTCATGTGGCAATAACATCAAAAAATTAATCATGCTAACATAAGACCACATTTAGTTCAGTTTCTTGCTGATACAATCCCGAATTTGAATTTATGAAATTACCATTAAAATGACTGAAAATCGTCAAACCAAATTCTATTAGATTATCAACAACATTAAGTATCAACAACATTAAGTTGTATTTCACACTATAAACCGAAATTACTTTCTTGCCAACCCATTATATAATTAATGAAAAAATTGATTTTCTATGTTATTAAAAATAAGTTTTTGACTGAAAATGTGTTTAATATTAGATTTATTTAAAAAAATAAAACTAATTAGATTTTTTTATAAATGCATAAAATAAAATAAAAAAAAAAGTTGTATAAATATATATTTATATTATTAAGTTAAAATAAAATTAAACAAAACGTCCCTTTTTAATTAATAAAACATAATTATTTTGAAAATGCTTTTAAAAAATAAGCGTTTTCATAGCATTATTATTTTGACATGAAAAAAAAACATTGATCATATGTTTTATTTGTGTAAAATTGATACATATTTTAATATTTACGAATAATTAATACTCATATTTTAGTAAATATGCTTATTAAGTTTTACTTCAAAACAGCAATTTAGTTTTTATATCCGTAATTGAATTTATACTGTTGCCGTTGGTTCTTGTATGCTAAATAAATTTTTTAAATAATTCCTGTTTAAAATAAAAATTACAAAACTCAATTTTAAATTATTTGAATGAAATGTCTTTGTTTCTTTAAGACAGTCGAACTCCCGACGATGTCCTAAAAAACGAAAATATTTGAATCATCACTTTTATTTTAAAACTTAATTTATAGCATAGAAACAAGAGTTTTTCAAATTAGTATCACTAATTCAGTAGAAAAAGCAGTCAAATAAATATTAAAATCAACAAAAACATCGCATTGCTTACATTGAAGAACAACACACTCGAGTTGAATTTGATTAGAAATAGTGGTTGACTGTTGTCATTGATTAAGTATATTATTAATACTTAATCAATGCTGTTGTAGTGCGACCAAAAACATCTATTGTATGCCCGCTGCTTAGTTCCTGGCGATTACCCAACTAGAACACCCCTTGCAATCTCATCTCCTTTAAATATTTCGGGTAATGAAGACGTTTAAATGTTTGCATGTCATTCCTGTCAAAACATGCATATGAAGTGTAACTATTCTGACAACCCAAAAGATACCCTTTTTTTAACCCCCACGATGCTGATAAATAGATGTCGCTGTCCACTGTTGGAGAAGATTAATATTTAATATAATTATACGTCTATATTTACATGTACGTGTATATTTATTAGTTATTTTTTATCGTTAACGAAAAACCATCCACCATACGCGGTATTGCCTTCTGCGATATAACCATAGTTTCTTCACTACTTTAGTTACTATAGTTGGGAGAGTTATTTTTCAAGAAATATTTACAACTAACAAGTAGTTTTCCTTTTGAGTCCGTATGAATAGTCCCATTGTCCAAACAGTAGCACTTGTACAAATTTGTACAAGGTGCCCAATATTTACCGCAAAATAGGTAATATGTAGCAGGTGAAGCAGTGTAATATCGAATCGAGAATGTTACCATGCATTTTATACATATCTGCTTCGAAAGTAAAACTCTCTCTCTCTCTCTCTCTGGCGCTCACATCCCACGGAGTGATTTTTTCCGTCTGTTCAATCATTCATCTCGTTGCATTACTAGTAGACCCCAGTTTCAACATCCTGTATTATGAAGGGTTTAGATGATCATCACTCCATTGTTTTCTTTGTCTTCCTCACCGACGAACACCAGCTTGTTGTTTATAATTTTTTTTCCTACTTCACTTTTTTCCAAAGGAGCTCTTTTTACCTAACCAAACCACTAAAAACTGGTAGATTTTGAGGAATCTGATTGCCGCACTTACGTTACGGCTATATCTTATCGCGTTCTCAAGTGCAAATATAAATAATTCGGACGCAGGTGCATTGCCTTGACGAACACCTGATGCCATCTCAAAAGGGTCAGAAACTGACCCTTCGATTAATATTATATAATTTGATCCCATTGTTGTGAGTCTATACAAAGAAATACATTTCTGTGGGATACGAAGACATATGACCGCCGACCAAAGCTAGCCGCGGATGATACTATAATATGTTGCCCCACCAACGTGGAGTTGATATTGTGCTCCCAACATTTTTAAGAAGCATCCGCAAGATATAAAATATTAATCTCTAGTTGAACGGCTGGGACGAGAACTATCCTGATAGTCACCGATGATAGATTGGACGAACGGGAAGAGTGTAGCAAGTACATTAGCTAGTATTTTATCGACGTGTTCAGCTGTGCGATGTCGCAATAATTCGCACACTTTAGATAATCACCTTTCTCTTGCGTTTTCCATACATCACTTAATTCTTCTTGACCCTAGATTGCAAGGCTCATATAAGGATTGCAATCGTCCTATTCAGAAAATATTGAAAGTAAGATCGAAATACTGTCAGCACATCATGTTTAGTTCTTAAGTTCGTTGTTTCCATTTTTAATGGCTGTAGAAATAACTATATCGTAAATTTGGGGCGCTACATCTGTTACCATCCTAGCTCTTTTGGACTCTGTTCAGTGATCTCGTTTTTTATAAATATCGTCACCAGCAGTGCTCGGATGAAATCAGGTCCATAATGCCTCAGACAAATGTTTTTCCCCGTTAAACTCGTCAATCGGTTTGTGCAAACAGTCAAACTGTCGAGATTACTCACTGTCATAGTAATAAAACGCAAAGAGATTTCTTGGTGCGTACATCGTACAAATGGAATGCTTTGGCCGAATCAATAGTCTCGAGTGCCTTCAATCCACAAAGATTTAAAAAAGCGTCCACCAACACCTCAAGACGCATGTTGTTGTGGGACATAGGTCTTAAAGGTATCTAGGTGTTGTTGTGATACTTTTTGTAATTCCTATTACACAACACTTTTTATTAAAAAAAAGCCGTTATTATAACTGAAAATATGTGTTTCGTTGGTTGTTATTGTTGCTTTGCTTTGCGAGTTTTCAATCTTCATTTCTGCATTTTAACTATACAGAATTCATGACATGTTGATTGGGAGGATGTGTGAAAAATCGAACCCAAAATTCTCTATTTTGATTACCGCAATAATAAACCGCCATAGTTTGTTTGTTTCATAAATTCTACCGTCTGGGTATCTCAGCTCTTGTAAGGCCACTATATCCATTATGTATCTATCAGCTTGGTTTGTGAGCTTTTGGGAATCTCCTCGTCTTAGATTGATTACGTTCCAGGTTCCCATTTCTAAATTGTAGTCCGGGTATAGTTTTCGTGGTCATTCTTGTAATTCTTACGATTTAATCTAAAACCAGTGTACAGAATGTATAAACCGATTGTGCTCAAACATAGAGGGTTAGTCCTTTGCTAAACCCAATTTTTGTGAATGGATCCGTTCTGCTCTTAATGTTTTTAGAAAACCGTTTTTATACGTTTATATAGCGAGCCGCTTGATCCAAGATACACCCTATCCAAGTTGATCCTAACATGGGGAACAGACGCTTGAGCTGCATTGGTTTTGAAGTCTGAATGACTCGTTGTGATGTAGCATCATTGAGTATAAGCGGTATTCATTTTGCCCCTATTAAAGGCACCAATCTTATTCTGTCAGTGTGACGCAGGTAGCACGACGTGGAATTTGAATTTCAGATTTCGCAACCATGCGGTATTTAACGACTACATAATATTATGACCATGCTACGGAGCGTATAGCATTAGTTGTTGATGATAGATGGCTTTTTCTAGATTACTAGGTTTGTTGAAAGTCTTCCACCTGATTGCCCTTAGCAGTGTATATAGCGTTCAACGATATGTTTTATTTGATACCTACTGGTTTGTCATAAATATTTAAATTTTCAAGTGCTGCAAGAGTAGTTTATTCTTCCGACTCATTACTGTACCTTTGCAGTATAAAAATGTTCAGAAATGTGATTACTTTGGGTAAGTCTTGTGTAGTTTTGCTTTAAGTGTGAGCCTAATTTATTTCATTGTTAAGCTAATAAAATACATCGCCGAATCAGATGTATGTAGTATTTTACTTTGGCTGCAATCGTACTGTTGAACATCCAACATTTTTTGGCATCAATCTTTCAGGTTTTGTTTATATCTAAATAAATACCGACTCCTTTTGTTTTTTACTCTAATCAAATATTGTGTGCCTAGTTAGAACTTTTATTTTAAATTACAAATATTATTTGAAGAAAAAATTGTTTCTTAATAAAATCATTAAATTAAATTTCCAATATTTAATTAAAAATATAATAAATAAAAATTAAATTGCACGAAAAATAATTGATTGTTTTGAAAATACTTTAATTTAAAAAAAGTTTATATTAAATACTTTGTAAAAAACTGAATGAATCAAAACTATATTAAAAACGTAATGAAATATTAAAACAAAACAAAAATTAAATAAAACTTGTACTATTAATTATGATTATAATAGTTTTAAATGTACAAACAGAAACAAAAACTACTTAAAGTGACTACACTACAAATTGATAAAAAATATTTTAAATTCTATTAACAGAAAATCAACAAAAAATTAATTTAAATTGTAAGAAAATACCATACGACACGGTGTATTTAACAAAAAAACAATAAAAATCTACAAAAATAAAAAAATTCAAACACATTTTTTATTTTAGAATAAGAAATTAAAATGAATAATGATTTGAAACTCTTTAAAGTCTAGGAGAACTTAAAACTTACCAACCAAGGAAATATACTGGCACTAAAAGAACTAAGATGGTCAGGAAGTGAAATCCACAAAACAGCTAGAATAACTCTACTACTACGGTTATCAAAGTGAGAAATTCGAGACGGTGCTGCCCAATCAACTCAAAAAAGTCCAGCAATATCTCGAGGTGATATTGTGGTAGACGACAATAATGCTCAAATTGGTTATTGCTTCAAAGGCATATCAAGCTTGCACCACACCAGTAATTTAGTTATCTTTAGTAAATTATGTCAGACTTTTTTGATGCCGTCTACAAAATTTCCACCACTGTAATTCAATCAGTTTATTCGTGGATTTGGACATGGAACCTTCAAGTCACGCCTATCCACACCTTGTATCTTTGATACTTAGCTGCCAAACGAAATAATTGACAAAGCAATGTGATAAACAAATTCAGTCCAGATTACGTCATGCTCTGAAAGAGTATTATAATTATTAGTTCTAATTTAATTATTAATTAATTATAATTATAGGTACAACAAGACATCACACTGCATTGTCGACGCAAAACATCCTTAAACGCTAAATAGATACTAAGAACAGCTAGTGAAACACAACTGCCATCAAAAAAATGCAACGAATAGTTAAAGCACATTGTCATTAAAGCGAGATACTGCGAGACAAATGGTAAACAAGAAATTCCCGAAATTCCCAAACTGATTATCTATACGTCAAAAAAACTTTAACCATGTCTAGGGTAAAAAAACCGATCATATGAAGAACTGTATCGAAAACGGGCTAGTTAACGGTTTAAATAATGACGTCAGTTAATAAAAGTAAATTTAACTAACTTTTGTTCTATTTTGAAATGATTCAAGTTTATGAAGTTTCGTACCTTTAGTTTCAAAATGAAGAATTTTGATATTAGAATTATTACTGAATGAACTATTATGAATGATTAAAATGATGCATCACAATCATCGCATGATAGCTGATAAACTTATGTAAATTACGATTGTTATAGAAAGGAAAACTCAAATCGATGTGTTTGTTTCAGGTTTAGAAACTGGATAAATTTGCCTATAAGCAAAACGTTTGGGTTTTTTATTAAGAGTTTTATGAATTTGTCTTATAATTCAAAACCATTTTCGCTAGTGGTGTTTAAAATAGTGTTAAATCTTTAGTAAAATTTGTTGAGGATTTTTGTGAGTCTGCGACTGTAGTAAACCAACTACAAAATTCACAAAAATTAGGATTATGAAATATATTTGAATTTGCTGGAATAACCTAGTATTATATTAACTAATCAATTTTAATTTTTTACGCAGCAATTTTTGGTGGAGTCAAAAAAGTTGCTAAGTGAAGTCAATAAGACAAGTAGTAACTAAATGGTCAATCAGTCAACAGGTTAAAAAGTAATAATTAAGCAGCCAAGTAGAATTCAGTAAGTTTATAAGTAAATTCTAATGAGTGAATAAATCAAGCCAATTCTAATACGTGAGTAAGAAAAGTCATTTCTATAATAAGTGAATAAGTAAAGTCAATTCGATGAGTCAGTGAAGAAGCTAAGTTGATCAGTGACTAAGTCTCGGATAAATCTATAAATAGTAAATAATTATTCCCTGTAAAAAAACTGAATAAATACGTATTATATGTGAAATAAATGAATAACTAGTGAATAAACATCTGTATAAGTATTAAATAAATACATTCTGTCGAGGAAAATTCAGTTTAAATTAAAATTGTAAAAAAGTATCATACATCATTAAACTTGAAACCATTATGTAAACACAGTGACAAATTCTATCACTTATTAAACGAGCAATAATTTTATATTTGTAAATTTTTTCTCGAAAACGGCACTATGATTTTTTCTGAAAAGTTGCATACTACCATTTTCCGGTGTGAAAAAACGATCTAGATAGGTCACGACTTTGGGAAAATCAAGGAAAAACATTTTTCATATGAATGACGTCACAAATACTTGGAATAGTTATAAAAAAGAAGGCAGTCTTGAGGACTACCGACAGAAGTGAAAACTTAAAACCGTAAAACAGCTGTGTTTTTATCGTCTAAATACAACAAAATCTTTACTTTACCACACTTCACCACACTGTTATTAACTGAAAAAAACTGTAACGACGGACTATTTCCAATTTTTACTCTAAAATAATAGTATTCATATTTGAAGAAGTGCGCTAGTAATTTATTAATTTATTTCTCTTCAATTGCAATAAGCGTAAGGACATTTTTTTAGTTAGTTACGGTTTAGTTACGTCACTCAATGTCAATTAATAATACTGGTTTTACATAAATGGTTGTTTAATTTGTTAAAAGTAGAATTGTCTGTATTAGTGGAAATTGCTTATTACGATACTGGAGAGGGAAAAAAAACCTAATATGTGTATATAAGCGATCAAATTGTTTGGATCGGGAGATTATGTAAATTTAAATCGAAGAATTAATTATGTAAATATCAATCAATTAATTATTAAGTAAAGTAAAATGAAAAAAGCAGTGTTATTGTGCCTCAATGTTAAATATATTTTTTTTATATTAAATTTATTAAATTAATTTTTTTTATATAAATTGGTGTTATTTTTATTATATCAGTGTTCGTGGATTTTTATTAATTTGGTGTGTTGAGGTTTTACTAGCACCAGTTGTTGAAGAAAAATGAAACAAATGTTCCAAATAAATTTCAACATTTTTGGATAACATATTTTCATATATTTAAATATGTGTGAGAGTATTATATTAGAAAGCCGCTTCGAAAATAGTTAAACCGTTGTTTTATCATTCCGGTTAATGGCTGAAAGAAATGCTATAAAAGAAATGCAACTGAAGAATATGAATTGGATGGCCGAAATTGTGTTCAAAAGTTCTTCGAATAAAAGTGAACGAGAAGTTGAATATGAAAAGGATAGTTGAGCTTAATTTTTAAATTAGCACCTACAAATCTAGCTCGTCAATATTGATCAATATTGAAAAGTGGTGGATTTATTTCAACGCGAAACATATGAACCGTTTTTCTTAAGGTGGTATAAGTCCATTTTTTCATATATTGAGATATTTAAGGATTTGCGTTTGCATTAATATAAAAATATAGGCAAATGTAACTAAAATTTTGTGATATTTAATATACACATAATTTCCAAATAAAGCAAGTTTTCGTTTCATCAAAAATTAGAAAATCGTTGCTAGCAATCAAGCAATCCGTTGTCATATGGCAACGGCTTTAAATTAACAGTTATTAAAAAATCTAATATAAATCTAGTAAAAATTACTACCAATAGAACCAGTAAGATAAGATAACATTAAAATGATATTTTTTATAATTATATGATTTGAAGCCAATTAAAAAAACGTTCCAAAATTGCATAGCTGTAGATTGCTCATAATTAATTTTATTTTTAAAGTCCGTTTGATAATTATGTTTTTTATTTAAACTAATCTTGATACATCTAATTCTAATTATAAACAAAACTGCCTGATCCCGAAATCCGTCTATTTCTAGATATCCTGCCGCTTGGACTTTTTGTATGGTAATTGGTAAGTGTAATAATTTAAAATATATTTTACATCATTTCCAAATAAAACGTGTTTTCTTTAATTAAAAATATTCCTAGAAAAAACAAATTTCCTTTTTATGTGAACCTGGTAACTGTCACCGTTTACTAAGAAAAATGATAAAACCCAAAACAAATTGAATGCCATAACTATTTTATTTAAGTAATCCAAAAACCAAATTTAAATATAAGTAAAACTAAAATTAAAATTAATTATTTCACAGCCATTGTTTTGTAGTTCATGTTAAAATTTAAATTAAAAAACAAAAAAAATGTGGTGTACTGTAGACAATTTGACCTCAATGTAATTCACTAAATTTTCAATTTTTAAAATACAGATCAAATTATTTTAACTGCCCAAGCATTTTCAATAAGAACGCTTATTGTTTGTTTCCAGGTTACACCAATAACATTATTTTTTTGAGCAAAGTATTAAATTGACGATTATTAATCAGAATCAATGAAATTGCATGAATTAAATCCAATACAGTTAAATCGTTGGGAGTTTTAATTTCATACATAAAACACTTTTTATACTAATTCGCAGAATTGTTATAATTAGGACGCCCACCAAGTTCTAATAAATAACGATCTGGATGATCAATCCAATCAGCTGCCGTTAATTTAACAGTTCGTTGTCGTTCAGCTTCCTTTACTTGCCATTTTTTAATATCCAATTGTATATCGCGGGATTGCTTATCACCACAGCCCCAAGCCTTAAATGAAATAATATTGAAAATAATTCTATATTTTCTTTCTAACTACTTTAATTACTTCAATTGAAACCAATGTATAAGGCACACCACGGTACTCAAATTTTTCAAAATGTTCATCAACAGAAATTAATGGTTTTCTTGGATCTTTGCCAGCTCGTAATCCTTTCGGATATCCACGAATCATTGTATTTAGGTATAACATTTTCGGACCTTTTTCCAACAATGCAAATCTAGTTTATAAAAAAAGTGAGTTGTGAAATTGAAAATAGAAATATCAAAAAATTTATACTTAGGTGATAATTGTATAACTGTACAATGGTCATCTCCTGTATACATATGAGTTTCTTTCCATTCCGATGGTGATCCAACACAAAATATATAATCATCATTTCCACGAATTAGTATTAATGTTGGTCCTTTATAACCGAGTACATGATGCAAAAATCTATTTGCACCTACTCCGTGTTCCATAGAATCATACAATAAACTCCAATGTGATGGAACAACGGATAACATTTTAGACATAAAAACATGTGATGCTAAAGTTGTATTTGTAGCAGCTGTTATAGAATTAGGAACTTGTTGCGGTTTTGAGTATAAAGGATTTAATGTACCAGCTAAAAGCCATGCCTCAGATAGTGGCAACAAAGGAGGTTGATTATTTTGACTTAACGGATTCATTTTTTCTAGTATTGGAGTTGCTAATTCTAGTGCCATTTCTTTTTGATTCTCATTATTTTCCATTCCACGATATGCTGATGTTAATGTCAAAACACAAAATTTGTATATTGGTGGAATAAGACGAGGACAATTCTGTTCCAACCAACGACATATAAACCCAGGACTTAAGGCGTCTTTTGAAAAAAAGCAAGATGATATAACAGCATCAAGTGTGCGTTCAATCATAGGACATGTTATTTTGCAATTACTGTTATCATAATGTTCGATTGTTAAATTAAAACATGTTGTAAGTAAATTACGGAAACCATCGGGTGTAAGTATATCCATTGTTTTTGATTCGGAATATAATTTAACACAAGTTTCTAATATAACACTGTCATCTAAAATTGCTAGAAAACGTTCGCATTGTTGTCGAAAGGCAACACCTCCTAAATAGGATGTTGTTGCCCTTGAATTAGTGTGTAAAAATATAAACAAACGTTGACCTAAATCCGGATATCTTGGAAATACAAACCGCTGTAAATAATCAAAGATAAAAATAATTTCATTTGTCCGTCGAAAATAATTATTAAACTTACAACAAAGACTTCATCAGTTACCCCATTTACGTTAAATAATTCTTGTGATTTATGTATCAAAATCTATAGAAAAGAAGGATAAAAGGGGTTGAATGACATTAAATAAAGTGTGAAATTTTAAATAATAAACCCTTGACCTTTGATAATTTTTCAATTGGAATAAAATTAGAACTTTTATCGTGAATATCAGCACCAGATGGCGAACGTGTCATTTTTGATACACTTTGATTCGCACTAACATTAATAGTATCATTTGCATTATTCTGAACATTTTTTAAGGATGAGTTTGATTGTGATTTTGATATTGTTTGACTATTACTATTTCCCATTGTAATTTCGAAACTCAATTTTAAGTTTAAAGCACGAAAAAGTATTTAATATTACTTAAAATAAATTATATTTCAGTATTATACCAAAGAATATCAAGAAATGAAACGACTGCGTCTTTCTTTTATTTCATTTTGACTTTTAAAATGTCAATTATTTATTGGCCTAGTCAAATTCGATTGAGGTATTCATATAGCATTTTCGGTTTATTTAATTTAAGGTGATCTCCACAATAGTTGTACGGTGAAAATATTAGGTCGTATAAATAAAAATTAAATTATTCTTTGCTTATGTATATTTATGTGGAGCTGTTGGCTGAAAGACAAAAAATAGTGATATACATAAAAAAATTGATGTAAATCAATTGGTCGAGTTCTTTCAGACAAAATTTTTGATGTTTTTTTTTATGTTAATGAATTTTATGAAATTGAGAATTTTTGATAAATTCGTCTTCCAGCAAAAACTAATACAAACACACGAATAAAAGCACCCGCTAAACATGGTGAATCGTTTACGAATCGTTTACGAACCGTAAACGAACAATGCGGTTCGTAAACGATTCACCATGTTTAGCGGGGCAATAACAAGCTTGACGCCATTTTTTTAATTTTTTATTTGTGGATAGATTAGGGTGACCAACCGTCCCGGATTTTCCGAGACAGTCCCACATTTAGACCTGGCGTCCCGCATTGAAAACGTCCCAGAAATTGTACCGGAATATTATAAAAGTCCCGAATTGCACTGTTCTTATAGCATCAAATACAAAATTTTTATAGCAATAAAAATTATTTTTTAGAATGTTTAAAAAGTTGATTAAATCTAAATATTAGCCGCCCAATGAAATATAATATTTCAATTCTAATAAATCCATTTTAGAGTTTTTTTTTATTTATTAGGTGTTATTTTATTACATGTTAGTTACATTATTGTATATATATAATTAATTCTTCAAAATTAAACAATTCATAGTTATATAAAAATTGTCGTTAACAAAACGTTTATTTTTTAAAATTTCTTTGTTGATGTTACTATTGTCAAAAAAATTTACGAAAAAATGCACATTTTTTTTGATACAAATCGAAAAAAAAATTGATTTTTTTGCGTCAATAGAACAAAATTTTTGATTTACATCATTTTTTTTTATGGATTTAGGTGAAAGAATTCGACATAACCCAGGTGGTACGTAATCGATTTGTAATAGATGAGATCGAAATCGATTACATACATAAAAAACCTTTGTTCGAGTCCAAATTTTGTGTCTCCACTAAACAAATTTATGCCTTTACACAATTTGCACAAATTTTAAAATTGACCGCACAAATTTTGTTTCACTTGCACAATTTTTGTCATTGGAGGTAGCTAATAAAACGCAACATATTTTCGGTATACATATTAGAAACGTCAACTAGGAGTAGCATCTGCAATAAAAAATGATAAAATTATTTTTTATCGTTCAAATTTGTTTTAATTTGATACGTATGATACTATGCTGTTATGGTACAATAGAATTAGACGAGTATAATTTAAATAAATTCATTCATAAATTTGATTACAGTCTTTTTAAATTTGATATTGCATTTCCGTACGGTGAACAGCATGAAATTTTTTGTAATTTTGCAAGGGAAATAAATGAAAATAAGGAATATGACAGTTTACTAGTAAGTTTAGTTGGAATTAAAGATTATGGTGATATGGATAATATGAAATTAGCATATAAACTTAATATCAAAAGTGAGAATTATCCAGTGGTTAAGTTATACATTAACGAGAGCGATATTTACATTGATTTTGGTAAGTAGATTCATTCATATAAAATAATGCAACATGAAACAATGTACTATTTTCAGATTCGTCCATTTCGATTGATAATCTTAAAGAATTTATATCAGAAAATACCCGGCTTTATATCCAAACTGAAGGGTGTGTCCGTCAATTTAATGAATATATCGATAAAATTATCTCAACCGATCAATTAAAGTCAAATCAAATATTAACGGAGTTTACAAATCTTATTATAACAGATGAAAATATGTTTAAATTAAAAACTTACTATTTAAAATATTTTACAAAAATAAAAAAAGAAGGATTGAGCTTTATACCAATAGAAATTGAACGTTTAACAAAACTAAAAAAAGAAAAAATTTCAAATAACAAATTAATAGAGTTAATACAAAAATCAAATATATTAAAGAAATTTTACAAGCATTCGTTAAATCTTAACAAAGAATTGTAAGAAATTTAATTATTTTAAAATATATTTATATATTTTTTTTTAAAATAAAAAGTGTTGTGTAATAAGGTTTAGAATATGTGTCACAACAACACATAAATACCTTTTAAGACCTGGGTCCCACAACAACTGGCGTTCTAAGGTGTTGATGAACGCTTTTTTTAAACCTCTGCCGGTTGAAGCCACCTAAGACTAAGGATTCTGGAAAACTATTCCATTTGTACGCAGTTCGGACAAAGAAGTCTTTTTGCGATCTGCCAGTATGACCGCGGGATCTGGACCGTTTCACTGGTTGCGGTTGCCGATTGGAACGGGGTAAGAATAAGTCTGAGGCATGATGCTGCTGATTTCATCTGAGCACTGCTGATGACGATATTTGTAAAAAACAACGAGGTCAGCAACAGTGCGACGATGTTGTAGGGAATCAAGTTTTGATGCCAAAGCTTGATCACCCACGATTCGTATAGTCCGCTTTTGAACAGAGTCCAAGAGGGCCAAGATGGAAACAGAAGCAGCACCCCAAACTTGACAACAGTACTCCATACAGGAACGAATCTAGGACTTATAAACATGGAGCAATTGGTATGGAGTTAAAAATTTTTTGCATCCATTCAGGAGGCCGAGTTTTTTAGACGCGCTTTCTGCCATCGCCATTTTATGATCGTTCCAGAGTAAGTCATTTGAAACTGTGACACTCAATAAACGATGGTTTTACATTCACCTATTGGTTCATCACACATACTGAATAAAATATCTTTGGGGAACTCGGTCTTTGATCTGGAAACAATCAACAGCTGTGTTTTGGTAGAGTTGAAATTGACCAGGTTTTGGTCACCCCAATCAGCGACTTTTTTTTGGTCTTTCTTTACGTTTATGGCAGCGTCTCTCCGGGCAAGATTAATTCGTTCATACATTTACCTGTAGGAGGAAGGGGCTCGAACGACTTGTGCAGAGTACTATCATCTGCAAAACTATTTATTGGGTTGCTGGTGATTTTCAACAATTCGTTGATATAAATCAAAAATAGGGTTGGGACAATACTGAGCCTTGAGGTACACCAGCGTTAATTAGTTAAGACTCAGAAGAAAATCCATCTAGCGAGACCGAAATGTATCGGTTGGATAGAAAATTTTGAATCAGATTCACAACATTGGGATGAAAACCATTCGCAACGAGCTTGTTGATCAAGTTGGCATGCCAGACTCGATCGAATGCCTTGGAGATGTCTAAAGCAATAACGTATGTTTCACCACCTTTATCAAGTATCAAGTGTGATGAACCAATAGGTGAATGTAAAAACATTCGTTTATTGGGTGTCACAGTTTCAAATGACCTACTCTGGAACGATCATGTAATGGCGATGGCAAAAAGCGCGTCTAAAAAACTCGGCCTCCTAAATAGATGCAAAAAATTTTTCACTCCATACCAATTGCTCCATGTTTATAAGTCCTATATTCGTCCCTGTATGGAGTACTGCTGTCAAGTTTGGGGTGCTGCCTCTGTTTCCATCTTGGCCCTCTTGGACTCTGTTCAAAAGCGAGCTATACGAATTGTAGGTGATCGAACTTTGACATCACAACTTGATTCCCTACAACATCGTCGCACTGTTGCTGACCTCGTTGTTTTTTACAAATATCGTCATCAGCAGTGCTCAGATGAAATCAGCGGCATCATGCCTCAAACTTATTCTTACCCCCGTTCCACTCGGCAATCGGCTGCCGCAACCAGTGAAACGGTAAAGATCCCGCGCTGTCATACTGGCAGATCGCAGAGAGACTTCTTTGTCCGAACTGCGTACAAATGGAATAGTTTGCCGGAACACTTAGTCTCAGGTGGCTTCGACCCACAGATGTTTAAAAAAAGCGTTAATCTACACCTCAGAACGCCAGTTGTTGTGGGACCCAGGTCTAGACCTAGGTCTTAAAAGGTATTTATGTGTTGTTGTGACACATATTCTAAACCCTATTACACAACACATTTTATTAAAAAAAAAAAAAAAAAAAAATGCTGTTCCAACAATGCGCTACATACTTTAATAGATCGGTAGTTGATCTTTTGTTTCGAAAACCGTATTGGCTGTCGGATATTAAATTATTTACTTCTAGAAATTTTGAAATGTGTGTATTAATATAATACTCGTAGACTTTGGATAGGACCGATGGTAAAGCTATTGGCATATAATTTGAGATATCGGATTTTGGTCTCTTTTTGGGGACGGACTGGACATTTGCCAACTTCCAGCACGAGGGGAATATACCAGATTTGTGGGATCGGTAGAATATTTTAGTCAAAGTTGGTGCAAGTTCTTTGGAAAAGGTTTTTTAAAATAATTGGTAGAATATTCCCTGACGGAAAATAAAGTATGAAAAACTATGAAAAAAAAAATGAAAATTTATGAAAAACAAATATGATAAACTATGAAAAATTATAAAAAAATACGAAAAACTATCTAAATTAATGAAAAACATATCTAAATTTGGACATTGTCATAAATTTTCATAGTTTTTCTACAAACAATTATGAATTTCTATAAATTTTTATGACAATGATTAATGAAAATTTAAAATATAGGTATGCAAAACTATGATGGTTGACGGTTCGAAATTCGAAGGTGTCATTTTTGAAAGGATATTTCCATACGAATAAAAAAAAAAAAAAACGTGTTCTAGACCGAGTTGTGAAAACTTGACCAGTTTTGATTTTTCTGAAACTTTTCATATTAAAAGTATGGACAAAATAAAAAGTCAGACAAGTGCGAATAAAATTCGCTCGTCAAGGGTTCCGTGAATGTAAAAGAACACAATATCAAAAATTATTGACAAAAAGTTGTGTTGTAATGTCCTTATATTTTCAGACCATAGACACATAACAAAATAAATGTTAAATTGTAAACGTCAATAGTAAATTACAATCAAATCTACATTGATCAAAAATGGCAAAAAAATGTTAATTCAGGTTAAATATTATCCATAGATGTTTTTGGTAACTTAAAAAAGATTCAATTACACAAGCTTGTAAATGGATTAAATTTGATTATTTTTTCGGTCAATCGAGTGTTGAAATTTAGGGGGGTGGAAAGCTACATACTAAAAATATTTTTTTTTCAACAACACAAAAACTCTGCATTGCAAAATTCTAAAAAAAATTGTAACATTTCTTAAATTAAGTGCTCTTTCATTTGACACCCTGCTCCTTTGGGTCAAAAATGGTTTTTTTCCCTCCCCACACTCATCTCATAAACACACAGAAATATAATTATTTGAGTCTTCGATATGATTTTCATTCAAAATTTACCAATAAACCTTTTTTCATTCAAAAGTTAGTAAAACAATAAATTGTGATGAAATTAGGCCAATTAATAGTTTACCCCTTTATGAAAAAATACTAGAAAAAATAGTTCAAATACAGCTTGAGGACTATTTGGAATCCAATAACTTATTAATCGAACAGCAATCAGGATTCAGAAAAAGATTTTCTTGTGAAACAGCCTTTAACTGGCTGATTACTGAATTAAAACTGAATATAAATGACAAGAAAAAGATTATTGCTGTATTTTTTGATTTGAAAAGAGCATTCGAGACAATTGACAGAAAGATATTATTACAAAAGTTAGAGATAATAGGAATACATTCTGTAGAATTAAACTGGTTTAAATCATACTTAACTAATAGAACACAAAGGACGAAAATAAATAAAAAGAAATCATCTTCACTTAGTATCGATATAGGTTTACCACAAGGGTCGTTTTAGCTACTTTGTTGTTCATAATTTATATTAATGATATCAAGGAATGTATTATTAACTCGAATTTATCACTTTTTGCCGGTGTTGTGAAACGTTATTGTAACGTAACGAAAAAACGCAAAACCGGAATTTAAATTTCGTAACCGTAACCAAAACGCAAACGATATAATTTATATTAACCGTAACGAAAAACGTAACACAAACGCTATTTTTTTTAAGGTTATTACGTTACATATTTATGATATATTATTTTTATTATATCATATTCACCTTGAAATTTAAAAAATAAAAACAAAAAGGGAAAAGAAAATTATATCCTTAAAATTTAAATATGAAACTTTGTTACTTTTTCTACTCCTATCATAGTAAATTATCAATTACATCACACTAGTGTTAGACTATGAGAATCAAAAGTGTTACGTAATACATATACATATTACGTAACAGTTTTAGGAAAATATGCTTTTTACGAACTAGAATTTATGGTAAACATTAAATTTTGGCAGCTTTTAATAAGAATAAGTCAGAAATCCTTTTTTATACATTTTTAAATCGCAAATCAAATATAATTGAAATATTGGAATTCATTTTGACGCAGAACAATGCAAAGCCTACTACAATTTGTAAATTGTGTATATTTAATTTTTTTTTAAGTATTGATATATCCAGTGGATTTACTGTCCTTTGAAGGATATATATTATATCAAAACTTCTCGGTTCTGTAATTCTAATTTAGTAAATCCATATATTGGACTTGACTGGATTCGAACCGTCGACCCTAACAATGTATAGACTAGTGTTTTAACACACTCGGTTATACATCGCTTAGTAATTCATCGCTCGGCTATACTCGGCTTTGTAATTAGTAGCAAATTTTTTCAAGTAAGCATATAGGTTTCTGAAGTATAAAAAGCTTGTAGAAAAAGTATATAACAAAATTTTCGTGAAGGTACTGCACTGCACTCACCGCTACGCGTCTCGTGCGCAATATTTTTCATCGCATGTAAAATGCTATTTAATGCTCTTGGTATGTAATATACTATTTTGTTTCAGTTTTTGTTAATTTACACACAGTTATTGATAGTAACATATACATAGTTTTGCTATCTTTTTTTTTAATAAAATGTGCTGTGCAGTAGACATTACTACATTACATGTGTCACAACAACACATACAAACCTTTTAAGACAAAAGACCCACAACAACATGCGTTCTAAGGTGCTGATGGACTCAAATCTTTTATTTTTTGTTTTTTTTTTATATGTTTTGTTAAATAATGGATAAACTAAACAATAAATCCTTTCACATATAAGATGTGACATAGGCCAATATTTCATAATAGGAAATAAAATAAAATAAGAGGAAAAAACAAATTTGTTTTAAAAATTTGCAAGAACAAAACTAAAATGCCAATAATGCACCTAGTGGCATATTCCATGATCATGTCACACACTGTCTTCCTCAATGATTAGATATAGAACAAATGAAGATATTAGAATTAAGGAATTAAATGAAGGCTAGCACCCCTAATGTATCACCTTGGGTAGTGATATCTCACTGATATTGCCAGTGGTATGTGATATATGTCACGTGAACTCGTATGCCAATAGCAGGGGTACTGGATTACACGGGACTGTCACATGCGTAGATCAAAAATTTAAAAAAATTATTAATCATTAAAATCTGATTCCTCCATGCGATTCTGATTAGTCCAATCTTATAGTAGTTTTGTGAAGTATATAAATAGCTAGTTTCTATCTACTTCATTTCCCAATTATTACTTTTATTTATTCAAGATTGATGTATAACGCAATCGTAACTGTAACCGAAACGTAACGAAAACGTAACGAAAAACGTAACCAAATTAGCTGGTCGAAACAATAACTGAAACGAAAACCGTAATTTTAATTTACAGAATAACGAAAACTGAAACGAAATTAAATTTATTTCGTTTCACAACACTGCTTTTTGCTGATGATACGGCTATTTTTGTTTGCGAAAACTCAATTGTTGATAGTTTTAATAAAATCCAAGAAGATATAGATAGATTAGATGTATGGCTAAAAATAATATTCAATAATAATGATGAATGTCCACCTTTGAAAATTGATAACATCTTTATAGAAAAAGTCAAAGTAATAAAGTATTTGGGAGTTTTTATTGACAGTCAACTAAAATTTAATGAAAATGCGGATATTATTTGTAAAAAGATAGCAAAGAAAATTAATTTATTAGGAAGAATTCGTAGTAAACTTACACTTTTTAGTGCTAAAACAATTTATAACACTACCATTTTACCTCATTTCGATTATTGCGCAACAATATTGGTTTTTAATAATGTAAATTTAAAACAACGTATGCAGAAACTACAAAATAGAGCTTTAAGAGTATTACTTGGTTGTGATAGAAGAACCAGCATACAGTTCATGCTTAATTCAATGGGTTGGATGTGTGTGAACCAAAGGTTGATGTTTAGATTACTATTGTTTGTATTTAAATTAAAAAACAAACAGCTACCTTGTTATTTATTAAAATATGTGCAGTATGTGTCAAATGATAGGTATCCTTTAAGAAATGCTGGTGATTTTGTACCTTTGCCTGGCAGAAGAAATATGGATTGTAATACTCTTATGGTGCAGGGACTTCAATTATTCAACAGTCTTCCAGTTGAAATAAAAAACTTATTAAACTTTCATGGTTTTAAAATTCAACTTTCAATTTACATTAAAAACAATTTTGTTTAAATTATTTGTATATGTTAATATTTAGTGAATCTTGATATTTACTTGAATTTATTGAATTTATTAGCAAATTAATATAAAATGTGATATATAATTATAAAGCTTTACGGCTAATAAACTTTAAAATAAATAAAATAAATAAATATTCCTGTCTCTGTGAATATTTTCAAATTTTTCAGTCAGTCATCGTCGAAAGGTAGGGGGCGGCACGATCTGAATTTTGCCCTTTCTTATTCATAACTCAAAAACTGTGCTGTAGTTTTCATACAAAACTTACCAAATTTCCTAACTCTGTGACATTTTCCAAATTTTTCTGTCATTTAGTGTCGAAACGTATGGAAGGGGGGGGGGGGGAGCGGTCTGAATTTTGCACTTTTTCGACAGTAACTCAAAAACTGGGCACCACAAAATTCTAAAAAAAATTGCAACGAATTTTAAATTAGATCTAGATAGATAATTAGATAATTAGAAATGACACCCCACTCGCTTTAGTAAAAAAAAGTTTTTTTTTACTCCCTCTACCCCGGTCCTCTAAACACACAGAAATATAATTATTGGAGACTTCGCTATACTTTTTGTACAAAATTTACCAAATTACCTAACTCTGTGAATTTTTACAAATTTTTCTGTCAACCAGTGTCGAAACGTATGGGGGGAACGGTGTGAATTTTGCACTTTACACAATAACTCAAAAACTGGGCACCGAAAAATTCTAAATTAGACCTTCTTTCAAATGACACCCCACTCGCTTGGGTCAAACATTTTTTTCCCCCCTCTACCCCGGTCCTCTAAACACACAGAAATATAATTATTGGAGACTTCGCTATAGTTTTCGTACAAAATTTAGCAAATTTCCCAACTCTGTGAATTTTTACAAATTTTTCTGTCAATCAGTGTCGAAACGTATGGGGGGAACGGTCTGAATTTTGCACTTTTTCGACAGTAACTCAAAAACTGGGCACCACAAAATTCTAAAAAAAATTGCAACGAATTTTAAATTAGATGTTCTTTTAAATGACACCCCACTCGCTTTAGTAAAAAAAGTTTTTTTTACTCCCTCTACCCCGGTCCTCTAAACACACAGAAATATAATTATTGGAGACTTCGCTATACTTTTTGTACAAAATTTACCAAATTACCTAGCTCTGTGAATTTTTACAAATTTTTCTGTCAACCAGTGTCGAAACGTATGGGGGGAACGGTGTGAATTTTGCACTTTTCACAATAACTCAAAAACTGGGCACCGAAAAATTCTAAAAAAATTGCAAAGAATTCTGAATTAGACCTTCTTTCAAATGACACCCCACTTGCTTGGGTAAAAAAAGTTTTTTTTACCCCCTCTAGCCCGGTCCTCTAAACACACAGAAATATAATTATTGGAGACTTCGCTATAGTTTTCGTACAAAATTTAGCAAATTTCCCAACTCTGTGAATTTTTACAAATTTTTCTGTCAACCAGTGTCGAAACGTATGGGGGGAACGGTCTGGATTTTGCACTTTTTTGACAATAACTCAAAAACTGGCCACCGCAAAATTCTAAAAAAAATTGCAACGAATTTTACATTAGGTGCTCTATCAAATGACACCCCATTCGCATGGGTCAAAAAAGGTTTTTTTTACCCCCTCTACCCCGGTCCTCTAAACACACAAATTTAATTATTGGAGACTTCGCTATAGTTTTCATACAAAATTTAGCAAATTTCCTAACTCTGTGAATTTTTACAAATTTTTCTGTCAATCAGTGTCGAAACGTATGGGAGGGGAACGGTCTGAATTTTGCACTTTTTTGACAATAACTCAAAAACTGGGCACCACAAAATTCTAAAGAAAACTGCAACAAATACCAAATTAGATGTTCTTTCAAATGACACCCCACTTGCTTGGGTAAAAAAAGTTTTTTTTACCCCCTCTAGCCCGGTCCTCTAAACACACAGAAATATAATTATTGGAGACTTCGCTATAGTTTTCGTACAAAATTTACCAAATTACCTAACTCTGTGAATTTTTACAAATTTTTCTGTCAACCAGTGTCGAAACGTATGAGGGGAAACGGTGTGAATTTTGCACTTTTCACAATAACTCAAAAACTGGGCACCGAAAAATTCTAAAAAAATTGCAACGAATTCTAAATTAGACGTTCTTTCAAATGACACCCCACTCGCTTGAGTCAAAAATTTTTTTTTACCCCCTCTACCCCGGTCCTCTATACACACAGAAATATAATTATTGGAGACTTCGCTATAGTTTTCATACAAAATTTAGCAAATTTCCTAACTCTGTGAATTTTTACAAATTTTTCTGTCAATCAGTGTCGAAACGTATGGGGGGGGGGGGGGGGACGGTCTGAAATTTGCACTTTTTTGACAATAACTCAAAAACTGGGCATCACAAAATTCTAAAAAAAACTGCAACAAATTCCAAATTAGATGTTCTTTCAAATGACACCCCACTTGCTTGGGAAAAAAAAAGTTTTTTTTTGCCCCCTCTACCCCGGTCCTCTAAACACACAGAAATATAATTATTGGAGACTTCGCTATAGTTTTCGTACAAAATTTAGCAAATTTCCCAACTCTGTGAATTTTTACAAATTTTTCTGTCAATCAGTGTCGAAACGTATGGGGGAACGGTCTGGATTTTGCACTTTTTTGACAATAACTCAAAAACTGGCCACTGCAAAATTCTAAAAAAAATTGCAACGAATTTTACATTAGGTGCTCTATCAAATGACACCCCACTCGCATGGGTCAAAATAGGTTTTTTTTTACCCCCTTTACCCCGGCCCTCTAAACACACAAATTTAATTATTTCAGACTTCGCTATAGTTTTCATACAAAATTTAGCAAATTCCTAACTCTGTGAATTTTTACAAATTTTTCTGTCAATCAGTGTCGAAACGTATGGGAGGGGAACGGTCTGAATTTTGCACTTTTTTGACAATAACTCAAAAACTGGGCACCACAAAATTCTAAAGAAAACTGCAACAAATTCCAAATTAGATGTTCTTTCAAATGACACCCCACTTGCTTGGGTAAAAAAAGTTTTTTTTACCCCCTCTAGCCCGGTCCTCTAAACACACAGAAATATAATTATTGGAGACTTCGCTATAGTTTTCGTACAAAATTTACCAAATTACCTAACTCTGTGAATTTTTACAAATTTTTCTGTCAACCAGTGTCGAAACGTATGGGGGGAAACGGTGTGAATTTTGCACTTTTCACAATAACTCAAAAACTGGGCACCGAAAAATTCTAAAAAAATTGCAACGAATTCTAAATTAGACCTTCTTTCAAATGACACCCCACTCGCTTGGGTCAAAAATTTTTTTTTGCCCCCTCTACCCCGGTCCTCTATACACACAGAAATATAATTATTGGAGACTTCGCTATAGTTTTCATACAAAATTTAGCAAATTTCCTAACTGTGAATTTTTACAAATTTTTCTGTCAATCAGTGTCGAAACGTATGGGGGGGGGGAACGGTTTTTTAGGTGCTCTATCAAATGACACCCCACTCGCATGGGTCAAAAAAGGTTTTTTTTACCCCCTTTACCCCGGCCCTCTAAACACACAAATTTAATTATTTCAGACTTCGCTATAGTTTTCATACAAAATTTAGCAAATTTCCTAACTCTGTGAATTTTTACAAATTTTTCTGTCAATCAGTGTCGAAACGTATGGGAGGGGAACGGTCTGAATTTTGCACTTTTTTGACAATAACTCAAAAACTGGGCATCACAAAATTCTAAAAAAAACTGCAACAAATTCCAAATTAGATGTTCTTTCAAATGACACCCCACTTGCTTGGGAAAAAAAAAGTTTTTTTTTGCTCCCTCTAGCCCGGTCCTCTAAACACACAGAAATATAATTATTGGAGACTTCGCTATAGTTTTCGTACAAAATTTAGCAAATTTCCTAACTCTGTGAATTTTCCAAATTTTTCTGTCTATCAGTGTCGAAACGTATATAATTATATCAGATTTACAAGGAGGCGTTAATTTTTGTTCTTGAGATATTTAATTTTAAAGATTTTTAGTACGACTAAAATTCTAATTTTTCATCATTTTTTCAAACAACTTCCATTAACAAAAAATTTTAAAATCAATTAAATTTTAACTTTTTTTTTTAAATATAGATATTTTTAAATATATCTATCCTTACTTGAAAATATTTCAAATTTACAAAGAAGCATTAATTCGTGTTCTTGAGATATTTAATTTTAAAAATTTTTAGTCCGTCTAAAATTCTAATTGTTCATTATTTTTTCGATCAATTTTCATCATTAAAAAATTTTAACCACTGAAGCTTGAAAAAATGATGGAAAATTCGAATTTTAGTTGGACCAAAAATCTTTAATTAAAAATTAAATATCTCAAGAACAAAAATTAACGCCTCCTTGTTAATTTGATATATTTTGAAGTATGAATAGAACTATTTTCAGAAAAAAAATTAGTTAAATTCCAATTGATCTTCGACCCTACACTCAGAGAATTTTGTTAGTAAATTTAATAACCGCCCGTTTCAAAAATGTGTAATAAGTTATTTTATCATTCTAATAACGATTTTTATTAAAGTAATTGCCACATTCGTTCGATTAATACTTTTTGTTATTATTTTCATAAAAATGTTTATTAAAATAAAAATACGGTCAATATTATTAAAAAAAATCACAACGGTTGATTAAACTAATAACCAATTCTTATTAAAATAATGAATTCAGGCAATCAAATAAAAAATCATGCGATTAACGTTAAGCTATTAAAATAAAAACATAAATTATTATTTTTGTAGTTAATTTTGATAACCTTTTTATTAGATTAATCATCGACGTTTTTACTTTAAAAAAGTAGCTTAGTAGATTAATAATAGTATACATTCATCTAACCATAGGTTATTATTTTTAATAACGATTAATTAAATCATGGTAAGAATCACAGTTTATATCCAGACGCTGAATAAACAACTTTAAAAAACCTTTAAAAGTTTTGTGAAAAGCTAAAAGTATTGTTAAGAAAATTGAAAAATTAAAATTTTTTTATTAAAGATAAGAAATTTTATGAAATTTTATTTTACGTTTGGTATGTGAAACTTTGTAAATTTTTGTACTGTCTATGCCGTGTTAAAAAAAATTGGTTTTTCAGTTCCTGAAGCAGATTCATCAGAACATGTACAAATTTTGGTCGATGACAGAGAGGTTGGGCATTGGACAGGACTGGATAGGACTAAACAACTGAAACTCAGCGACATTTCAAAATTAAAATCAACTTTGGAAATTTTAACCTAATGGAAGCAATTTAAATTACCGCTTGGTTATAAACTGGTAATTAATAATTCAATATTAGTATATTTCAATAACATTTTAATTATATTAATATTCCTTTTGAAATTTTCAGATACTGATACAGATACAGATACAGATTTCAGATACAGGTCATTCAATAAGTCCGTAGGATGACACATAGATGGCGTTACTAGAATTTTTTCCATATGATTTTTATTTAGTACTAACCTTCAAACGATACGTGTATAAATTTGACAGCAATCTGACTATTTATTCGTGAGTTATAGCATTTTGTGTGAAGCAACTTTTGTTTTTGAAAAAAAATGGAAAAAAGTGAATTTCGAATTTTAATAAAGCATTGCTTTTTGATGAAAAAAAATACAGTGGAAACCAAACAATGGCTTGATAAACATTATCCAAACTCTGCTCCATCGAGACAAATAGTAGAGAAGTGGATGGCTGAATTTAAATGTGGTCGTACCAGCACAAAAGGTGCAGAGCGCAGTGGACGCCCAAATGAGGCTGTTATTCCAGAAAACATAAAAAAAATCAACAAATTGGTTATGAACGATCGCAAATTGAAGGTGCACGAAATAGCTGACGTTGTAAAGGTAGTAGATGGTAGTGTTTTTACCATTTTACATGATCATTTGGGTATGCGAAAGCTCTGTGTAAATTGGGTGCCGCGTGAGCTCACAGTCGACCAAAAACAACAACGAATCGATGCTTCGGAGGAGTCTTTGGCACTGTTAAACCGCAATAAAAGGGAATTCTATCGTAGATATGTGACAATGGATCAGACATGGCTTCACAATTACACACCAGAATCCAAAAAACAGTCAGCTGAGTGGACAGCAGTCGACGAACCGAATCCAAAGCGAGCAAAGACGCAACAGTCGGCCGGTAAGGTGATGGCGTCTGTATTTTGGGATACGAACGGAATAATATTCATCGACTATCTCCAAAAATGAGCCACCATCAACAGCGAGTATTACTGTGAACTTTTGGATCGATTGAAGGCTGAAATCGCAAAGAAACGGCCACATTTGCAAAAGAAAAAAGTGTTGTTCACCAAGATAATGCACCGTGTCACAGATCGATGAAAACGATGGCAAAATTGAATGAATTGGGCTTTGAATTGCTTACCCACCCACCATATTCTCCAGATTTAGCTCTCAGCGACTTTTTCCTGTTTTCAGATCTCAAGAGAATGCTTGCTGGAAAGAAATTTAAGTCCAATGATGAAGTAATCGCTGAAACTGAGGCCTATTTTGACGAGAAAGAGAAATCGTACTATAAAAGTGGTATAGAAAAGTTGGAAAATCGCTATACTCGTTGTATCGCCCTCGAAGGCAACTATCTTGAATAAAAAAATCGAGTTTTGTCAAAATATTGTTTTTTTCTTACTTATCCTACGGACTTATTGAACGACCTGTTAGACATTGATTTTAAAGCAATGTTACCGATTTTGGTTGTAAATTACCAACATTCATTCAGAAAACTCAGCCCATTTTTGAAGAACAAATTAACGATGAAAAGTTAAGAGAGATTGTTGAAAAGCTTCGCAATACAGAAAGTAAGTTTTTTAAATTTGTTTTTTTTTTACTCCAAAAACTTGAAAATCACATACAACAGAAACAGAACTCCATTCAAATTTTACAGCAACAGAATTTTTTGTATGAAATTCTGTTTCTGTTTCTGATTCTGATGTATTTGAATACCCGGCTGTAAGTTAAAAAGTTGTTTTTGGACATGTCATTTGTAATTTTTTTTAGTGAAAACAATTAAACCTATTCAATGTTTGATTATGTAATGGTATAATATTTTTCTGTTTTATATTATTTAGATGCTATTCTGCTATTAACTATGTATGTGCAGTAACATGATACTCCAATCAACAAAACTTTGGAGGATTAAATTTATGAGAAATACACTGTTCGAGATTCTCAAAACAGTTTTGCCATTATAGGTGAAACTGTTCAAAATTTTGAAGAGACGTTACAAAAGTATTTGGATCAAAATTAAAAATTCAGCCACTTTTGTTAATTACTGGATCTAAAACAAAGCCAATACGTATGTTCTTAGCGTGTACGGTATGAAGTTTATACAACATGAAAAGCAATTGATGTGTGCTTCAAAATATTCTATTTATTCAACTTAAAAAATCCGAAATCAGCAATCAATTTTGGAATTTTATCCAAAAGTATTTTTATACATTGAAAGGCGAAAAAGAAATATATAAATATATTATTGATTTGCTAAATTCAAATCAATAATATATATTATTAGTTTAACTATGTAAATTTATTTTTTAATTAATAATTAATAAAAAATATAGTATATTTATATAATATAATATATTTTACTATATCTTTTATTTTATATACGAATATATACGAGCTCCTTTTGTTCTTTTAATTTAGGTCACATGTAAATCTAAAAATATTTTAAAACAAAATTATGTATTATTTTAAAATTAAAACTGAGAAATAAAAATACTTTATAATTAAATGAAAATAATTGAAATAAATAAAATTGTTAATAAAACATTTATATTCTGTTTTTTTTAAAAGTGTAAAATATAAGTTCCATTATTAATTTAATAAGTTCCATTATTAATTTAATAACATCTTATTATTAATTTAATAAGTTCTATTATTATTTTAATAACAGCTTATTATTAATTTAATAAAAACCTATTATTAATCTAATTAGATTGTATTATTAATCTGATAACCTAATATTATTTTGAAAACAACTTTATTGTTCTAATAATATATGTCATTTATCCAATGGATACCTAATATGAATCTAATTCATTATGTTACTAATTCAATAAGAATTTTTATAAAAATAAAAGCTATGGTTTTTAGATTTAATATTTGAATTTTTTTTTGTTAGTAAATATTACGAACAAATAATATTAGTTTAATAATGCCTGTTATTACGAAATTAGTGGGAATAATCACAAGTTGTGATTAGCTGTATAATAATCACTAAATTATTAATCTAATGGCTATTTTGATAGTTTTTAACAACAGAATTCTCTGAGTGTAGGGCTATCTTTAAAAAGTTTTTTTAATATTTTTATCTAAAAATTAATTACAAAAACAATTAATTAATTTTTTTTTCAAACGACCAACTAATCATCTATCAAACAAAAAAAAGTTTGATGAAATCGGTATAGCCGTTCTTGAGCAATTTAATTTCAAAGTTACATCGGATTGGCCCCTAAGCTGAAACTGTGCACTTTAAAAAAATTGTAAAATAAGTGGTATTTTTTATTTTGTCCGTATTACTTACATGTCAAGTTTCAGAAAAATCAAAAGGTTTTCCGGAAAAATCAAAAGGTTGCTAAGATTTTAAATTTCACCGTAAACATAAGGGCGAGCGAAATAGCTAATTATGTATTAAGGGCGTAAAGTAGGACTTTTTTGCTTCAGAGTGAAATCAAAGAAACACTCGAAAGCAAAAGAAGCTTTATGTTCGAATTACGTAGAAAGTTTGTTGTACGAGTAAGATTCTATAAGATTTATGCTAAAATAATATATAATACCAAACACAAATTTTGGCATATTGAATCATAATGTAAAAACATAAATTTTTAGAAAAGCTCACAATTGCTCCTATTTAATCCTGGTTTCAACAAGGTTGTTTTTATAAATAAATGGAAAGATTGGATCCTTTGCATCATTTTGCATTTGTGAACAAATTGTGCGCAAATGCGGTGGCCAAAGTTATATGGTGTCAAACTTTCAACTTCACATTGGCCCCCTTTGAGATTTAAAATAAATTTAAATTTTTACTAAATTCTCAAATTATGAAGCTCCGCTAATCTGCTTCAAATCTGAGTGATTAACTATCGCATTAAGGTGTAACTGACATCCCTGACGGAAAATAAAGTATGAAAAACTATGAAAAAAAAAATGAAAATTTATGAAAAACAAATATGATAAACTATGAAAAATTATAAAAAAATACGAAAAACTATCTAAATTAATGAAAAACATATCTAAATTTGGACATTTTCATAAATTTTCATAGTTTTTCTACAAACAATTATGAATTTCTATGAATTTTTATGACAATGATTAATGAAAATTTAAAATATAGGTATGCAAAACTATGATGGTTGACGGTTCGAAATTCGAAGGTATCATTTTTGAAAGGATATTTCCATACGAATAAAAAATTAAAAAAAACGTGTTCTAGACCGAGTTGTGAAAACTTGACCAGTTTTGATTTTTCTGAAACTTTTCATATTAAAAGTATGGACAAAATAAAAAGTCAGACAAGTGCGAATAAAATTCGCTCGTCAAGGGTTCCGTGAATGTAAAAGAACACAATATCAAAAATTATTGACAAAAAGTTGTGTTGTAATGTCCTTATATTTTCAGACCATAGACACATAACAAAATAAATGTTAAATTGTAAATGTCAAAGTAAATTACAATCAAATCTACATTGATCAAAAATGGCAAAAAAAATGTTAATTCAGGTTAAATATTATCCATAGATGTTTTTGGTAACTTAAAAAAGATTCAATTACACTAGCTTGTAAATGGATTAAATTTGATTATTTTTTCGGTCAATCGAGTGTTGAAGTTTAGGGGGGTGGAAAGCTACATACTAAAAATATTTTTTTTTCAACAACACAAAAACTCTGCATTGCAAAATTCTAAAAAAAATTGTAACATTTCTTAAATTAAGTGCTCTTTCATATGATACCCTACTCCTTTGGGTCAAAAATGGTTTTTTTCCCTCCCCACACTCATCTCATAAACACACAAAAATATAATTATTTGAGTCTTCGATATGATTTTCATTCAAAATTTACCAATATTCCTGTCTCTGTGAATATTTTCAAATTTTTCAGTCAGTCATCGTCGAAAGGTAGGGGGCGGCACGATCTGAATTTTGCCCTTTCTTATTCATAACTCAAAAACTGTGCTGTAGTTTTCATACAAAACTTACCAAATTTCCTAACTCTGTGAAATTTTCCAAATTTTTCTGTCAATCAGTGTCGAAACGTATGGAAGGGGGGGGGGGGGACGGTCTGAATTTTGCACTTTTTCGACAGTAACTCAAAAACTGGGCACCACAAAATTCTAAAAAAAATTGCAACGAATTTTAAATTAGATGTTCTTTTAAATGACACCCCACTCGCTTTAGTAAAAAAAAGTTTATTTACTCCCTCTACCCCGGTCCTCTAAACACACAGAAATATAATTATTGGAGACTTCGCTATACTTTTTGTACAAAATTTACCAAATTACCTTACTCTGTGATTTTTTACAAATTTTTCTGTCAACCAGTGTCGAAACGTATGGGGGGAACGGTGTGAATTTTGCACTTTTCACAATAACTCAAAAACTGGGCACCGAAAAATTCTAAAAAAATTGCAACGAATTCTAAATTAGACCTTCTTTCAAATGACACCCCACTCGCTTGGGTCAAATTTTTTTTTACTCCCTCTACCCCGGTCCTCTAAACACACAGAAATATAATTATTGGAGACTTCGCTATACTTTTTGTACAAAATTTACCAAATTACCTTACTCTGTGATTTTTTACAAATTTTTCTGTCAACCAGTGTCGAAACGTATGGGGGAACGGTGTGAATTTTGCACTTTTTCGACAGTAACTCAAAAACTGGGCACCACAAAATTCTAAAAAAAATTGCAACGAATTTTAAATTAGATGTTCTTTTAAATGACACCCCACTCGCTTTAGTAAAAAAAAGTTTATTTACTCCCTCTACCCCGGTCCTCTAAACACACAGAAATATAATTATTGGAGACTTCGCTATACTTTTTGTACAAAATTTACCAAATTACCTAACTCTGTGAATTTTTACAAATTTTTCTGTCAACCAGTGTCGAAACGGGGAACGGTGTGAATTTTGCACTTTTCACAATAACTCAAAAACTGGGCACCGAAAAATTCTAAAAAATTGCAACGAATTCTAAATTAGACCTTCTTTCAAATGACACGTCCTAGGACGTTTTAGGACCTACTGATTCTAAGAAAGCTAAAACAAAAAATGTATGTCTGTCTGTAAGCTGTCCGTCCGTCCGTCCGTCCGGCCGATTGTCACAACCGACGAAATCTAGAAAACGACTGGATGGATTTGAAAATTTTTTTTTTCTAAAAATAAGTTTACTCAATGGAAAGAGCCGAAAGGACGATGTGTTCAATAACTGTACCGGAAGTGTGTCAAAAAAATCGTCAAGTGTGTCAAAATGATGAAATTTGCATATTTTTTGCTTAAAAAACGTTCATTTTAAGTGATTACGAGTAGGAACATTGAATTTGGAGAAATCTTGATGGTCGGGATTGGTATGTGAGATCAAAAACTAGATTATTGCATTATAAGTTTGTCAAAAAATGTTGTCAAGTGTGTCAAAAGAAAGATTTTTATTTATTTTTTTACCCAATTTTTTGGAAAAAAAATAAAATTGTTTGTTTGAAATGAAATTTTATTATTATTATTGAGAACTATGGCATTATAAGTTTGTTAAAAAATGTTGTCAAGTGTGTCAAAAGAAAGGTTTTTATTTATTTTTTACCCAATTAATTTAGAAAAAATCAAATTTGGAATATAGTAGTTTTAAAGACCCTTGCAACTTTTTATCAATGTGCTCCTCGGATCGGATGCCAAAAGTTCAAAGTTGCTAGATATAAAATAAGCTTCAATTAAGTTAAAAAAAAAAGAGGCTGTGCCATCTTTTCATATGTTACACCGTTTTTTTCTTATGTTACACCGTTAAAAATTATTTCAAAAATTAACAGTGTACATTTTTAAAAACTTTGTTCTAATACCTATTCTACGACATATTATTTATGAAAATCGATTAAGTAGTTTTTCTACAATTGCTCGTCAAAATGCATTCACATCACAAAATAACAAAAAATTGAGGGGCACCCTGTGAAGACCCCTGGTCGAAAAAAAAAATTCTAAAAGAACTTTTATTTTATATTTATGAAAGACTATCTATAAACAAAAACTAATCAAAATTGAAAGGGGTGAAGTCAAAATTTCCCAAAAATTTGCTGAACTTGTGTGAAATTGCTCATATATATAAAATTACTTATTATTAAAACAATCATAACTTTTAAACAAATACAGCTTTTAAAAAAAATAATATATTTATGAACGCAGCAAAATGTGTACTAAAACTTTGTTGTGTACCTTTTTAGTCTAAAATGAATTTTGCACTTCCATTTTTTAAAAAAAGGCAAAACAAAACTCAAATTTCAAAAATTTTCAACTTTGAACAACCCTTTTGTTATGTAATTTATCTAATTTAACAAAAAAAAAATTTATATTTTAAAAACTATTAATTTGTGATGTAACAAAAAAAAAATTTGAAAATCGAAAAACATTTGTGGAGTTGCCAGCAGTTTGAAAAAATGCTTACTTTCAAAGTGAGGTTTTTCTATAAATCGAATATGGGGCAGTGGAGAGAATTAACCGATTGAGCTCAAATTTGGAATATAGTAGTTTTAAAGACCCCTGCAACTTTTTATCAATGCGCTCCCCGGATCGGATGCCAAAAGTTCAAAGTTGCCGCCCTAATATATATATATATATATATATATATATATATATATATATATATATATATATATATATACATATATATATATATGTATATACATATATATATATATATATATATATATATATATATATATATATATATATATATATATATATATATATATATATATATATATATATATATATATATATATATATATATATATATATATATATATATATATATATATATATATATATATATATTATATATATATATATATATATATATATATATATATATATATATATATATATATATATATATATATATATATATATATATATATATATATGTATATATATATATATGTATATATATATATATATATATATATATATATATATATATATATATATATATATATATATATATATATATATTTATATATATATATATATATATATATATATATATATATATATATATATATATATATATATATATATATATATATATATATATATATATATATATACATATATATATATATACATATATATATATATATATATATATATATATATATATATATATATATATATATATATATATATATATATATATATATATGTATATAAGGTTATTAGGCTTTAATATTATTTTATTTTTATATTAAAAAAATTGTTTTTTGGTGTATAGCCTATTTAATTAACAAATATTTTAACAAAAATATTTTACATAAAAAACTTTGACCGGTTTCGACGCTTATCGCATCATTTTCAAAAAGTTGAATATGAAACACAGAATTTTAATAGAAAAAATTTTAAAACAAAGAAAAAATTGAAAAATAAAACTTTACCGAAAAACTAAACGCTACTTTGATTTTTGCTGTCATATGATTTAATTTATAATTGAGTTATAAAAATTATGAATGTAGTTTGAATCTGTTTGTTTATTTAAGGAGTTAGGACTTTTTTTAATGTGAAGCATTTCCAACATTTGTAATTTGTTAAAATTATTCTCCCTCTCTAAAATTCTAACATTGTCCATAGTTATAATATGTTTAGCTGATCTTAAATGCATAGACAAAGCGCTAACATCACTATCGTTATTTAATGAGGCATCTTTATTATGTTGATAAATCCGTTTGCTTAAAAGTTGAGTAGTACGGCCAGTATAAGTTGCAGGACAATCACAAAAAGTTTGGTAAACAACATTACTTAAAAACTGTTTTTGAATTTTATCTTGTAGACTGGAAAAAAATTGATTTTGAAAATTTGAGCACGATAAACCAACAGTATTAATATCGTATTGTTTTAACAAGCAGCTAATTTTTTCAAATAAATTTTTGACATATGGAATCGAAACAAATTTCTTTTTTCTTTCTTCAGAATTATTTTCAAAAACTGGAACAAAAGTATTATCATGTGTTGTAGCTTCTTGAACAGCATTTTTAAAAATAGCATCTTTAATACCGCGTTTTATTAAAAACAAAGGGTAGCCATTTAAAAGAAGAATATCAGTTAACATTTTAAAATTTTTATGATGAAATTTCAAATCTGAAAGACGTATAACTTTTTCAGCTAAAAGAAACACAGTATTTATTTTTTCCAGTCTACAAGATAAAATTCAAAAACAGTTTTTAAGTAATGTTGTTTACCAAACTTTTTGTGATTGTCCTGCAACTTATACTGGCCGTACTACTCAACTTTTAAGCAAACGGATTTATCAACATAATAAAGATGCCTCATTAAATAACGATAGTGATGTTAGCGCTTTGTCTATGCATTTAAGATCAGCTAAACATATTATAACTATGGACAATGTTAGAATTTTAGAGAGGGAGAATAATTTTAACAAATTACAAATGTTGGAAATGCTTCACATTAAAAAAAGTCCTAACTCCTTAAATAAACAAACAGATTCAAACTACATTCATAATTTTTATAACTCAATTATAAATTAAATCATATGACAGCAAAAATCAAAGTAGCGTTTAGTTTTTCGGTAAAGTTTTATTTTCAATTTTTTCTTTGTTTTAAATTTTTTCTATTAAAATTCTGTGTTTCATATTCAACTTTTTGAAAATGATGCGATAAGCGTCG
>OY856189.1:14280099-14438158 GCA_963693315.1 Diogma glabrata | reverse complement strand
CTCGTTGCAGAACTGTGTCCTTCCAGAACGACTATTTTAATATAGTGGCCAAACTGTGGAACTCAATGCCCTCCTCTCTATTGCCCGATGAATTTTTCCCTCAGGCATTTAAAGAAAATGTCCATCGTCATTTAAAACAATTAGTATAGTTATCCCCATTCCTTCTATTTTCCTCATCTCCTTCCTTTATAGTTCACATGGTATCACTCAAAAAAAAAAGTTCGTAAAATTTACCGAAATGTCATTCGATTCAACATACATTTCTGTTACTTTTGATCCTACAAATTGTCCGTTGAATACAACAAATTGATGTCAGTTGAATTTATTTTATCAACAATTTTTAACGAACAGTTTGTAAATTTTGCAGACATGTTTGTTAATTATTACGAACAAAACCCCAACCAGACTGTTAAAATAACGAACATGTTTGTTAGCTTTTGACATTTTATTTAATTGATTTTATATTATATTTCCAAAACTATTAGTAAGTTATAATTAGTTTATATTTTATTATAATACTATTAAATATACGTACATACTTATATTTTTTCTATGATTTTAATTAAAATTTACCGAAACAAAGTTTACCTTTATAGACATCTCTAAACAAAACTGTTGACTTTCCTTAAAGTTGTAACGATCGCAATAATCACGAAACAATAATAAAACCAAATTCATCTTCGTTTTCAATTCAATAAAAATGCATTTCATTAGTTTCCGTTCATTCTTACATTAATAATAATTTTAAAATTTTCTAAAACTTAACTGCTAGTTAAATTTTGAACATACTATAAAAAGCAAACGAACGTACTAAATTTTTATTTCCAATGCTAATGAACAGACGTCGTTGTTAATCATTACTGAATTTTCGGAGATTGCCCGATTTTGTTTTGACATCATAAGATGGAAAAATCAAAATCACATTTTGCAATTTCATAATTTAAAAATAATATTTCATTCCATTTTCTGCTTTTAAAGAGAAAACATTTTAATTGTGCTTTTATGTTATGCAAGATTATATTTTCGTGAAATTAAATTCATAACAAATAAATGTAGTTATAATAAGTGAAATGATAACAACATATTAAAATGTATCGATTATTGTGTATACAAAATATATCACAAAATAATTTTAAAGTGATACTGAAAAATTATGTAAATCTTTCGAATGAATAAAAAAAATTATCGTAATTCATTTACATTAGTGTCACATGCGAAATATGAACTTAATTCTTTAAACAACTTTAATAAAAATGTATAATAAATGTTGGTTCGTAAAGCAACTTATAATTTTTATTTGAATTACGAACAAAGTGGAATATTCACGCCGCAATGGGGTACAAAAAAAATACGAATAATAGTTTTATGTGCCAGGAACCTCGCTCGAAAGGATCTATTTTTTGATGGTGATCAATTTCGTATAACAAAATCAGATGCTGTTGAGTTTTGGAAAATCAAACTAATAACTTAAAACAACAGAATATTGATGACAGCAATCAACAGTTGCAACTAAGGTATTTATTATTAATATTTATGTTAATTTTAATTTAGACATTACTTTTGTAATGTCGAGATAAACTAAGGAAAAAGATAATAAGAGATTCCCAAATCTCGGATTCGAATGGGAACGGTCTGTTCACTCCGAATTCCTTTAAGTACCGTAACATTACTATTAATTTCTTTTTATATATATATTTGTATTACCAAAGGTCCAAATATAATAAATTGGCACCGTAACAGGGCCAACAATGCAAATATAATAGATTGGCGTTCGAAACAAAGACCAGTAGGAGTCTGGTGTATTGGACCCTTGGATTTGGTTTTTTTTAAAGAACCGTAATGATTTTTTGTAATAACTAGGGCGTTGCCAACTGGTTATTTTGCGTAAAATAAATTGTCTTTCCGGTTATAACCAGTTTGGGTTGTTTTACATATATTTTTTTTCTTCTTTTGTCAAACCAGTTTATGGTTTTGTTTTTTTAATATTGTAAAAATATTTTATATACATTTGGAAGTTGAATATTTTATATAAAATTTGCAATAACCTTTGTTATTGGATTTCGTATTATATATTTTGAATTTTGTTAAGAATGTATACAATTATGAGGGGTCAGGGGTTATTAAGGAGGCCCCTGTTCCTCATTGTATAATTAGTTAAGACTAATTTTTTTTTAATTTTGAAAAAACCGTTTTGGGACAGCAATTTTTTTGGAGATTGTTTTTTGTGCTGTCATTTAGCTTTAGTAATACTAATTGTTTTTTTATTTTGGAAAAAAGAAAACCGTTTTGGGGAAGCAGTTTTTTTTTGAATTTTTTTATGCTACCACGTACATATTGTACATAATCCTGTACATATTTTTTTTATATATACATAGTACAATTTGTTTTTGTACATAATGTATATATTGTATATTTTTTGTAAATAAATTTTTGTATATAGATAATTTGTAAATATTTTCTTTTGCCATGCCATTGTACATATTTTTGCACTACCTGCAAATAATTTTTTTAATAAGTACTATTTGTGCTAGTACTTTATTTTGAGTAAATGGTTTTTTTCTTGAATTGATTTATGTTTATTAGGTTTATTGATTCACTTTTCTCAGCGGTAGGCCTAAAAAGCCATCCATAGAGCTTCACTCTTTAACATTGATGTCGTTCTTAGATCGCCTATGGCCATCGGGGTTATGCGATCGAAGAACATTGGTTTCTTCTCTTCATTCGGCGAGGAAGTCCTCAGGGACGAGGAGTGGTGTTGCTGTGTTTGTACTTAGGTGCAAACCAGTAGTACCATTCCTTGCTCAGAGGCTTCTTCGGTGTAATGAAGAGAAGAACCAATTGTACTTTGCTTTCAGGATCAGAGGCTTCACCTCATACAAATTCAAAAAACTTTTCCACTTTTCCATTTAGTTTTTCAATAGACAATTTTTCATAGAGTTTAGGTTTTGAGGTATGGTGCTCGGGAGCGTTCTACAACTTTCGCATTAGGTTTAGTTGTAATTTATTGGTAGGTTAAACAATCACAACTGGGTCAGTAGAAATGGACCTAGTGTCTAATCGTGACAGTTGTGATTGTTTTATTAGGTTAGGGAGAATCTGTTCTGTAGAATCTGGTCGTTAGGGGCTTTTCTAGTCAGTTCTCACATGCATTGTTGGAGTGGGCTCGCGAACGCGATATTTCAAATTTAAATGAAATGGATATTGTACCATACTTGCTTTTTACAATTGTCTCCAGACGAATCTTGATTTTGGGAATCTCTTATATTATTAAATAAAAATAAAATAAATCAAACAAATTTTTCAAAAATTAAATAAATAAAATTTTTATTAAATAAATTAAATTTTCGTTAATTAAAATAATTTTAGGTAAATAAATAATTTTTTCATAATTTAAATAGTTTTAGGTAACTAAATAAATAATTTTTTTTAATTACACAATACATCAAGATATAAATAAATATTTTTTATTTTTTTAAAAAAAATAAATCAATATTTCAAAGTTAGGACGGTGCATCCAATAAATAAACATTCTTCTAAATATTTTTATTTTTCAATTTTCTTTTAAAAATAAATAAATATTCTTAGGGGTGCTATCGTCAATAACTAATTTTAGGTATATATATATATTTCAGTATATCTGAAATTAAATAAATAAATTATATTTTTACACATACAATATTTTAGGAACTTTTGTAAAAGATTCAGTAAAGATTAGCGGCGACAGCGGTTTTTTTGTTCTTGTACAAGTTTGTTTTTACAAAATTTTTTTTTTTGGGGCGTTCGTTGTTTTTTTTCGTTTTGCGTTTTTCATTGTTTTCATTTTTCCATCGTACTAACTACATTTGTTGTTGGGAATTGGTTTTAGTGTTGTTGTTAGCGAGTCCATAATTTTTCGGGTTTTACCATCAAAATGTCAAACCAACTAGACGTTGACCATCCGTTCTATGGTTTGGAACCCACCGAACTACAGATCGAATGTCTGGTTCGGGGTGTGAACTTCGGGGGGAACAATTGGGCAGAGGACTTTGCAATACCACAATTGGGTGCATCACTCCAAGCTGAACACATACACAATAGTCCAGCATTAGTACAACCGCAATTATCATTAAATTATCCATCAGTACCACAGGTACAACCACCACCATTATATCCACAAGCTCCACTTACAGCACCACCACCATACAACCAACCTCCTCAGGTATGGCGTGACGCGGCTCCAGCGTTAGCCCCAGTGGAGTACCGAGGGGTTCGTGGGAACAATTTGAGTCGTTATGACTCAAATTGGGTTCCAACCTTCACAGGAGATGGTCACTCTCCTGATGTTCATGAGTTTGTTCACCGAGTTGAGGCGGCTGCCCGGAGGGACCGTGTGAATTGGGACGACCTTAGGTCTATCGTTCCACGGTATCTCAAGGGAGCTGCCGACAGATACTATCTGAATTTAACTCATGAATATGAGGTGGTGACCTATCCAGTGTTAAGGGAGGGACTCCTACAAACCTTCGGTACGCTCACTGATGATAGGGCGATCTTGCGAGTTCTTCTGAACCGCAAACAAAAGTCAAAGGAGAGCGTGTACGAGTATCTGGTGGAGATTGGTTCGTTAAATCGTCGTTTAGCACGTCCATTTGCTGACCGTGAAATGCTAGAAATTGCTCGGGAGGGACTGAGTGTGGAGCTCCAAAACGCTACTCTAGCTGCAACAATACATTCAATTGATGAACTTCGGACTTTATGTCAGAAGTTTGAACGGTTGTGGTCCACACCAGTTCCGACCAGAACATCAAATTTAAGAATTAGCAAGCTACAGCAGGTGGATGATTATGAGGTGGATGTGGAACTAGATCGAGATGGATATTTTGAAACGATGGATTCAAAACAGCCCGAAGAACAGCACGAAGAAGGCGACGAGAGATGTAGCGACGCAGGACGATCGGCCACCACCAACGAAACCCAAATAAAATCATCGAATACATTTAATTTCCCATCATTACATCGAACATATTTTAGACGTCTTGAACGTAACATTAGATATTGGAGGATGAGGAAATTATTTCGTAAAGCTTGTATTTCATCTATCCTTTCAGAAACAAAGGATCCTCGGCCGCGATTGACAATAAGAATTTTGGACAAACATATTTCAGGACTATTGGATAGTGGAGCGTCAATCACTATACTTGGAAGAAATTCCTTGGAATTATTGGAATCATCAGGTACAACCTACCGTAAGTACACTTCGTGTATTCGTACGGCGGATGGTACTGCAAATAAAATTTTAGGTTACATAGAAGTTCCAATAACTGTGAATGGCTCCACTAAACCAATGCGGTTCCATATAGTCCCTGGGTTACGAGAAGAGCTCTACCTGGGCATAGATTTCTGGGAGAAATTCGGTATTGTTCCTTCTTTTGTTAGTGAACTGACTCGCACAGAGCTACAAACTTTTAATACACATAACCTCACCACTGATCAGCAACATGAACTGGATATGATCAAGGATTCTTTCCCGTCATTTGAAGTGTCTGGGCTCGGAAAGACTTCTTTGGTTGAACATGTCATCGATGTTGGTGATAGTGCACCTGTTAAACAGAGACACTATCCCACATCGCCGGCTGTTCAACTAAAGGTCTATGCCGAACTTGACCGAATGCTTCAAATGGGCGTGATCGAAGAGTCTAACAGTTCTTGGTGCTCGCCAGTGGTTTTGGTACAAAAAGAATCTGGTAAAAACAGATTATGTATTGATAGCCGTCGTGTCAATTCACTCACTAAAAAGGACGCTTACCCACTTCCCTTGATTGATGGCTTACTAGGTCGTCTAAATAGCACAAAGTACATTTCAAGTATTGATCTCAAAGATGCTTTCTGGCAGATTCCTCTGGCAGAAGCATCTAGAGACAAGACAGCCTTCACAGTGCCTGGTCGTCCATTGTATCAATTCCGGGTTATGCCCTTTGGATTGTGCAATGCTCCCCAGACAATGTGTCGGCTAATGCACAAAGTGATACCACATCAATATCACGAAAATGTCTTTGTTTATTTGGATGATCTATTGGTAGTCTCTTCCACGTTCCAGGAACATATGGAATTGCTGTCCAAAGTCTCTTCATTGTTAAGAGCGGCTGGGTTAACAATAAACCTCAAGAAAAGTAAATTTGTTCTGAGAGAGGTGAAATACTTAGGATTTTTGGTTGGTGAAGATGGTCTTCGAACAGATCCTGACAAAGTAAGAGCTGTAGCAGAGTACCCAGCTCCATCTACAGTAAAACAAATACGACGTTTATTAGGTATGGCCGGTTGGTACCAACGTTTCATACCAAACTATGCAAGCGTGGTATCACCGATCACAGACCTATTAAAGAAAAGTTCTGGAAAATTAAAATGGACAGTGGAAGCGCAGACAGCTTTTGAAAATCTAAAAAAATTGCTGACTACAGCACCGGTATTAGTGAACCCTGATTATAATAAAGAGTTCTTTATTAGATGCGATGCAAGTCTGACAGGGATAGGTAGTGTACTGTATCAGATCGACGAGGACGGACAAGAGTGTCCGATAGCCTTCATGTCGAAAAAACTTAATAAAGCTCAAAGAAACTATTCGGTTTCTGAGCTTGAATGTCTTGCGGCAATTCTTAGTGTGAAGAAATTCAGGGGCTATGTTGAAGGTCACCGATTTACAATTGTGACTGATCACTCAAGTCTGAAGTGGCTTATGTCACAGAAGGACTTGAGTGGCCGTCTGGCTAGGTGGAGCCTAAAACTCCAACATATGGATTTTACCATTATCCACCAAAAAGGTACCCAAAATATAGTCCCTGATGCTCTATCTCGTCTTTATGACGATACACACGAGGAATTGACGGAAGCATTAACACATCACATTAACGACATCAAAATCGACAATGAGGGTTATCGGCACAAGGAATATACGGATATGATAGCTAAAGTTCAATCATCTCCCAAGGACTTTCCATCTGTTAAAGTCGTGGATGATAAGCTATACATACGTATTGAGCCAAGATCTGATGCAATACCCAACGATGTTCCTGTGTGGAAACTCTGGGTACCAAAACCGATGACTTCAAACATGATTCAGAAACATCATGATGATAGTACTGCTGCTCATGGAGGTGTTAAAAAGACTTTAGAATTACTTCGACGTCTTTATTATTGGCCGGGCATGGCGTCACAGGTACACAACTATGTTGTGTCCTGCGACACATGTAAACAAACAAAAGCCACGAATCAGATATTGCGTCCTCCGATGCAATATCAATTCGAAACAGCACGTCCATGGCAGAGAGTCTATATAGATTTTTTGGGACCGTATCCTCGTTCTACACTTGGGAATACGGTGTTATTGATAGTTCTGGATCATGCTACGAAGTTTGTACTACTGAAACCACTTAGAAACGCAACTTCACCGAAGGTGAATGCTTTTCTAAGGAATGAAGTGTTTCTTACATATGGGGTACCAGAGTTTCTACACAGTGACAATGGCAAACAGTTCACTAGTAGGAACTTTCAAAATCTTTTGTCAGATTTCGGCATTAAACACATTAGGACCGGTGTCTATAGTCCTCAAAGTAACGCGTCAGAGCGGGTCAACCGATCAGTTTTAGCAGCAATCCGAGCGTTCCTTAAAGGTCAACATACCAAGTGGGACTCACAAATTGGTGAAATCGCGTATGCACTGCGGGCTGCAGTACATTCAGCTACCAAGTACTCACCGTACTATTTATTATTTGGTCAACATCCAGTTTCGGATGGGAATACTTACCAATTGTTGAGATCACTACATCAGCTTGGTGAAGATGCTGGTGAGGAAATGGAACGCACTGATCATTTGACTCTGCTTAGGAACCGGGTTCAACAAAATTTAAAAGCAGCTTTTAAGAAATCGCAACATCAGTACAACCTGCGATCTAAACTACGGACTTTTCAACCACAACAACGTGTGTTTGTACGGCAACATCATTTGAGTGACGCTACCAAAAGGTTCTCGGCAAAATTGGCTCCAAAGTTCTTGCCTGCAATGATTAAGACTAAGATTGGAAATGTACTTTATGAGTGCATAGATATGAGCGGTAAGAATCTTGGAGTACATCACGCGAAAGACATCAGGGAATGATGTCTTTTCGTTTGGTAGGGTTGTTCCTCTGGCTGATTGTCGTCTCTGGGGTTCACATCTTCAGGTCATACTTACTGGTTGTATCGGGGTGTCCATGGTGCTGACGTTCGGATGGATGGTCGGTCTCAATGCTCAGTGAAGTTCTTAAGGACTTCATGAGTGTTGGAACCGGTCATCGGTCTTGACGCCAGTGACTGTGGGTATCTCGATCCCAGATACAGTTTAATAAGTGGAAGTAGTTCGGTGGTTTTCTGTCATGGAGGGGATGGCGACGTTTTTGTGATTTCAAGAGTAAAAATCTTGGTTTCTACCTTGAATTCATGGTGTAACGATCGCAATAATCACGAAACAATAATAAAACCAAATTCATCTTCGTTTTCAATTCAATAAAAATGCATTTCATTAGTTTCCGTTCATTCTTACATTAATAATAATTTTAAAATTTTCTAAAACTTAACTGCTAGTTAAATTTTGAACATACTATAAAAAGCAAACGAACGTACTAAATTTTTATTTCCAATGCTAATGAACAGACGTCGTTGTTAATCATTACTGAATTTTCGGAGATTGCCCGATTTTGTTTTGACATCATAAGATGGAAAAATCAAAATCACATTTTGCAATTTCATAATTTAAAAATAATATTTCATTCCATTTTCTGCTTTTAAAGAGAAAACATTTTAATTGTGCTTTTATGTTATGCAAGATTATATTTTCGTGAAATTAAATTCATAACAAATAAATGTAGTTATAATAAGTGAAATGATAACAACATATTAAAATGTATCGATTATTGTGTATACAAAATATATCACAAAATAATTTTAAAGTGATACTGAAAAATTATGTAAATCTTTCGAATGAATAAAAAAAATTATCGTAATTCATTTACATTAGTGTCACATGCGAAATATGAACTTAATTCTTTAAACAACTTTAATAAAAATGTATAATAAATGTTGGTTCGTAAAGCAACTTATAATTTTTATTTGAATTACGAACAAAGTGGAATATTCACGCCGCAATGGGGTACAAAAAAAATACGAATAATAGTTTTATGTGCCAGGAACCTCGCTCGAAAGGATCTATTTTTTGATGGTGATCAATTTCGTATAACAAAATCAGATGCTGTTGAGTTTTGGAAAATCAAACTAATAACTTAAAACAACAGAATATTGATGACAGCAATCAACAGTTGCAACTAAGGTATTTATTATTAATATTTATGTTAATTTTAATTTAGACATTACTTTTGTAATGTCGAGATAAACTAAGGAAAAAGATAATAAGAGATTCCCAAATCTCGGATTCGAATGGGAACGGTCTGTTCACTCCGAATTCCTTTAAGTACCGTAACATTACTATTAATTTCTTTTTATATATATATTTGTATTACCAAAGGTCCAAATATAATAAATTGGCACCGTAACAGGGCCAACAATGCAAATATAATAAAGTTTTAGAACATTCAAATAATTTAATTTCACTAAAATTCACTAAAATTTCACTCATTTTTTAGGTATTTTAATTGACACAATTCATTAGATATTTTCACACTTTTTCTTAAAACTATATGCTTTTTATTTCACTAAGTTCACTAAAAATTTCAAGCCCTTACTACTCGAATTTTTACATATTTACGTTTTATATTTTTGATTTTTGGCGATTTTATTCAACAAACGAAAATCAACGAACTGCTTGTAAGGGTAGTTAAAAATATTTAACAAACATGTTTGTTGAAAACTGGTAATTAACAAACACGTTTGTTAAAACAATAGAAAATCAAATAACGTGTCCTTTAAATAAATTCAACAGACCATTGTTTGTTGTATTTTACCTACAATTTTTTTTCAGTGATCTTCGGATATTCAAAGAGTTTGAATAATGAGCATTTCATATTTAGTGTGCTAAACATGTCTAACTAATTAATAAAAAAAAAAAGAATAAGTGCCGGCTGTGGCGTAGCTAGCATGGGTGGCACCCGGGGCGGATATTGTGGTGTCACTCCAAAAAATCGGTCAATATTAATAAAAAGTCAATAAAAGTAATTTATAATTTTATTTAATTAATACAAATGAGCATTATTATTAATAAGTTACATATAATTAAAATACTGTTTTATTATACATTCTTTCACATTGATGTATGAAAATGAAACTTTTATGTTAGGGTATAGTAAAAGAAAAATGAGAGTAGAATTAATATACTCTCACATACATATTATCTACTAAGTACACACATTTTAAATCTAATCTTTCTAGCTTTAACAGCTAGAAAGCTACTTAGAAATCACAACTTCAAAATTTATATTTTATGTTGCCCCATGTTCTATTGTTAATATGCCAAGATTGTTGAGCCTCGTTTGTGTCATTGTTGCCAGTATGTAATTTTTAATTAATTTTAATTTGCTGAAACTTCTCTCACTCGAAGCCACTGATACGCAAATATGTCATAAATCACTTTAGTGCGACCATAAGATTCGAAAGAGATTCTGTAAAACCCCATTCCACGATCAATTTCAAAAAGTCTATAGGCACACCCAGTTAGAAACTGTTACATTGGCCGCTTTTAAATGCCTACTCAACCTTAGTATCTCTATGACGAGTTCTGCTTTTGATACCTTATTATAAAATCCGATAAATTTTGATTCAGATAACTCCAACTCTTCATTGTTCGCCAAAAGCCCAGTGTTTGTCTGCACAACCTCGAACAATGAAGCTACACCTTGGACTGGCTTAAATCTTATTCGGAGTTCAACATTGATTCGGTCAAGACATTCACACATGTCCTTTTTTAATTCAGCTCTTAGTGTCAGTACTACATCAGTTGCCAACTCACCAGCCATGCGTTTTTTACCACGAATTCGTCTTTCAATTGGAATGTCGTAGTCCTTCGATTTTTTCACAGTAAAATCTATTGCCTCTTGTACAATATGACTAGGTTTTTCTTCAATATAAAAACGAAGTGACTGTATTTTTATAACTAATTTATCAATATTCAAACCTGTGCTTTGCAATACAATCCAAGCACAATTTATTCGCCTTAAAACATCATTCCGAAACAAAAGATAGCAAAGAAATGTAAAATCACACACAATCACCATGCATAAGGTTCTGTGCAGCGCATCTAGTGTCTACATTTTTTTGTTGATCAGTGATCACTTAATTTCTCAACTGCAGCCACACCCTGCTTAAACTGTCCCATAAGAAAAGGTACAATCCTATAGAATATTGATGAAAACTGGATAGGAAAAGGTCGATTTTAATGGGATCAACCGAGAAATTCTTTACTTCATAAAAATGTTGGGTAGGAAAGACTCATTTTCAATGGGAAAATGGAATTAAGCTCATAATCCTTTAAATATCAGACTTTTCCTATTGAAATATTTTTATAGGAATGAACGTAATTGAAAAGGAAAATAAAACTTAGACAATTTTTTTCTTACGACAATATTTTTTTTTTTTTTTTACAATTTATTTCATTTTTATTTTTTATACACATAAAAATTTAACAATATATCTTACATCTATTTAGATTACAAATTACAATTTTGCATATAAAAAATATGAAATATTAGAAGAGCTCCAGGATAAGAATACCGTTTTGGAGCCCCCATCAAAATTTAAACATTAGGGTGCGATACAACATAAAAATAAATTGATAAATAAATAAAAGTATGAAGTACAGGAACGCTTAAAATTAAATCAAATCAAAAGCTCAAATTAAAGTAGGGCAGAAAAATTTTTTTTTTAAATTAATTTACTAAAATATAAGTTATAAGTGAAAAATGGAAATAAATAATAACATAATAACGAAATCTCGTTTCACGTAATATACAAGAATGAAAATATAGAGATCAATTCCCAATAACATGTTTCCAGCTTTGTAATAATAAAAAATATAATAAATAATGATAAATAAACAAATCAGTCAAGTTAGACAATAAAATTATAAATTTTTGGTTCTTCGATAACATAAAACAAGCAGACAAAAATTACTTCATGATATTAAACAAATTTTCCAAATCAGCAGAGCTAATATTTTGAAGCCATAACTTTAATTCAGAAACTTCGCCATATATGTTTGTGCTTTAATACTATCTGGAATTTTGTTATAAATAAAGGGAGCAAGATACACTAGGAACTTACGATAGTTTTCTTTATAAGTCATAGGTACATTACAAATCGATTTATGCCTTAAATTATATTGCAGATTATATCGCACATCCAAAAGCCCACTTTTAAGATAAAACATTTTTAAAACTTTATAGATAAATAAATTTCGTATGGGTAATATTGCAGCTTTAACAAAAAGTGGATGCGTATGTTCCATTCTTTTCTTTTTAAATATTATACGAATGGCGTGCTTTTGTGCTTTAATAATTGGCGCAATGTTAGAGTAGAAGCCACCACCCCATATTGATAGTGCATATTGCATTCGAGAGGCAATCAAACTAAAGTAGATCATGCGCATAATCGAAGTAGGACAAACAGAACTTAGTTTAAATAATTTGCTGATAGAAACTAAACGGTCTTTTTTCAACTGGTACACATGACTCTTCCAATTTAACTGACTATCAAGAAGTACACCCAGGTAACGGAAATTATTGACCTGATCAATAGTAATACACTGATCTAGACACATAGATGTAGTACAATCAACGTGATGAATGCAAATTGCTCGTGATAATTGAAGTTCCTTTGTTAGATTAAAGATCGTGTACTTTGATTTGTTACTTATTATCAACGAATGCAGATTAAACCAGCATTGAATTAATTTTAAACCCAACTCTATGCATTCTTCTATATTTTCTGAACCACTGTTAGTATATACGATAGCTTGTAATGAAGAGCTTTTTTCATTGGCGAACCAATGAAGCGGCATAGCAGGTCGCGTAACTAATTGAGGTTTTATTTTTGTGCTCCGGCTAATCACAGTATTTAGTTCGATTGGTAAACCCTGCTACTCCAATACAAATACAGACATGTACGCGACTTACGTGAATATACAGAAATGGATAAAGTCCGAATGGAAAAATGAGACTCTGGTGACCCCTTTGGCGAAAGAACCGCGATCAGCACGTTCAACCCCACATTCACTCCCACACGCCCACACTCTCACGCTTCATGCACGCTCACATCCTCCCTCACACCCACGCTTACATTCAAACAACCATGTCCACATCCACTCCTATAGCGAGGAAAGACAAATAAGTACAAAGCAATGTGGTAATTATAGTAAATGGTAGTAATTAAAACAAGTGGTATTTTACTTATAATCGTTTTTAATTTACATTTATAGTGTCTCGCATATCTTCACCACCTGATTTCGCACACGCGTATCGCCAAGCACACACACATTCATCACATTCATCCATATTTACACCCATAAAAAGTAAAAAGACTAATTAAAGTCTCAAAGTCCTAACGTTTAGCCCTCCATCAGTGGTGAATATTCCAACAGGCAAAGTATTATCAGATGAATAGTGGAATAATATTAACCGGCTGTTGCGTCGCAATAACTAAGGCGATTGCTGATAAAATGGTAATGTTGTGCCGTAATAACTCAGGCAATTGCTGATCGAATTGTGTAAATAAGATGTAAATGTTGCGCCGCAATAGCTAAGGCGATTACTGTTAAAGATGCAAATGTTGCGTCGCAATAGCGAAGGCGATTACTGATAAAATTGTATAAATAAGTTGTAAATGTTGTGTCGCAATGACTCAGGCAATTGCTGATCCAATTGTATAAATAAGTTGTAAATGTTGCGTCGCAATAACTCAGGCAATTGCTGATCAAATTGTATAAATAAGTTGTAAATGTTGCGTCGCAATAGCCAAGGCAACCAATGATAAAATTGTATAAATACGTTGTAAATGTTGCGTCGCAATAGCCAAGGCAACCACTGATAAAATTTTATAAATACGAAGTAAAATGTTGCGTCGCAATAGCCAAGGCAACCACTGATAAAATTGTATAAATACGAAGTAAAATGTTGCGGCGCAATAACTAAGGCGATTGCTGAGAAAATTGTATAAATACATGGTAAATGTTGTGTCGCAATAACTCAGGAGTAATGATCGTTGAAATATTCCAAAATTACGTCAATCTCGAATTCTCCCTCTGTCCTCGGTCGTTCATTTATTTCCACAAACCAGTATAGTCGCGAAAATCCAATCGTATCCTGGGCACGTTTGGCGATATTCCAGTGTAGCTTAGGGTAGTAGGATCCAAAGAATTTTCGGATAAGAATTTAGACAATCAATTCAAGTGGTAGTGATCCTTTATAACCAGAGTTAGCATACTCTTTGTCTATTAACTCAGGTTAGTTAGTAATTTAATTTTAAATTAAACAATTTAACTGATGTAATTGCGTTCAACAATTTGATTAAATTTAATTTATTGTCGAGATACATTTATTATTTTAGTTAGAATGATCTGCGTTTTCTAGTGTATTTAATTTAACCATTTAATTAATTTAGTGCCTGACGACCAAAATTCAACCATATAAATGGCATAAATATACTTTTAATAAGTTAACTAATTTAATTTTAGCAACGAATAATGTTCAACCATAATAATGGTGTAAAATGAATTTTGTTTTCCTTTTTTGTTTTTTTTAATGATTATATTTAATTTAATTTATGATAATGCACATTTAATCGTTTAAGTAGAATCATCTACGTATATTCATGCGATTTATTTAACTAATTAACTAATTTAATTTTTAAGATGAATAATGTTCAACCACAATAATGGCGAAAAATGAAGTTTTTTAAATAATTTTAATGCATTTAATTCACGATGACGCACAGTTAATATTTTAAATTAGTAACATCTACGGATACGCATACAATTTATTTAACAAATTAACTAATTTTAATTTTAAAACGAATAATGTTCCACCATAATAATGGCACAAACTATATTTGATAATTTGATTAACTTAATTTTTGACGAATATTGTTCCACCAGATAAATGGTGTAAGGTACGATTAATGATTTATTTTACTTTAACTTAGGACGTTGAACATTTACTATTGTATTCAGAATTATCTACATTCACTCATGTAATTCGCTAAGCAATTTAATTAATTTATGTTTCAACGAACAAGGTTTAACCATCTAAAATGGTGTAAATTCTATTTAATAATTTAATCATGGATAATTTACCCGAAAATGTCCACTCACTACCCGTGGTGATTCACTTGATTTATAAAAACATATGAATAGGTTAATGTTCCCGAAAAAAGCGAATATAGTTCCTTGATAAACGTATACAACACCATTAACCACAAAAAAAATTCTTTTAATTTAGTTCGATAACCGAAACATTTTCCATACTATAATTTGACAAATTAGCGGTATACCTTTCAGATCCCGATCCACCATCCGTATATCTCACCGTGTTGAAATTCCAGCGTAGCCAATTTATTTCATTTCCTTCTTTGTTCCGCACCATTTACAATCCCCGCCGGTCAGAATACTTTTCCAGTACCTACTTTCCACTAATCTGGATTTTAAACATGCACAACGCGCTTCGCTAAGCAAAATATTGTTTTGCGAGCTTTTAATAAAGATGTCCGACTCACAAAAAATCAACAACATACGTCAAAACAAGAAACATGAATCTAATAGTAAACCGAAAAGAAATAAACTAAGAGAGAGAAAACTAGACATTTGCATTTCTTATATAGGAAATCAATATCGAAAATTGAGTTACAAAGTTTTTCGAAAGTTTTAATATTGTTAGTACATTTTCCGTATTAAAACAAATACTGGTTGTTATTTTGTAATAAACAAAATTGATAGATAATTCAACGAAATGTACGATTTACAACGCATTTGAAAGAAGTAGCACAACCGATTTTAAGATGATTTCGTAATATGAAATAGCAAATTACAACTGCTTTACAGTAAAATCTTTATTTATAACGGAAAGAGGAATTGATAAAAACAACCATATAAAAAATATAATACGTTTTGAAGACAGTTTCAAAGCTGATTGTAGGATAGAATTTTAGGATAACAGACGAATTGACAAATATGCACAGCTGTTTGCGGCTTGAAAACATTTAGTGCAATTATGGTTAGAGGCCCGGAGAATTCAAATTCAGGCAGTATGGTGAAGCAACGCTGATGGAAACACAGTGTGAATCAATAATAGGATATTGTAAAGGAAATATTATTGTTAATTGTTTTATGCAATTGCAAGAATAAATGTGTGTAACGGAAACTATATGAAAATATGACTATAGATTATGGATGAACGAGAAACTCTTATGAACCACGCGTGGTAAGCAAAATTGTGATTTATGAGAAAACAAACATTATATGCGTCTGGAACTTTACTGCTCTACGTCATCACCCTCCAGTCTACATAACAAGCTAAATCATCGGCAAAAGCTACAATTTCTCCACGTAAACCACACGAAAACAGTAAGTTTATGTAAATGAGAAACAATACTGGACCTAAAACCGAACCCATGAGGAGCACCAATATTTATTTTTGCTTGGTTACTCAGACATTTGTTCACTTTTACACTTTGAACCCTGAGGTTAAGGTATGATCTGAACCAGTCACTTGCAATCCCTCTAAAACCAAGATTCCACATTTTGTCAAGAAGAATAACATGGTTGACAGTATCAAACGCCTTTTTGATGTCCAAAAATAGAACGATATTTTTTTTATTGTTGTTTAAACTGTTGTAAATTTTCGACAATACAGCCAAGAAAGCATCTTCAGTAGATCTTTTGTTCCGAAAACCATACTAGTTATCATTAATAAAACCGATCTTATCAAGATAGCTGATGATACGTGTTTTTAGGAAAAGTACCAGTTTGTAACAGGAAAAATACCAGTTTGTAAGCTTTTATTATAAATGTAACAAAGAACATCAACAATGCAGTTGTAAATATTTTTTATTACAAAACAGTTTATACCATCGGCTCCAGATGAAGGTTTATTCTTAAGACTATTTATTATAGAAGAAATTTCAGTGCAGGTGATTGGAAAAAAGAAAAAGTTTCGTGGCGACGAAATTTTGTTATGTAACAAATTATCTTTCCGCGATGGAGCTATAAACACTGGAGAGGTATCTTGCGCTACATGTGCAGACACAAAAAAACTGTTAAACTCGTTAGCGATATCAAGTGAATCAGTTAAGTCTTCTCCAGATGAGTCTCTCAATTTTTTGATACAATTTGCATTTGTGTTACTTCCTAGGATATTATCTACAACTTTAAAAGTTTTTTTAATGTTTCCTTGACATGAATTAAAACGATCACCATAATATTTAATAACGGCATTTCTAAGTTCACACTTAAGTTTTTTACAAAGTGATTTATAATGGTTTTTTAAGTTTTGGTTTAACGGATGTTTCTTCATCTTTTTATAGATAGATTTCTTTTTATCAATTTGGGAGCATAAATAATCGTTTATCCATGGTTTCAATTTCTTTCGAGATTTAATTATCTTCTCAGAAGTACAAAGATCAATGTAGTGCTTAAGGATACAAATAAAACTATCATAAGCAAGTGATGGATTATCGGACGCGTATACTTCTGTCCAGTTCTCCAAGTTTAACAATTTGCACAGACTGTTGTAATCAATTTCCAAATTTTTACTCGCAGACTCATCAGGAAGTGTATCTACCGTATCAACTTCAATAGATACTGATATTAGATGATGATCAGTAATATCATAGTTTAAAGCTGAGCATTGAATGCTATTTTCCATATTTTTGTTTGATTTGACAAAAACATGATCTATACAAGTTTTAGAACTTGCAGTAATGCGTGTTGGATCATTTAAAAAAGAGTCATACCCAATAGATGACAAAGATAATAGATAATCATACGTAGTTGAACTATTATCAAGCAAATCAATATTAAAGTCACCAATTAAAATACAATTTACAACCTCTAGATTACTTAAAAACTCATAAAATTCTTCACAGAACAAATTTATTGACGAAGGTGACGAATTGAATCGATACACGCAAATAAAAGAAAATAGTTCACTTTCAATATGAATATCAATTTTTATGCAATCCGCTGTTTTGAACTTATAAACATTAAAACAATAGCCCGTTACACTGTTATGTACAAAAACAGCAACACCACCGGCGCGATAATCATCATTGCAATTGCACAACAAACTATATAATTAATTAAAAAAAAAATAATTTTTGAACATTTCGTGAAAATTATAATTACTACAACAATTAAATAATAGTAGTTTAATCAATGAGTGAATAATGAAGTAGTTAATTCTCAAGCAAAAGTTTAAAATTTGAGCGAGGCACGAGCGAGAATTTTAATTTGCGAGAGAATAAAATTCATTATTCACGAATCGATTACAATACTTTATTCTCTGACAAAGATTTTATTATAAAAAAGAATTGTGTAGTATAAAAAATAAAAACATTTTCTTCAATTAAAACAATAAATCTTTATTGTTTTAATTGATAAATCAAATTTCTTAATAAAAAAACCCTGATGATAAAAAACGCCCTTCTCATACAATCAACCAAGTTCAACTAAACGAAATAAGAGAATTACTCAAAATTTGATTTTTGAACAAAACTTATCAAAGCAATTGTGATTATAATTTGAAAATAATTTTAATGAAATTAAAACAATTTGACCAATTGGAATCATACCAATTGAATAAAATATTCATTAGGCAATAGGTTAAGTTCATTAGACTATAGGTTAGAAAACAATACAATAATACATACTATTATTATCGAAAAAACATACAAATAAAGCTGATATAATTAAATGGAAGAGAATAAAAAACGTTTTCTCCTTTTTTATTTTCACCAACGAAAATTGTATTTAAATATTACAAAAATATCACTAGTTTTTCAATATTTAAAAATACAAAATTATTTTGTATGCATTTCAAGAGAAACTATCTCCCATCTCCAGCAATGCAAAACAAAGTAAAGTTAAAAGAAAAACCGAAAAATGACAAAATTTTTTCAAAGAAAACTTAACGAAAATAGTAATACAAAATTTAAAAGAAAACTAAACTTAGAATTTATACAATTGAAAAGAAATTGGAAGTAATATTTCCCCGAACAAAATTTAAACATTTATCAACATTTTTAGAAATAAAATAGCTTTCAAATGCACCCAAATAATTTCTTTAATTAATTTAAATTTTCCAAAGAAACTCCCAAATGACATTCTGTCGAGGCATGATGTGCAATGCATGATTTTTCTGGCCGGTTAAATCTAATAAGGCTCTTATGTTCTTTGAAGAAACAAGATTTAAAGATTGAAGCATTTATAATCCTATAAAAATGTTTTCATTTATATTAAAAGGATTCAATGTATTTCTACACGACAGTTGAATAGGATTCAATGGATTTCAAAAGGAAAAAAAAATTGTTTAATAGGATTTTATAAAATATTACGTGTATACGTGTTAACATAGCAAGAAAATTATGTCACTAAACTAAACTGACCAGAGCCAAATCACTACAATGTGGGACAAAATGGAAAAATTCTTCAAAATACTAACTAATTAGAAATTCTAATTAAAGTATGGACTGCGAATCCAATACCCAATACATTCTGGTTCAAATTCGAGTTTAGCTTGCTTAAAACATTTTTCACACCTTGACGTGACGCACCACTAAAATACGAATACCAAGTGTTATCAGCGTAAACTACAACTTTTTGTCAATATTAAATTTTTTTAATTTTTCAAGAATGTATTCTGATGTTTGTTCGAATGCTCAGGTAAAGAAGAATATTTCAACAATCTAGCCTTTACTCTGTCATGCTCTCTAAAATATCGGAATGGAATCGAAAATATTTCTATTTCCTTATGATTCGATACATCAGTATAAACCGTGGCAAAATTTGCAATAGACAAATCTAGTTTTAGTTGGTCCAGAACATGATCTATTGAACATTTTTTAATTATGGCTTCTGATTTTGTTGTGGCACATATGTATTTGTCTTCGAACGATTGAATTAGTATACATTGTGCAATCCATCGGTCGAAAGCTTTGGTTGTGGTAAATCGGCTTCTGCAAGAGTAATATTTCTTTCAGTTTTTCCCATTTCTAATTTCTAATTTTATAGTAGCACAAAACTTTTGTTACACAAGTAAAGACTGCAAAACAGCTGAAACAATTTATTTTAATTTTACTAAATAATTAATGTACTTTCTGTATTCTGTATTACTACCTATTGTTCTGTCTTTTACAAATCTATACTATTTATCAAGTTTTTATGCTGCTTTGTTTGTTTTTTATTGAGAAAAAAATTATAACAATTAGAAAATTATAATTTTACTTTTGAGCTACCTAGTTAAAGTGTGTTTTAAACAGAGTTTAAAATGGAACGCTCTTTATATCACTCCTTTACTCTGTTCTTTCAGAGCGCGTAAAAAAATATTGCGACGCTGATGCATAGGCTGACTTCACCACAGCTCTGGAAACATAGTGTTCTGGGTATATAATCAAATACTTTAATTAAAAGCTAACCAATATTATGGACTTCGTTGTTCCAATAATAAAAATATTAAAGCAAGCAGTAGTATCCCAACAAACATAAATAATGTTGTACGTGAAAAAGTAAAAAAAATTTATCGGAAGTGACAAACCGGAAGTAAGGATGCAGAACTGTTGTAAACCGTACTAAATGTGTATGTACCAAATTTCATACAATTCGATTATCAGGTACAGAAGTTATTGAGCTTCCAAAATAACAGGTGCTTGGAGGAACCCCAACCACTTTGTTCACTATCGCTAAAAAAAACTAATCAGTTCCTTGCCATACATATTTGCATCTTTTTGCAAAGTGTTATCAAAATTACTTAACGAACGAATGTTGTATGCTTCCAACAAACATTGAAACAATAAACAGGTGTTCGGGAGGACCCCACCACTTATCCCAATATTGTCCAAAAACTAATCAATTCTTTGTCATTAAAGTCTTTATCTTTTTTCAAAGTGCCATTAAAACAGATTAATGAATGAAATTTGTATGCTCCCAACAAACTTTAAAAACAAAGTGTGGAAAGTCAGCAGTTGTACTGTAGACCCCCCGCCACCTTGATCAATGTGTTCCAAAAGTTGATAATTATTTTCATACACTAATTGGAACCTTTTCCATAAGTTTTATCATAATCACTTCATTATTGTAGGCTGTAGTGTGCATAAAGATACTGAAAAAACTGCCGACAATTAAAAAAATTTTTTTTTGTCGGCAGTAAAAAACCGGAAGTTGGGATGCAGAACTGTTGTGAACCATACTAAATGCTTATGTACCAAGTTTCATCCAATTTGATTATCAGGTACAGATGTTGTTGAGCTTTAAAAAAAACAGGTGTATGGGACACCCCCCACCACTTTGTCGCTATCACTCAAAAACTAATCAGTTCCTTGCCATACATGTTTGCATCTTTTTCCAAAGTTTCATCAAAATTCGTTCACGAACGAATGCTGTGTGCTCTCAACAAACATTGAAAAAATGATGACACAGTAAACAGGTGTTCGGGAGGCTCCGTACCACTTATCCCAATATTGTCTAAAAACTAATCAATTCCTTGTCATTTAAGTCTCCATCTTTTTCAAAGTGTCATTAGAATTGATTTATGAATGAAGTCTGAATGCTTCCAACAAACTTTAAAAACGAAGTGTGAAAAGTCAGCAGTTGTATGGTAGACCCCCTGCCACTTTGATCAATGTGTCCCAAAAGATGATAATTAACTTCTCTCACTAATATAAACCTTTTTCATAAGTTTCATCATAATCACTTCATTATTGTAGGCTGTAGTGTGCATAAAGACACTGAAAAAACTTCAAAAAGTACGAAAAAATTTTTTTACCGGAAGTGAAAAACCGGAAGTTGGGATGCAGAACTGTTGTAAACCGTACTAAATGCTCATGTACCAAGTTTCATCCAATTCGATTATCAGGTACAGATGTTATTGAGCTTAAAAAAAACAGGTGTATTAGACACCCCCCACCACTTTGTTCACTATCGCTCAAAAACTAATCAGTTCCTTGCCAAACATGTTTGCATCTTTTTCCAAAGTGTCATAAAAATTCGTTCACGAACGAATGCTGTGTGCTCCCAACAGACATTGAAAAAAGTGTGACACTGTAAACAGGTGTTCGGGAGGACCCCCACCACTTGTTCCTATATTGTCGAAAAACAAATCAGTTCTTTGTTACTTAAGTTTCCATCTTTTTTCAAAGTGCCATTAAAATTGATATATGAATGAAGTCTGTATGCTCCCAACAAACTTTAAAAACAAAATGTGAAAAGTCAGCATTTGTATGGTAGACCCCCACCACTTTGATCAATGTGTCCCAAAAGCTGATAGTTATCTTCTTCCACTAATTGAAACCTTTTTCATAAGTTTCATCATAATCACTTCATTATTGTAAGCTGTAGTGTGCATAAAGACACTGAAAAAACTTCAAAAAAGTTCAAAAAAAGTTTTTTTACCGGAAGTGAAAAACCGGAAGTTGGGATGCAGAACTTTTGTGAACCGTACTACATACTCATGTACCAAGTTTAATCCAATTCGCTTATCAGTCACAGATGTTATTGAGCTTTCCAAAAAACAGGTGCTCCAGGGAACCCACACCATTTTGTTCACTATCGTTCAAAAACTAATCAGTTCTTTGTCATTCATGTTTGCATCTTTTTCCAAAGTGTCATCAAAATTGGTTCACGAATGAATGTTTTATGCTCCCAACAAACATAAAAACTTTGTGGAAATAACCACCTGTTGTTTGGTGGACCCCCAAACCCTTTATCCAATGTGCTCCAAAAGTAGATAAAATCTTTCTCATGTTATTTGAAAGCTTTTACCAACGTTTCATGAAAATCGATCGGTAATTGTAGGTTACAGTAGGGATAAACACCTGAAAAAAAAAACTTTTGAACCGGAAGTGACAAACCGGAAGTTGGTATGCAGAAATATTGGAATTAGTACTTACCTTATATACTAAGTTTTAATAAGATTTAAACTTAGAGGTGTTCGTGAGACCCCCGCCATTTGGTCCAAATTTGAAATGAATCCAGATCTTCTATTTTCAAGTGAACCTGTATCATTTGCCAAAGTTTCATCAAGATCCTATGCAGAAAACTCACCCACCCACCCACCCACGCACACACAGACGTACACCAAAATTTTTTTTGGCCATTTAGATAGAGGATGGTCCAAAACAAAAGAAAACACAAAATTTAGGGTATGTAAGATTTTTTTTTCACGGTAGATTGCATTACTTCACACAATTTAAAATTGTGGTGAAGTAAATATAACACTCCAAAATACTGCAGGAGTGAAAATAATAAAATATCATTCTTGCTCCTAAATTGAAATAAATATTTCTTTTCTTTCAAATACTCAAACCTTTTAATTTTGCTTCAAATTTAGTGCTTTTGAACGTAAAAAATATATAATTCTTGTTAATGATTTGTTCAATTATGCATGTATTGTTAGAAAAATGAATATAGAGGATGACGAAAAGGTACAATTTTTCTCCAAAGGAAATCGAAAAAACAAAAATTTTACTCTTACGAGTAAGAACGATATTCAAATTATAAACATTTTAATTTATGCATATTATTTTAAAGGGTTGAAATGAGTGCTCGAAATGAGTTAGTTGTTTTTACGTTATAAAAATTTAAATGTTTATGGATTTATAAAGAGAAATGAGTCTTTTTAAGTAAAATATTTCGTATTTTATTTTTCCTAATATACTTTCGATCTCTCGTACATACTCAGGGAAGATATTTCTCTAAATAAAGAAAAATAAAGAAACTTCTTCACGGAGAGATCTCTTAGAGATCGAAAGATATTTACAAAATAAAATGCAACTTATTGAAGTGAAAAAGACATAAGTATTTCTATGAAAATTATAATGCATAAGAGTGGTTGATAACGCTTAATATAATAAACTGAACCTTAGTTCAGTCTAGGCATTTACAACTGGCCCAGTCCGGACCCAAAGCTAACTAGCCAAGGCTAGTTAGCTTTGGGTCCGGACTGGGCCAGCTCCTACCCAGGTAACGTTAAAAAACATTATACAAACTTCATGAAAAAAATATGAAACCATAGCTTTGACTGAGATATTGCGAAAACTTTACGTAGATATAATGTTTTTTTTAAATATTTCGATAATGCGGGCAAATGTTGTGGAAATATTTGTTTCGTGGGACGCATCGTGGGACAGATTCTTCCGTAGGTTAACGCAATGAAATGTGGGACATTTCCATGCGGCGTGGGACGACTGGTCAGTTTACACTAAACTAAATTCACCAAAATCTTTTAAGGAAAAATATATTATAATAAAATAGAACTTATCTGAAAAAACTTCTTAATTTTTCTTTAAAATGCTTAACTTATCCAAAATGTTTATCCGTTTATTATAATTATCAATTTGTGTTTTCAATCAGTTTTCAAATTTGAAAACCGTCTTATTCGTTTTTTCGAAAATGTAGTTTCCTTAAAACTAAAATTCTTTAATTTTCTAAACTTTTACCTAAAAATAAAAAAGACAAAAATGATCAATTATTAAAGTTATTTTCCCTAAACTAAAAAATGTAATAAAATAAAAAAGAAATTAATTTTTTATTTTAAATTTGTATTTTGCAAAAATAAAACACAGCCGCTCTGTCTGACAGCTAGGCTACTTTAGCCTACTGTAGTTTCCAATAATTGTCCAACTCATCACGCGTCTTCTTCTCTCCTGTCTCAAGCTCCGAGGAGTTCCAATGATTCCTTGGGCTCTTGTATCGACTTCTTTATGGTTAGTGATGTATCCTTAGTTGACATTCACAATCAATTCTGGAGCCCTGGCCTTTCGCATCACGCCTTCATTATCATGTCACTTAAGATCAAGAAAGCTCTTCCTACCTCCCACAAATATGATAAGGTTGACATGGTTAGAGTACAATCTTTTCTTGATGCTGTCAATTTTCATCCAGTTTACTCCAGTGCTGATATAGACGTTATGCTTAACTTTTTAAATGAGATTGTTCGTCAACTAATGGACAAGTTTCTACCATTCAGAAGGACTTTGAACCGCATTCTCCACTATTGATTTTTCTCCGGAGATATTACATATGAGGTCGATGAGAGACCTAGCTTATCGCGAGTTCCTAAGAGATGGCAGTGAAGCCAATTGGGATCTCTTTCAGTTACTTAGAAATAAATTTAGGGGTTTGGTGCGTAGGTCCAAACTTGCTTATGGCGATAGAATATTCGGAGGAGTTCACTCATCGGCCGATCTGTGGAGGAAAATAAGAAACACTGGTGCTATAGCTGATAAAGAGGAAGCTCCTTCCCTTAGTGTAGCTGAGCTCAGTTGCATCAATAATAGCTTTGTCAAACCTAATAGCTTTCCTCCTCTTGACCGATCTGATTCTGATGCTCTGGTCCTCTGACCAGAGGACTCAAATGCTTTCTCTTTCCGGTCTTTTACTTATGAAGAACTACAGATTGCATTTCTTTCAATCAAATCGAATTCTATTGGGTTTGACAATATTCCACTTAAGTTTCTTAAGCTCATCTTTCCAATGATCTTTCATCATATCCTTCAGTTGGTCAATTATGCCATTATGGCAGCGTGTTTTCCTAAGGCGTGGAAGATCGCAAAAATCTTGCCGATTCCCAAAAAGGGTAGTATTGACTTCAGACCTATCAGCATCCTACCAGAAAGTCTTCGAGAAACTCATATACATGCAACTGTCGGAACATGTCTCTAGACTTGGGCTTATTTATGACAAACAGTCAGGCTTCCGCAAGCACCATAGCACCACGTCCACATTGTTCGATGTTTCAGATAAAATAAGGTTCAATTTCAACAAGAAACAGCTTTCCATTCTCCTTTTCCCAGACTTCAGCAAGTCCTTTGACTCTGTTGACCACTCGCTCCTAGTAGCTAAACTTAAGTCTCAATTTTTTCTATCGTCATCTGCTTGTAACCTCATTTACTCTTATCTAACTGATCGTTCCCAAGGTGCCTACTCGGATGGAAAGATTTCTAATTTGTTACCAACAACTAAGGGTGTGCCTCAGGGATCGATTCTTGGACCATTGCTCTTTTCGATTTTTATAAATGACATAGCTAGGTGTTGCTCTTTTGTCACAGTCTACCTCTCTGCGGACGCCGGGCCACGGACTAACCTAAATAACTGTGTTGTGGAAGTGAATTGTGACCTGTAGTTTATCTCCAGATGGGCAAAGGATAATCGTCTGGAGTTGAATCCAGTGAAATCTCAAGTTATCCTATATATAATTCCAACATTGTTGCCTGTCCCAATCTGATGCAAGTAAAGCTAGCAGGCAATGTAATTCCTTTTTCCGATAGAGCGAAAAATCTTGGGATCATCTTTGATGAAAAGTTGAGCTGGAAGCCTCAAATCAATGCGTTGATGGGTAAAGTTACTGGACTAAATAGCTACCTTCCCTTACATATTAGAAAGCATCTTGTTTTATCACTAGTACTTCCGCTTATTGATTACGGTTTTGAGGTTGCTTCAGGGTGCACGGAGGATACAATTGCTGTTCTCAAGCGATCTTTTAATCACGCAGTCGGGTTCGTCTACAATTTGAGATCTCATGTCCACATCTCTCCTTTTGTTTTACAGCTCCTAGGCACCTCTTTCCGAGACCACGTAAAGATTCGACTTCTATGTCAACTGTTCAGAGTTATTAAATTTCAGTCTCCTTCTTTTGTTTTGAGGTGGTTCTCTGCTGGTCACTCAAGAAGACAACATAACCTTGTTCACCCTCAGGTCAGCTGCGCTACTTGGGAGAGGTCGTTCGTGGTGAGGGTAATTAAGCTCTACAATGATCTGCCTTTGTTTATGAAGCGCTTCAACTTTTCTCCGTCTGTCTATAGAAGAGAGCTATTGGGTCTCTTTGGTACCGTTGTTACCTGACTAACTGCCAGTACCAGTACCAGTACCAGTTTAATTCTGTTAATTAGTCTTGGGATATTTATGTCTCCTTCCAATTCTCCTTCCCTCTTCCTTCCTCCTTCTCCTCTTCATCCTTCTTTCCCTCCCTTCCCATTATACTCTTTCTTCTCCTCTCCTTGTCCTATATGTTTTGTTTCTCTTTCTTTTTTTCTCTTTATCTTAATCTACGGCTTTCCTTGTTTCTATATAGAACTGTTTGCTTCTGCCATTTCAGTTTTTCCTTTCTTTTATTTTATATTTTTTTTTAATTCCAGGTCTAGTCACGTCTGGGACAAGGTCTGCCTCGATGTCAGTAGGCTTGCTAGCCAAGCGTACCACAGCTCTCTGTTCCGTCGGTAACCGCCTCACAATGCCAAAATTTTGCTACTGTACATTATGGGCCTTTGGCCTCGTTGTAAACTAACCGATTCTCTCTACTTCTCTGTTGGCACTGTGATGGTGACTACTCTTATTTATAGATATATTGCAGTCACTGTTTAGACAGCTATCGAGGGTGAAAGAAACCTGCTAGTCTCTAAGTAGTTAGCTAGCCTGTTTTAAATTTTATTTTATTTGAATTTATATAAGTTAACACTTAGTTTTAGTTGGAAGTGAAGTAAGGAAAACAAGTGGGAAAAGGGATAAAGCAAAACTCTTTTTTCTTTTATATTATTATTTTTTTTTATATAATGAAATAGTTCTTCTGTGCAAGAATATGGGCCTGTGGCCTCCCTTGTAAACATTATTGTTGAATTGAATAAATAAATAATTAAATAAATAAACAAATTTAGTACAGATGTTAAAATTTTCAATATATTAGATTCACATTTAGTAAAGAATAATTAACTTGATAAAAGATATGTAAGTAAAAGATATGTAAGACATTAAAAAATCATATAAAAAAAATCCAGATTCCATATGGAATCTTTTTTTAAATAATAATTTAATTTACTTTAAAATTTGTGAAAAAAAGGACGACGTTTGAGATATGAGCTTTGAAGTAAACCAGGTTTAACGCACCTCCTAGCGGAAAAGAGAAATATTATTAATATCCAACTTACCAATTTCGATTATTCAACTATTTTTCTTTGTACTTGCAAAAATATACGTAAATCACATGAAATTTGTAGCACCTATTAACAAAACATTGACACCATTACCAAAACTACGTGAAAAAGTCTCAAAAATTCAACCGCGCATAACTTCGATTCGAAGTGCCCTAAAAAAATCTAGAAATTCCTTTTTTTCTTTGAACAATATATCATATCACAATATATAATTTGAAAATTTAAATTTTTAAAAAATAGCGATTTTTTTTCGATATACGTTTCAAAATAATAGCCCATATACAAAAATACTTGTAAACAAAAAGATAATTTGCTTGGTCATTCCATGAAACAACCTAGTAAAATATGTTTGCAGGCAAACTAGAAACAGCATAGAGAATCAGACGAACAATACTTAAGCTACTTGTTAAAAGAAGTTCCAGCACTAAGAAATTCAATTATAACTACAATTAATGGTTGTCGGAACACGGATTTAGATTACAATCTGGTAGATTTTTGTAGCGAAATAATAAAATTAAGAACTTGCATAATTAAAACAAGTTTTTTTAATACGTTTTTATTTTTATTATACTTAATACATTAATAATTAATAAAAAATATTTCAACTGTCAATTTTATTTAAATAAGTACTAATTCAAGTATGTATAAGTTGTCATCCGCATTATATTATCGACACATACCAACTGTTTGTCGCTGACTATGTTTGAATGTTATGTACAACAGAAAAAATTAATACTATATTGTATAATATATTATATTTGTGAAATTATTTAATTTATGGCAAACATGCATGCAAAAACAAATATAACTAATATAACAATAATCTCTTTATTTCTGAACGAAAAACGATTGATTAGGATTTATGCTGTTTGGCATTCCTTGTCCGCCCTGTTGACTCAACTGACTTCGTGTATTTGTTGCATAAAGTTGTTGTTGAAAATTATGAAATTGTTGAGCATAATTTGGATCAGTTGTAGATGGTCCAACGAATTGTGATTTAAAGTTACTATTTGAATTATTTGATGGACCACTAATTGATGGATTTCCACTCAACCCACCTCCATGATTTGATTGATTATTATTTGGTCCTCCCATTTGTTGTTGATTATCATTTGGATTAGAATTAATAATTGGACTTCCTTTTGATCCGGTAACAAACATTTGTGGGTTTTGTGGACCTCCACCCGAAAACATTGGTTCGGTTGGATTTTGCCCGTTTGGAGGACCATTGTAATGGTTTCCTATTAAATGACCAGGTGGGATGGGCATTCTCATCATTTGATTTTGATGCTGCGGTCGAAGGCCACGCATCATCATATTTTGTCCGAACATATGGGGAGGCAATCCTCCACTATTTCCACCCATTCCTAATCCCATCGGATGATCATTTAATCCATTATTTCCACCCATTCCTAAGCTACCATCTAAGTGATGAACGCCTAAGTTCATTTGATTACAATTGGAATAGAACTGTAAGTTTTGATTTGACATTTTCACATCCATTGGATTATTCATTGGATTTGTGAATCGATGCAAAAATTCTAAACTTGGAGGTCGAGATTGTTGATTTCCACCAATTTGTGGTCGCGTTGGTAGATACTGTATAGTGTTTGGTGCACTTGGTTTAACTTGTATATTAGCACCGTTGAATGGACCGCCCATTTGCGAACGACTTAAAAGCCGTGGTCCATTTGGCCCAAATCCGCCACCTAATTTAGGTGACAATGACCTTGGTCCACCACCGAGAACCATACCGGTCACTGAATTTTGATTTAACATCGCGGTTGGACTTCCATATTGTCCTGGACCTAACATTCCGGACATTCCACCTAAATTGCATTCCATTCCTCCCATTATTCCTTCATGTCCATGGCCTCCTCCGATCATACCAACTAGATCATTTCCCAACATCCCGTGATTGCCATATCCACCCATAATTCCACTTCCTCCACCGCCCGATACTCCTATACTACCTTGTTGACCATTCATATTTCCCGTTACATTACTGGTTAGCTGTTGTGACATTTGAGCCAGTGATGAAATTGGATCGAAGTGAGATGGTTTCGGTCCAGCTACAACATTACTATTTGGATTTAAAGGTAAATTTTCAGCACGTCCACATGGTTGAAATGATGAACCACCACCGCCATCTTGTTGTTGCTGGTGTTGTTGTTTATGTTGATTGTTTGTTTTGATTAACCCACTATTATTATTATTCGATGAAATGTCTAAAAAGTTTCCCATTTTCATTCCACCCGTTGGTCCAGTTTGGGGTTGTCCCGAACTACACGGTGTTGTTGAACCAGAACTAGAAAAATTAATACCAGGACTAACAGAAGAAAATCGTAGAGGATTATCTAAATTTGATGTTGGATCATTTTGACTACTGTTATGTCCTTGATTACTTGTATTTTGTGATATAGTCAAAAGTCGTGAATTGAGTGATTGATTTGTAGCACTAGCTGATGACACAGTTGTATTATTTGAATTATTAACATGATTTGATGACGTTGCTGGAGTGATCGGTTGTTGTATTCGGTTTTTTTCGTCGAGTGCTATTGATTTTATTGACGAATATGTTTTAAAAAGAAAAATTAGTATCCGTTGTTATGGAATAATTATAGTAGAAGCGTCAATTGCATAGAGAAAAGCGGAGCGATGAAAACTATAATCAAGCTTCATAAACAGTTTTTCACCGTACAAATTACGCTTCTATGATAAAACATAAAAACTTATTTTACTTACAATTTGGTGTTCCACCACTGCCAGGGGTTGGTGTTTGAGGACTTGATGGCATTGGAAATGCTGGTACTCCACTATTTAGGCCACTTGGAGTTGTCGATGAAAAACGACCGTCTAATGAGGATGGTGTTAAAGGAGTATTAGGGCCAGATAAACGATCTGATATACAACCGTTAACGCCTCCACTTGACGAGGAAATTCTATTACAAAATTCATTAAAAAAAATAGTGACATTCTAAAATTTATTTAAATGCTTTGAATACTTTGAATAAACTTACTGTTGGGAATCTTTGATGCTTGTGTTCGGTTGTTTCTGGATGGTTAACTCTTGTCCTTCAAATGTATTTAAATATTGTATTTGCTGTGGTGATGGGACAGGCATTAAATTTGGTTCTTTAACTAAATTACCTTGTTGATTTACATTACTGTCGAAATCTTTTATGTTAGCATTCGGTGACATGTGTGATGATAATGGTGTACCCGGATTACTGTTGTGATTGTGTGAACGATGAGGTACTGGAGAATCTTGTGATGTTGTAGGACTTTGTCCAGCTTGTGATGTTAAATGTTTAAATGTTTGTTGTTGTTGACGTGATGATAAATCAGCTGGGGAGGATAATGTAGATCCACTACCTCCACTTGTTCCACGTGGTGACGGAAGCGATAAATTTGATGTTGGATTATTTGGACTACTTGGATTTGGAGATTGTATTGCTATAGGTACAGATGCTGAGCGCGGTGTTTGATGATAAGGTGGAGGAGGACCTTGAGAACGAGGTCCAGAATTACTTCGAATAGGAGGTGGTATTTGACGTGATTGATTCATTAATTGATTTTGAAAATTTAATCCGAGATTACCAATGTTACCTACTTGTCCTAAATCTATTTTACCTTTATTTTCATAGAATTGATGCTGCAATTTTGTCCATTCCATTTGAGCAGACATTGAGTTATTATGATTCATAATTGGTTGTGGTCCACCTTGTTGTAACATATTACCAGGATGTTGTTTATTTAATACGGCGCATTGATTCATTTGATTTAAAATCTGTTGTTGCTGTTGAAGGTTTATATGAGACGGAGGACCTCCGCCTGGTACAATCATACCTCCATGCCCGCTTCCACTACCAAGTATGTGATTTGTTTGTGAATGTTGTCCTCCAGGTCCCGGATGTATTAAACGACTGATTTCGTTCATTCCAGATTGATCATTGTTACCGGCGACTCCACATTGTGACATATCGTGACTAAGAGGACGTAACATGTACCTGTTATGCCCTGCTGTAGGATTACCTATAGGCATATTTTTTATTTGATTTAATCCAACTGAGGTGCTCATCATATTGCCAAGGGATCCCGGCATGTTTGGATTTATACCACTATTATTAATTTGATGTTGGTTTTGTTGCTGGATTATATTTCCAGGTTGTGATAAATTTAATTGATTATTTATAGGGATACCGCTGCCGTTATTGTTTGAATTGCCTCCATTACCTCCACTTCCGGTAGCGCCACCATTACCTTGACTCGTACCAATATTATCAATAACCATTTTATTCAGCAAATTTTGACGATTATCATCAATTAAACAATCATTTAAAATGTTACCTTGTTCGGGAAAAAACATTTGTTGCATTTTACGTATTGTAGCTAATGATTCTTCACGATGTTGTCTTTGTTGTGGTGTTAATACTTCATCCGGAACTTTAACTCCTTGTAATGATGGTTGCATATTGAGCGGACTTATTGAGGAGAGTTGTGACGAATGATTTGGACTTTGTTGATGTGTATTACTATTAGTGGCACTATTATTACCACTATTCGGACCAGACCTCAATGGGGAAGAATCAGGTACTAAGTTTTCAATATCTAAATCTCCAGAAACTGATAAAAGATTACCTGAATTATTATTACTATTAGCACCACCGGTTGGCGGAACATTAGCATCTCCTCCCCCATTGGAAATCGAATCTAAATTTAAGTGACTATCCGAATCCCATTGTAGATCATTTTGATCTTGATTGCTTTCATTACTAGGATTATTATTACTACTACTAAACGAATCTAATGGCGAAGGACCACCACCATCCGGCAAAATTTGATTTCCAGGCAAGCATCCGTGATGTGATAAATTAATTTGATTCTTTTCTAACACATTTGATGGTTGTTGTTGATTTAAATTGTTTGTATTTGATGTAATTTGTTGATGATGAGGACCACTTAAGAGACTGCTCATAATATTACTATTATGTTGTGCTGGTCCACCTACACCACCTGGTCCCATCCGTATTTGGGTTTTTGTTTTCATCATTGCTATACTGTTTAACCACTGAGTTTGATTTTGTCGATTAAATTGAGTTATTTTTAGAGGATGTTTTTCAAGAAACTTTTTTGTAGCCGGTTGTGAACAATGATAGGCAATGATAGATGGAAATTGACCATTCATAACAGATTCCGCTCCTTTATTCGCAAGGGTGGTGGAAAATACAAATATTTGACTTTGTTGCTGCATATACTTCATAAAAAAGGGAGGGAAAATTGTTAGTATATATTAAATTCATTAGTATCGTTCTATAAAACCAACCTCCATTCCACTAGTTTGTTTGTGATTAATATTCGTTTGAACATTTTGATGTACATTCACGTTGTTGTTTACATTTCCACTTGAATTTATACTATTGCTATTTAAACTATTTTCAGATGACGGAACCCCTCCACGATTAATACTATTAACACCTAATTGAATATATCCGTCTGATGGTAAATCCAATTGTGCATCTTCAGTTTTAACAATGATATTACAATTACGGCTATTATTACCCTGAGGAACGTCTTCTAAAAATTTCATTTAATTATAAAAAAAGGAATGATTATAAAAATAAAAGGACATACGATCATCATTGCTATTATCCACCCCACTAGATAATAAGTCTTTTGTTCCAGAGCTCGATGCTTCCTTTTTTAAATTAAATGAGTTTGATGAATTATTAATATTAGCTGTACTTCCATTATTTCCATTACCATCTCCAATAGGTGAATTCACAGATTCTCTTTTGATGATTACGGATGGATCTGTAAATAAAATTAAAATATGTATCGAACAGAAATTCTTCACCATACATTGCTATGCAACTACTATGAGATAAAAGTTCTACAAATTTGACAGCTATAACATAAATAACTGGGATGAACGGCACTACAGAAAACTTACCTAAGTTCTTATCAATATTTTGAATTTCGTCATTTCCATTATTATTATTATTTAGTGAAATATCACGATTTCCAGCTGAATTAGATGCTGATGAAGACGATGATGAATTACTTAGAGGTGAATTATTATTATTTTCTTTATCGCCAGAATTTGGCTGTGACAAAACTGTTCCACTTTCAATATTATTATTTGATTGTTGTCCAGTTGTTGATTGAATTGATGGTGACAATGTGGATGCCGATTGTGATGATGATGTTGAAGATGGCGGTGTATTATTATTATTTATTGTTGTTGTAGTTGAATTGCTGATATTTTTTTCACGTTTCTCTTTTATCATTTTAACTTTGTGTGTTTAGAATATTCACTTTTTCACAATAAAATAAACAAACTATTATTGAATAAATATTTCTATAAAATAATAAAAACAATTTTTTTTAATCCTATGTCATTTTTATAATCATACAACACAATTCAGGAGATCGAAAACTTATACATCAATATAAAATTTGTGTTTAAATTTAGTTTATGAACTCCACTCCTTTTGATTGTAACTTTATTAAAAATTACAAGAAATAATACACAAATCAAACGTAATTTCTCTAAAAACAAATATTCAATGAAAAAATCGAAATGAAACTAGTAATGCGTTGTGACTGAACAGGTTCGCCAACATAATGACGTTAAATGTTACGGTCTGGTTTAAAATACAGAAACTAGAGGTCTCTTTTTTAAATTCATACACTGTAAAAATAATAGAATCCGTATTAAACCGGTGTAGGTTTATCCTAAACACTTTGCCATTTAATTATGTGATTTTGTTTTCACTTTTCTAAATCAATTTATAATTTCGGGTTTGAAAAGAACAAAAGTTGATGTGAAATATGTTTGCATTTTTGATATTTAAATGGCGGATTTCTACTTTTAAATTTGAAAAATTTCGTATAATAGCATATTCTGCAATTGCGTATTGAAATATTTTAAAAAATTCAATTAATTTGTAAATAAAATAATTTTGTTTTATTCATTCATATTTGATTTCAATTTAAATTACTTCATTTTAGAGAAAAGCGTCTTCGTTTTTTTCTATGATGCATCTTTTCTCATCCGCAAAATGAAATATAATATTTTAATTCTAATAAATCCATTTTAGAGTTTTTTTTATTTATTATGAGTTATTTTATTAAATGTTAGTTATGTGGTTTACTTTTCACTTTTCTAAATCAATTTATAAATTCGGGTCTGAAAAGAACAAAAAACAAAGGTTGATGTGAAATATGTTTGTATTAGTGATATTGAAATGGCAGTTGTCTACTTTTAAATTTGAAAAATTTCGTATAATAGCATATTCTGCAATTGCGTATTGAAATATTTATAAAAAATTCAATTAATTTGTAAATAAAATAATTTTGTTTTATTCATTCATATTTGTTTTCAATTTAAATTACTTCATTTTAGAGAAAACCGTCTTCGTTTTTTTCTAAGATGCATCTTTTTTCATTTGCCCAATGAAATATAATATTTTAATTCTAATAAATCCATTTTAGAGTTATTTTTTATTTATTAGGAATTAATATATTAAATGTTAGTTAGATTATTGTATATACCGGGTGATTTTTTTAACCTGAAACTTTCAAATATCTCGAAAAATAAGCCTCTACGGAAAAAATGTCGCCCCTCCTTGGAGGTGGGCGGGGGTAACTTTGAATCTAAAATAGGAACCCCAATTTTTTATTGCATATACGGATTCTACGACTAAAAGTACGTGCGATTTGACTAAAAAAATTTGTTCGATTCATGATAGATGGCGCTGTAATCGACGAAATTCAATTTTTTTCGATTTCTTTTACTAAGAACATATGCCTACGATTTTGTAATACATTTGAAATAAAGAATATCACGTTTTCATTGTAAAAAGTTTATTAATGTAAATGGCTGGTGAATAAACAAATTTTAGCTTAAAATGTTCAAAATGATGGCCTTCGACTTCAATGCACTTATTAATCCGCTCTTCAATTGACTGTACACAACTGAGAAGTGTGTCTGCTTGAATTTCGGCACAAGCATTTTTGATTCGCCCAATCATATTCTCACGTGTTGTTGGTTCTTGTTTGTAAACTTTCTCTTTGAGATAGCCCCACAAAAAGAAATTTGGCGAAGTAAGATCTGGTGATCTGGCAGGCCAATTTACATCTATCATGAATCGAACAAAATTTTTTAGTCAAATCGTACGTACTTTTAGCCGTAGAATCCGTATCTGCAATAAAAAATTGGGGTTCCTATTTCAGATTCAAAGTTACTATTGGGGGGACTAGTTTTTTGCACTAATGTGTTTCCCCCGCGGAATGATTAAATTTTGAATATGGACATTTTTTCCGTAGAGTGCTTATTTTTCGAGATATTTGAAAGTTTCAGGTTAAAAAATCACCCGGTATATATATATATATATATATATATATATATATATATATATATATATATATATATATATATATATATATATATATATATATATATATATATATATATATATAATATATATATATATATATATATAATATAAAACACAATAATTAATTCTTCACAATTAAACAATTCATAGTTATATAAAAATTGTCGTTAACAAAACGTTTATTTTTTAAATTTTCTTTGTTTGTTGATATTAGCTATGTCAAAAAAAAAATACGAAAAAATGCACATTTTTTTTGATGTAAATCGAAAAAAAAATTGATTTTTTTGCTTGAATAGAACAAAATTTTTGATTTACATCAATTTTTACTTCACCACAATTTTAAATTTTTGTTTTTTCTTTTGTTTTGGACCATCCTCTATCTAAATAGCCAATAAAAAAGTTTGGTGTACGTCTGTGTGTGTGTGGGTGAGCTTTCTGCATAGGATCGTGATGAAACTTTGGCAAATGATACAGGTTCACTTGAAAATGGAAGATCTGGATTCATTTCAAATTTGGAGAAAATGGCGGGGGTCTTCCGAACACCTCCAAGTTTAAATCTTGAATAACTTCTAATCCCGGAATATGATCTTATTGAAACTTAGTATATAAGGTTTTAGTACAGTTTCCAATATTTCAATTATTCATACCAACTTCCGGCTAAAAAGTTTTTTCCAGGTGTTTATCCCTACTGTAACCTACAATTACCGATCGATTTTCATGAAACGTTGGTAAAAGCTTTCAAATAACACGAAAAGATTTTATCAGCTTTTGTAGTACATTGGATAAAGGGTTTGGGGCTCCACCATACAACAGGTGGGTTTTTCCACAATGTTTTTATGTTTGTTGGGAGCATAAAACATTCATTCGTGAATGAATTTTGATGACACTTTTGAAAAAGATGCAAACTTGTATGACAAGGAACTGATTAGTTTTTGAGCGATAGTGAACAAAATGGTGTGGGGTCACTGGAGCACCTGTTTTTTGAAAGCTCTATAACATCTCTACCTGATAATCGAATTGGATGAAACTTGGTACATGAGTATTTAGTACGGTTCACAATAGTTCTGCATCCCAACTTCCGGTTTTTCACTTCCAGTAAAAAATTTTTTTGTACTTTTTTGAAGTTTTTTCAGTGTCTTTATGCACACAACAGCTTACAATAATGAAGTGATTAGATGAAACTTATGGAAAAGGTTCTAATTACTGTAAGAAGATAATTATCATCTTTTGGGACACATTGATCAAAGTGGCGGGGGGTCTACCATAAAAATGCTGACTTTTCACACTTTGTTTCTTATGTTTGTTGGGAGCTTTAGACTTTATTCATTAATCAATTTTAATGACACTTTGAAAAAAGATGAAGATTTAAGTAGCAAAGAACTGATTAGTTTTTCGACAATATTGCGATAAGTGGTGGGGCTCCTCCCAAACACCTTTTCAATGTTTGTTGGGAGCACACAGCATTCGTTCGAGAACGAATTTTGATGACACTTTGGAAAAAGATGCAAACATGTATGGCAAGGAACTGATTAGTTTTTGAGCGACAGTGAACAAAGTGGTGGGGGGTGTCCCATACACCTGTTTTTTTAAAAGCTCAATAACATCTGTACCTGATAATCGAATTGGATGAAACTTGGTACATGAGCATTTAGTACGATTGACAATAGTTCTGCATCCCGACTTCCAGTTTTTCACTTCCGGTAAAACATTTTTTTTGTAAATTTTCAATTCTTTTCAGTGCGTTTATGCACACTACAACCTACAATAACGAAATGATTATGATGAAACTTATGGAAAAAGGTTCCAATTTGTGTGAGAAGATAATTATCATCTTTTGGGACACATTGATCAAAGTGGCGGGGTCTACCATACAACTGCTGTTTTTTCACACTTTGTTTTTAAAGTTTGTTGGGAGCATACAGACCTCTTTCATTAATCAATTCTAATGACATTTTGGAAAAAGAAGGAGACTTAAATGACATATAACTGATTAGTTTTTGGACAATATTGGGATAAGTGGTACGGGGCCTCCCGAACAGCTGTTTACTGTGTCACCATTTTTTCAATGTTTGTTGGGAGCACACAGCATTCGTTAGTGAGCGAATTTTGATGACACTTTGGAAAAAAATGCAAACATGTATGGTGAGGAACTGGTTAGTTTTTGAGCGATTGTGAACAAAGTGGTGGGGGTGTCCCATACACCTGTTTTTTTTAAAGCTCAATAACATCTGTACCTGATAATCAAATTGGATGAAACTTGCTACATAAGCATTTAGTATGGTTTACACCAGTTCTGCACCCCAACTTCCGATTTTTTACTTCCAGTAAAAATTTTTTTTTTAATTTTTGGAAGTTTTTTCAGTGTCTTTATGCACACTACAACCTACAATAATAAAGTGATTATAATGAAACTTATGGGAAAGGTTCCAATTAGTGTAAGAAGATAATTATTACCTTTCGGAACACATTGATCAAAGTGGCGGGGTCTACCATACAACTGCTGACTTTTCACACTTTGTTTTTAAAGTTTGTTCGGAGCATTCATTCATTAATCAATTTTAATGACACTTTGAAAAAAAGATGAAGACTTAAATGACAAAGAATTGATTAGTTTTTGGACAATATTGGGATAAGTGGTGGGGGTCCTCACGAACATCTGTTTATTGTTTCAATGTTTGTTGGAAGCATACAACATACAACATTCCCAAATATGTATGGCAAGGAACTGATTAGTTTTTTTAGCGATATTGAACAATGTGGTAGGGGTCCTCTGAGCTCCAGTTATTTCGGAAGCTCAATAACTTCTGTACCTGATTATTATTATTATTATTATTATTCGTATGTTTTTTTTTTATTTATTTATAAATTTAGAAGAAGAATACTACAAATCAATATCCAAGGAATCTATCTAAAGCTTGGCAGCAGCTGATAATGAATGAAGCTCTTGTAAATCACCATTAAACCGTCTCAAAGGGCAATCAGTATAAATATGAGAAACCGTTTGAAATAGATGTCCACAATCACATGCAGGACAAACTTCATTATTATATAAATGAAATTCGTAGTTAGTGCATCCATAATTGGTCCTATTCTATTAATTGTTTTCCATATAGAACGATTTTCACTCATTCCAGCAACTTCCAGATTTGGATTTTCTACAATATCTTTATTTGTAAAATCAGAAGTATCATGGCATTGTTGCCATCGTTCAGAAATTGAATAATTATTAATTGGACACAACGTTTCGCTTTTCGACCACAATGGTTTTCTTGATTTTAACCGATTTTCTGATCTGTCCCTTAAATCTTCATGGATATGTAGCTGTTGATTCTCCATAATATTGTTCCAAGTTTTTACAAGCATAGCTTCTCTTCTTATGTATGGTGGAGCAATATTTGATAAAATTGGAAGCCATGGTAAAGGGCAAGATCTTATTGAACCAGTTATTATCCGCATACATGAATTTAGTTGGATATCAATATGTCGAGTGTGAACGCTATGATTCCAAACAGGTGCGCAATATTCTGCAGTTGAATAGACCAATGAAAGCGCAGATATTCGTAAAGTTTTTGCACCTGCACCCCAGCTTGTTCCAGATAACATTTGAATTATATTCACACGAGATGTTGCTTTCTTGCTCAGATTTTCTAAGTGATGTTTAAATGTAAGCGATCGATCTAATATTACTCCAAGATATTTTGGAGTTTCATTAAATTTAATTATATGATTCTTCATGGAAACATGGAGTTCATCTCTGGCATTATAATTTGATAGATGAAAAACTGTAATTTCACTCTTATTTGGATTTATTCTTACCTGATAATTGAATTGGATGAATCTTGGTACATAAACATTTAGTACGGTTCACAACAGTTCTGCATCCTAACATCCGTTTTCATCCAATTTTTAGGTAGATTTCAAATAAAAATCTATTAGGTAGATTTCATATAAAAATCTACCTATTGCAATGTGCTTCATCTCGGAATTTCGGAAAAATGTTTGTGCCAAACGAGTTTTATATGATAAGCGGAGACGAAAAAACAAAAAAAAAAAAGTTTATATATATATATATATATATATATATATATATATATATATATATATATATATATATATATATATATATATATATATATATATATATATATATATATATATATATATAAACGATATGAGATATAACGAAAACGACCGGCACTCTCACGGTCGCATTTGTTGAGGTAGATCAAAAAACTTCTGTACTTGTGTGATCTAATAATATCTTGGACAAGTTCGTGAATCAGCAAAATCCGACACGTGGTTAAGAAACTAGAGGCTTTTTTCTGAAAAAAAAAACCGTTATAACGGCCGTTAAGACACTAATATTTCAAAAAATTTAACAAATTTCAAATCTTTGGAATCTTTTTTATCAATTTGTTTTAAAAATAGACCTCTGCAGTTAGAGGTTCTTGAGTGAGCGGCTCCAACAAAAAAGTTTGCAAAAAAAATTTTTTTTTTAAATAACCGGCACTCTCACGGTCGCATTTGTAAGGCCGGATCAAAAAACCTTTTCTAAAAATATGCGTTTTATTAATATCTTAGACAAGTTTGTAAACCAGCCCAATCCAACACATGGTTAAGGAACTATAGGCTTTATACTAGAAAAAAAGTGGGTTTTTTTAATCCGTTATAACGGCCGTTTGGATACTAATATTTTTAAAATCTTCATAAATTTAGAATCTGTGGAAACATTTTAATCCGTTTTTATAAATATAAACCTCTGCAGTTAGAGGTTTTTGACTTGTTGGCTTCAACAAAAAAGTTTGCAACAATCCCCAACTACAATTTCCAAAAACCTTATAACAGTCAATGTCAACCTTATAACAGTCAAAAAAATAAAAGATTTGAATAGAAGAAATTAATTTTTTTTTCTTAGAAATAAACTATTTCTAAGATTTAAACTATTTCTTAGAAATAAACTATTCTTTAAAATTTGTTCGATATCTGTTTGAAATTAGTTTGTTTTGTTTAACTAATCTGATACATCAGATTCTACTGGCATACAAAACTGTCTGATCTCGAAATCTATCTATTTCTAGCGGATATACGTGCCGCTTGGACTTTTTTTATTTTTTCTCGTACAACAGAATTTATATTTGTTGGAATACTACTGCTTGCTTTAATATTTTTATAATTAGAACTACGAAGTCTATAAAATTGGTTAGCTTTTAATTAAATTATTTGATGGATATTAGCTCATTATATATCCAGTACACTATGTTTCCAGAACTGTGGTGAAGTCAGCCTATGCATCAGCGTCGCAATATTTTTTTGATGGATTTGAGTGAAAAGAATTCGACATTAGTTTCATTATATTGTATGGTGAAAAACACGTGAAATCAGCAAAAGACATGCAATTTAGGAAATGAGGTTTTAACTTTGTATATTTAGGTATTAGAATTCATTGACATCAATAAAAAAAAATTTTCTGCATTTTTAGTTTTTTTTTTTACCCTGTCTTAAGATACAGGGAGATGAAAAATCAAAAAATTGCTCGACCCTGGTGTATTGAAATGGCTCTACAGTCAAAACTACTAAACTGAGTTTAAAGGGATCAGTCCGCATGGAGGGACAAGTTTTTATAGTTTTGAATATTTTTTTATTTTTGATCTACGGGTGTGACAACCCCGCGTACTCCAGTCCCTGCTATTGACATACGAGTTAACGTGAGATATCACATACCACTGGCAATAGCAGTGAGATATTACTAGCCAAGGTGACATCTTAGGGGTGGTGGCGGATGAACTGTATTCAGTCAACGGTAGCACCCTCAGTCTTAGCTGTGAAATAATACTTGATGATGAGACGCTATTGCTAACTATGTGTGGGTTTTAATCTTCAAGAAAGATAGAGCGTCACAGGATCAAGGAATATGCAACCGGCTGGATTATTGGCAACTACAGTTTTGTTTTGTTTCAGCAAATTTTTGTAAAAATTTGCTATTTACTTTTTAATTTACTTTATATTTTCTCTATTCTATCATAAAATATTGGCCTATGTCATATTTTGTCAGTGATAGAATTTTTTGTTTAGTTATCCATTCCTTAAACAAAAATATAAAAAAACAAAAAAAGAAGATTTACGTCCATCAACATCTTTGAACGTATGTTGTTGTGGGACCTTGGTCTTAAAAGGTTTTTATGTGTTATTGTGACACATATTGTAATTCCTACTACACAACACATTTTATTAAAAAAAAAAAAAAAAAAAAAGTTATAATGTTATATGTTAAATGTAGGTATTGAACAGAGCTAATCAATGTAATAATTTACATTATATGATCTTGAACACTTTCTTTTAGAAAAATAACGGCAAAAAGTTCAAATTCGATTTTCTAGAAATATCTTTTTTTTAAATTTTTGATTTTTTAATATGTGAAAGATACATATGTTACTAATATTTTATAAAAAATTCAGGAGGGGAAAATTTTTTATTTTTTTTTTATTAATTTTATTGCAACACGCCTTAAAATTTTTCATCATAAAAAAAAGTGGAGTTAAAAAATTAACAATTTTTTTTGGATTTACATATATGTTTTTATAATAAATTTTTAATTTTAACTCAAAATAAATATTTTACACATTTTTTATCATTTATTTAATTTTACATTACTAAATTCCGTAGAGTTAGAATAACGTCTAGCTAAGATTGATCCATCATTTGTAGGAATGTATGAGAGTGCTATCCTCGTGTTCCAGGAATTGTTTTTAAATTGGCGTATCTATCAGCTAGTTGATTTCGTTGTGCAAACAAAGCAACGCCTCTGCATTCTGTCACTATATGACAGTGGTGAGTGAGTGATCTCAACAGCTTGACTGTTTGCAGGCATAATGGATTTGATTTCCTCCGAACACTGCTGATAATGATATTTATAAAAAACAACGAGATCAGAAAAAATTAACAACTCGTCAGAGCCATTATAGTAACAAATGCAGCCCCCGAAACTTGGTAACAATACTCGGTATAGTACGGCCTGTTAACGATAAACTCACTGGAATTAGTCAACAACATAAAAGATATAATATTGGATCCAGATGAATTTCTTGTTTCCTTTGATGTAGTCGCGCTACTTCCCAGTATCCCAGTGACTCCAGCAATAGAATACCTTGAAAAACATCTCATGAAAAACAACGTTCCATATCCACTTGTTAGTGCTTTAACAAAAGTAGCTAAAACTTGGGTTGCGTTGACTTATCTCCAAAGAACAAAAATGAATAAACCACTGAATCTACTTTATGAAATGTATATATTTATTTATTGAATAAAAATGAAAATAGCTTTATTTCAAAGCACAATATTTTATTTTATTTTATTGAACAATTAATAATTTAATTTTAAGTTTAGAACTTGATTAACGGCTCAAACAAGAAGAAAGAATTGTTACATTATTTTAATTTAATTTAATTTAATTAATTTGACAACAGATATGTGTGAGTGTAGTTTGTTTCTTTAGATAAAAAAGTAAGTTAAATACAATCAAATGATTTTAGAGTCTGTTTGGCCGTTTTAATATTCATTTTATTTTAGATTGAGTTGGAACATTCCGGCGGCCTTGAAGTATCACCATCTTCAACAATAGGAAGTATGCAGATCTTGCTGATAGGACGTCTTAACAAACCAGTTTTAGTTTTTAAAGTGACGACACGCACCAAATCGTCTTTCCCTGGATGTACTTCAGTAACTCTACCAAGTAGCCACCTTACTGGTGGCAAGCTCTCGTCTTTTAATACAACAACATCATCAATTTTAATATTGTTTCTTTTCAGGTACCATTTATGCCTTCTTTGCAAGGCTGTCAGATATTCATGTTGCCAACAATTCCAGAAGTGTTGTGACAACTGCAGCACCATTTGCCAACGGGACAATTTGGATAACTTAATATGCTGAACGTCAGGTTCCGGAAGATATGTATATGGATGGCCAATTAAAAATGCGCTGGAGTTAGCGCATCCACTTCGTCTGATGGCATCGGGCAAATTGGACGCGGATCTAACATCGGTTCAACTTTTACTAGAAGGGTTGCCATCTCCTCATAGGTAAGAATTGAATTTCCAACCACTATTTTAAGGTGGTACTTTGTTGACTTTACAGCAGCTTCCCAAAGTCCACCAAAGTGTGGAGCTGCTAGCGGCATAAGGTGCCATTTAATTTTGTCCCTTAAAAGAAAGTTTGAGATATCATTAGAATTTTTATGTAAAAAATCAAACAAGTGTGTGAGTAGTCTATCAACTCGCACAAAGTTTGTCCCGTTGTCGCTGTAAATATCCTTGCATAGCCAACGTCTAGCCACAAATCGTGTAAAGCTGGCATAAATAATTCTGTTGTTAAATTGTTGACTAATTCAATGTGTACAGCTTTGGTGCTGAGGCAGACGAAAAGAGCTATGTAAGCCTGGTGAGTTTTTTACCCTCGACCCTTCTTTCAGACGAATAACTAAGGACGCAGCATATTCCACTCCAGTATTTAGAAAAGGCCTAGTATAAGAAACTCGTGGTTCAGGAAGGTTACCCATTTGTTGATCAGCTACTTTGTGCTGGTGTCGTGCACATATAACACAGCTATAGACGACTTTACGGACTATATTACGGCATCGAATTATCCAGATATTTTGTCGCAATATTCCCACCAGCAGTGAAATACCAGCATGACAGTTTTTTATATGTTGTTCCGTAACAAGTTTCAAAATAGTGTTTAGTCTCAAACGATGCCAATGATTCTTGGATTCTTCCGCATACACGTAGAATTTCATCCTCGTCAATGAACGGATTGAGAGAAGCAATAGAACTTGATTTTGAGATCGGTTTCTTATGGTGTAATAGCAATCGTTCTGTGGCAAAGTCTTTCCCTTGAATCCCATACAATAACTTCGTCGTATAATATTTTGTTTCTTCAGTTGTTAGCACTCCCAATGTACGCGCATTCGGATTCAAAATATAGTTTCTACAAAATCGTATCACCCATGCTAGAACATCAACCAGTTTATTGAACGATGATATTCTTTCTATCAAATTACCCAGTATAACATATGGTATTTCAGTTGCAAAAGCTCGAACTATATCGGAGCGCTTTTCTTCATCTACAGCCTTATCATCCAAAGATAAATTCTCACATGACAGCCAAGCTGACCTCTCGTTCGGTAGCCAATCAGGACCATGCCACCATTGCAGATTTTGAATCAATTGCGACAGATTGATTCCTTGCGACGCACAATCAGCGGGATTGTCATTCGACCGAACGTGAGACTATTTAACGAGGGGAGCAAGATCGTGTATTTCTGAAACTCGGTTTGCAACGAATGTTTTCCATTGCCGAGGTAGCGCTGATAGCCACTTCAGTACTATTGTAGAATCATTCTAGGCGAATATGTTTGCATCTTTAAGGTTCATGGCTTCCACGGTTGATTTTAATAATTTTGCGAGCAATACAGCCGCACACCAATCTAGGAATAGAAATTTGACGAATTGGAGATACCTTTGTTTTAGCTGATATCAAATTCACGGATACTGTTCCGTCGGCTCCAGTAAGTATGTCTATTCTGCTTGGCTTGTTTAAATTCGAATCAGCCAATTCAAGATCCGCTAGATCTTCATTGGTGGAAGTTCAGATGTGATCCTAGATAGAATCAGAACATTGAATTTAATATTTAGAGGATTGTTAATTCTGGAGGCAACAATAAGTATTTCTATTCTACTTGACTTGTTTAAATTCGGATCAGCCAATTCAAGATCCCCTAGATGATCCCATCTGGAAATATCAAACCTCATTGTTGGAAGTTCAGATGTGATCCTAGATAGAATCAGAGCATTGAATTTAATATTTAGAGCATTGTTAATTCTGGAGGCAACAATAAGTTCTGTCAGTCCTCTAGAAATTGTAGTTGGACTAATACCTAGTCCAGCGACAGACACCTGAGCGTTGCTGCGGTGCAGCTGTAGGCGCTGTACACATTCTTCTGTGACGAAAAACATCTGGGAACCAGAGTCCAAAAGCGTTCTACACTGCTTGTATTCTCCAGCCGAGCTCATTACCAATATTAAGGCTGTCGGCAATAGAACCGTCGAGAGTTCTTTATTAAATTGATGAACATTTAAACTTTCTTCATTTTTGAATGAATTTGTAAGTAATGAGACCTTGGGATCAGCATCGGAGGTTTCCTCTAAATGCAATAAAGTGTTGTGCCTCTTTTTGCATTTGTCGCATTTCCGTTTTGAGCGGTAGCGGTAAGCTGCATGTGAACCACTCAAACAATTGTAGCATTTACGATTGCTTTCCACAAACTTTCTTCGATCGGTTATGTTCAACTCTTTGAACTTTGTGCATTCATATAAATTATGAATTCCGGCTTTGCAACATGCACAAGTATCCTCAGAAGCAAGATGCACCAACTTTGTAGACTGTGTATGCGAACGATATTGCGCTTTCGTAATATTTTCTGGCTTTGCTCTATAACCCTGAGTAGCCGCCGCACGGTCATTGAGAAATTCCATCATTAACTCAACCATTGGGCAATCTATTTTGGCTATCTTATCCGCCCAACGATCTTGATTATCTTTATCTAAGTTATTTAGCATCAAATAGATCATTCCTGGATCGCGAGTTTCATATTGTGGTCCAAGAGATTTTAAACCTTTGAATACTTCGTCGTATTCGCCGGTGAGGGTTCGAAGAGAACTGGTAGTTGGATTTTTTATTGGCTGCTAATTAAGGAATGCTTCAACAAATGAATTCATTATGTATTTTCTTTTATCGTAGCGTTTAACTAAATTTTGAAATGCGTCGTAATAATTGGCTTCACAAGCAGCTAAATGCCTTATGGAATTCTTTGCGTTACCTGTGAGCGCTCCCTTCAAATACTGAAATTTTTCAGCAGGCAAACGCGATGAATTTTCATGGACAAGTCTGTTAAATAGATCATAAAAGCAATACCATTCCTTATAATCGCCATTAAAGGTTGGAATGTTAAGCCGTGGTAACTTTACATTTGCCGATTTAGAAGATGGCGCGCTACTATTCAATGTTTCATCAATGGAATTGAAGCTCGTGTTGTTAATATTATTCCGCCTAATACTCGAATTGAGCTGAGCTACCACATGGTAGTAATGTTTTTCGAACTCAATAACTTGTGATGGTTCTTCACCTGAGAAATTTAACATGTGATATGTGAATAAAAAAAAAAAAAAAAATATGTGAATTTTCATTCTCAGTTTTTCTTTTTTGAAACAGTGTTTTCATTTTTTATTTTATTTTGTTGGACCTGAAGATAGCTTTGGAGTAAAGCAGAAACGCGTCGTCACAATAAAATAAAAATGAATAATTTATAAGAAATTAAAACATTTTTTTGGACTACAACGAATAAAAACAATTTAATGTTAAAAAAAATGTTTTAATTTCTTATAAATTATTCATTTTTATTTTATTGTGACGACGCGTTTCTGCTTTACTCCAAAGCTATCTTCAGGTCCAACAAAATAAAATAAAAAATGAAAACACTGTTTCAAAAAAGAAAAACTGAGAATGAAAATTCACATATATTTTTTAAAAAATTCTAAAAAAACCAACAAACAGACTGAAACTTTAACTTCTATCTTTTCAATTTTTTATAATTGAAAAGATAGAAGTTAAAGTTTCAGTCTGTTTGTTGGTTTTTTTAGAATTTTTTAAAAAATATATGTGAATTTTCATTCTCAGTTTTTCTTTTTTGAAACAGTGTTTTCATTTTTTATTTTATTTTGTTGGACCTGAAGATAGCTTTGGAGTAAAGCAGAAACGCGTCGTCACAATAAAATAAAAATGAATAATTTATAAGAAATTAAAACATTTTTTTGGACTACAACGAATAAAAACAATTTTATATTATTTCGTCCAATGAATTAATAATCATATTATTTTAAACTACTGTTCGTTAAGAAACACTACGATAAACAAATAATAATACTAACAACATGGCAGCTACAACATCTTTTTTCAACTATGTAGAACAATTATATGGTCTGGAGGCTAAAAAAATAATGAAGGAATTGCTTAACACATCTAACAAATTAGCAGCTCTAAATAACAAGAAAATTTTTCTATTGAATTGTAGAAGTTATCAAATTATACCTTCTTGGTTAAAACACAACTTCAAAAAATTAAATAATCAATTTAATAGTACAGCATTTAACAAAATAGTTAATAATTTTCTATTTAAAGTCTTAAATCTAGAAATTAGTAATAACTTTACAGAAATTAATTTTAATACTAAAGAAAAAAGATCTTTAATTTCAAAACTTGGTAACATTGTTTCAAATGATGTTTTCAATGATTTTAATGATCATATTAACTTTAGTTATGATAAGCTTTTTAATGAAATTAAACTAAAACAGATTGAAAAATTTAATCTTCTTTTGGAAAATAATTTTGAATTTCTACGAACTGAAATTTTAAATATCACTAGTGAGAAGTGGGTTAAAAATCTTTCAACAGCATCTATTCCTTCTAATGTTCTTTTTATTCTTAGTCTAGGTCCAAAATTCAATTTCCATAATAATAAATTAAATTTTTATGATTTAATCACACATTTAGAATCTGCTATTTTCCATTTAGATGATTCTGATAAAATTATTGCTCGCAATAGTTTATGCAATATTATTAGTAATTATAAAAATTCACATAAAAAGATTGACTTCAAAACAAAAATTTTACAAAAATATCTCACAGAGACAAATTCTTTTTTCAATGATAATCCTCATTTAATTGTAACCCAAGCTGACAAAGGTAACATAACAGTTGTTATGAATTCATCTGATTATGATAGTAAAATGTCTTCATTTTTAAATGACCCTGATACTTATAAAGTAATTCCGAAAGATAAAACTGGATATTTGCAAAGAAAAACAAATACATTTATTAGTAAACTAGAACTTAAAAGTAATATAACAAATGAACGTGCAACTCTTATGCGGAAGTATAATAGTTCTTTTCCACGGATATATGGATTAGTAAAGGTTCATAAGTCTGGTGAACCATTACGTCCTATTGTCTCTTACATTAATTCTCCTTTATATAATCTTTCAAAATTTTATTCTGATATTTTATCAAGAGTTGTTGGAAAAACCTTTAGTCATGTTAAAAATTCTTATGATTTTATTGATAAATAAAAAATAATTCTTTGATTTCTTTAGATGTTATATCACTTTTCACAAATATTCCAAATGCATTAGTTCTTGAGTGTATAGATAGAAAATGGGATGAAATTGAAATAGTTATTCAAGAGTTTGCTTCTCAAGAATTTATAATTAGTAATATTCGACGACAAAATTTTGATTATATTAGGAAAACTAAAAATAATGTTGAATATAAAACTTTAGAAAAAGACATTTTCATTGAAGGACTCTTATTAGTATTAAACCATTGCTATTTTTCTTATAAAAATATATTTTATCAACAAATTTTTGGTTCACCTATGGGTTCCCCAGCTAGTCCAGTATTAGCTAATTTAGTTATGGAATTTATAGAAATAAAAATTATTGAATCTTTAGATTTTACTCTTCCATTTTATATACGTTATGTTGATGATATTCTTACCTCTGTTCCTAGTATATTAATTGATTCTGTTCTTGCTAAATTTAATGATTTCCATCCTCGTCTTAAATTCACTGTTGAAATTGAAAATGAAAATAAAATTGCATTTCTTGACACTTTAGTTATAAAAAATAGTTTTGGTGTGTTAGTTACTGATTGGTATCTAAAACCTACTTGGTCTGGCCGGTATTTGAATTTTAACTCTTCTCTTCCCATTTCTTATAAAAAAAATACTGTATCTATTTTGACAGAAAAAATTTTAAAATTATCAAATCCCATTTTTCATCAAAAAAATTTCAAATTTTTAAAAACTACTCTTTTAGAAAACCACTATCCTGTTAAATTTATTGATTATCACGTTAATCATACCATCAATAAACTTAATAATTTAAATTTTGGCATTTCTACTATTAATAATCAAGATAGCACCTTTAAATTTGCTTCCCTTCCTTATACTAAAGTTTTGTTTGAGAACTTAAATCGTGTTTTGCATGGCTATAATATTAAAGCTGTTGGTAAACCATGCAATACTCTACGAAAGCGTATTTTCACACCTCTTAAAGATCCTGTTCCCAAACAATATTTCTCTAATTTAGTTTACAAAGTTAATTGTGCTGAACTTAATTGTGGTCTAACATATATTGGTGAAACTAAACAATATCTTGTTTCTAGACTGAAGGATCATAAGTATCATATTGCTAAGGGTAACAAGTCACACAGTGCTTTGTGTGATCATGCTGTTTCCAGTAATCATAAAATTGATTGGGATAATCCTGAGATTTTAAATTTTGAGTCAAATACTACCAAGCGCAAAATTTCTGAAGCTATTTATATTAAAAAATTCCAAAATAATATGAATATACAATCGGATCACACCTATTTTGACAACGTTTACTTATCTTTCATTTAAATATTTGATTCCTACCTAGCTTTGATTTAAATTTCAGTTTGTATCAGTTTTTGTTTAACTTTTTATAATTTAAACGATAGAAGTTAAAGTTTCAGTCTGTTTGTTGGTTTTTTTTAGAATTTTTTAAAAAATATATGTGAATTTTCATTCTCAGTTTTTCTTTTTTGAAACAGTGTTTTCATTTTTGTAAGTTTTTTTCAAAATATTTTTAAATTATATAATTTTCCATTTTTTTTGTTATTTTTTGTTATGTTAGTATTTTATTTTGTTGGACCTGAAGATAGCTTTGGAGTAAAGCAGAAACGCGTCGTCACAATAAAATAAAAATGAATAATTTATAAGAAATAAAAACATTTTTTTGGACTACAACGAATAAAAACAATTTTATATATTTATTTATTGAACAAAAATGAAAATAACTTTATTTCAAAGCACAATATTTGATTTTATTTTATTGAACAATTAATAATTTAATTTTAAGTTTAGAACTTGATTCTACGACGGCTCAAACAAGAAGAAAAAATTGTTACATTAGTTTAATTTAATTTAATTAATTTGACAACAGATATGTGTGAGTGTAATTTGTTTCTTTAGATAAAAAAGTAAGTTTAATACAATCAAATGATTTTAGAGTTTGTTTGGCCGTTTTAATATTCATTTTATTTTAGATTGAATTGGAACAACATGCATGGACCAAGTTCTTCCAGTTTAGAAAGAAGTTTTATAAACAAACATCTGGAACAACGATGGGTAGCAAGTTGGCTCCATATATTAGTAATGTGTTCATGAGTAAATTGGAATCAAATCTTAAAGATAGCTTCAACCTGTTTCCAAGAATATGGTATAGATATGTGGATGACATCTTTGCAATTGTTAAAAAATGAAAGATTTCAAGAGTACTAGGAAAAACTGAATTTACAACATTCAACAATTAAATTTACATTGGAAGGAAACGATTGCTTAAACTTTTTGGATATAAGAATTATCAAACTACCAACAAATAAAATAAAATTTGGGATATTTAGAAAACAAACCAACACCAATAGATTTATCACTTCAGATTCACCTCATCACATTTCACACAGCAATCTGCATTTCATTCCATAGCCCACCGTTTGAACAACATTCCGATGGAGGAAAAAGACTTTCAAGAACAATAGAATCATTGAAAAGCATAGAGTTAAACATCATAAAAACAACTAACAAATCTTCCTCCGATACCTGATAAACAAAACATACAAAAGAATAAGTCTACCGTTTTATCCAAAACTATAACAAATAAATTGCAAAAAGTCTTCCACAAGCATCAAATAGAAATAGTAACAAGACCCACTACTATAAAAATCCAGCTAAATAATTTTAAAGATAGAGAAGGATCAAATAGTAAATCTGGCATTTACCAAATCAAGTGCGAAGATTTTCAAGATTTATATATAAGACAAACATAAAGGGACTATGAAACGAGAATTAAGGAACACAGAGCAGCCACTTTACAAAAACAAACACACAAATCCAGTGTAGGAGAGCATATGATGCAATCAAACCATAACATAGATTTTAGAAATTCAAAAATAATCAAACCTGTAATAAACAAATGGAAATTGGATGCATATGAATCATTTTATATTGCAAAAACAGAACACCTGATGAATTTAGAAGATGCTAAAATCCAATCGCCATTGTTTAATATTATAGACTAATAAAACTCTTAAAAATAAATTTTTTTTTTCTGTTTGTTTTGTATTTTCATCCGTTTTTCTTTTTTGTTTTTTTTTAAATTTTGTTTAATTGTTTAATTTTTCCATCAATTAGGCTTCGGACAATTTACGGTATTTAAATTTATCGATAAAGTAGTCTTTTAAGCTTATTGCTATTGTCTTTTAACACCACCGTTCTAATTAATATCATTTTGACATTTCATTTTCCTTCATAAGATTCATGATGTTCCTTCATAAGATAATAAAAATAAATGATTGTTAGAAAAATATACAGATTTGGTTTTACTTTAATTAATTATTCAAATTGTTTAACCCTAATTGGAGGTTAAACTCTAATAAAAAGAAAAATGGCTAAAATATTAAACCAAATTATTAAAAAAATACAAAATATTTTCTCCTAGCCAACTCCCACTAATTTCTAATGAAATGAATTTTTTGATGAAGAATGTCTAACAATATAATAAAACTCCAAAAATAAATTTAAACTATAAAAAACATGAATTCGCTATAGAAGTAAAAACATTAAAATGACAATTAAGGTCTTATGGTCTTTTTTTAATGTCGTTAGAAATTTAATATCTTTCGCTCTACTTTGCCGACACATGGATGCATTCAATGTAAGTTAAGGACTTAAGGTCTTAAAATGACCTTAATTTGAACAAGGCATTAGTTTACACCCAGAACCATAAATTCAAAATAGTAGATAATAAGTTTTTAAGGTATAAATATTAGTATTGTGACTATAATTCTTCAATTGTACAAACAACCTTTAGATCGAAATATATAGTAAAGTCAATAAAAAGAAATTGAAATTAAAATAAATTTAAAAAGCTAAATCTAAGATAACAAACAAAAAGTTTAATAAATAAAACTAAATATAGAAAATATATAAAGTTTGTTAAATTAAACAAATAAAAATACGTATTTAACATAACAATACAAATAATTTTTTTAAACAAGAATAAAAACAAATTAAGCGTTTTATCTTTAAATTAAACTAACCCCAGGTATAACACTGCCAATATTGATTGTACAAAGAAAATATTGTTCAAAGAACTAAATTTAAGCCTTTGTAGTGTATTTTAGGCTTAACCTGTAGCTATTACAGAGGCTGCAGACTGGTGAAGTATAATGTAATATCTGTAAGAAATATCGGAATTTTTACGCACAGTCAGGCTTCAATCAAGGTTCAACATATGGGCCTCAACACATCAACAGTAGTCTGGAACTGTCAGGGATATCTCAATGAGATGGCTGATCAGTTCAGCATCCATATAGTCTGGATGCCAAGGCGTTTTATTATAATTAGAGAATTAGAAAGCGGACGAATTTGCTCGACAAGGCCTTTATGGCTTGAGTCACCAAGCGTGGCAAGTTTGGAAATATCGTTTGAATCGTTCAAATTGCTACACCAAAAGACGGCGCATACACGCGAAAATACAAAATTACAAAATGGTTAGACATCATTGAAGTGTTCAGGGTCTGATCAGTTGATATAAAAAAAAATCGTAGGGATATCAACATGGTTGTGATAATGATAAATGTCGTACTGGCCTCTGGCCCTATAACAATTATAATATGTACTCATATGTAATGGTAATTATAATAAAGCAGTCACAAACTGAACGTTGTCTTCATATGGTGTCAGAATCGAGAATTAAAAAAAAAACCACACGCGTTTATACAAAAAAGAAATCAAAGAAACAAATTAAAATTCACAAATATTACTACTATAATAATAAATAAAAAAGAGAATATTGTGAATATAAATAATATTAAGTGGCAAAATTCTCTCTCTCTCTCTCTCTGGCGTTTGCATCCCATGGAGGGATTTTGCCGTCTGTGCAATCAGCTTCCAATCGTCTCGTTCCATGACCAGCTGACCCCACTTTCGACATCCTATATCACGAAGGTCTTGGATGATGTCATCACGCCAGCGTTGTCTAGGTTTTCGTCTTCGACGAACACCAGCTGGTTGTTGTTGGGACGCTTTTTTAATCATTCTATCTAATGGTGCCCTTTCTACATGACCAAACCATCTAATCCGGCTAGATTTAATGAATCCGATTAGATCGCAGCCTCCAAGAAGCTGTCTGATTTCATGATTCATTCGGATTCTATACTGATTTTCAGCAACTTTACACGGACCATAAATTGTTCGTATGACTTTCCTCTCGAATGTTGATAGAATTCTACAATCGGAGGAAGTCAGTGTCCAGCTTTCGCTTCCAAAGGTAAGCACAGGTCGAATTAATGCTTTGTAAAGTGTGAGTTTGTACGACTGCGAAAGATGTTTGGATCGCAAATGTTTTGAGTATGCGTAGAAAACTCTGTATGCGGCTGAGACATAAAACGTTTAGCAGTGCAACCTGAGCCCCCAAAAAGGAGTAAAGATTGCCCTGGCTAACGTTAAAGATTTGACCATCTAGCTAGAAATCCGGATCCGCTTCTTCGGCTTGGCTCAGACGTATGTTTTTGGTCGTGGGTTGTCCGGTAACTAGATGGTCCTGGTTGGAAGCGGTTCATAACAAAAGGGAAAAAAAAAGATATTTAAATAGGGAACAGTCCATCCTTACTCACCTCAAATTCCTTCAAACCATGTTCTCTCTCTAAAACTTCGCGACTTAACTACATCATGGTAGTAGGGTGACTCATGATTTATTTGTAAGGTAATACCATCTACCCTCCCCACTCCCTTACCACTATAACGTTAACCCATGAATACATAGTAGCACAAAGAAAAATAAACTTAACATACTAATTACTCACCAATTTTCTGACACTCACGTTGCCAGGCAGAGATTCCGAGGATCCGGATGCAAGATTTAAACTTCGGGGATGAAAGTCAAACACACCATTATACTTTCAATACCATATGATATAAAACTTTATTTGCAAAATTCTCCGTAATTCACCAATTGATTTAACAAATAACAACAACTGAATATTTTAATATTTTCTTTTTGATTTTTCAATTAATTCAGCAATTAACATAAACTTAATATTGTAATATTTTTTTTTGATTTTTCGTAATTCACCAATGGATTCAACAAATAACATAAACTGAATCTTTTAATATTTTCTTTTTGATTTTTCAATTAATTCAGCAATTAACATAAACTTAATATTTTTAATATTTCTTTTTGATTTTTCGTAATTCACCAATGGATTCAACAAATAACATAAACTGAATCTTTTAATATTTTCTTTTTGATTTTTCAATTAATTCAGCAATTAACATAAACTTAATATTTTTAATATTTTTTTTTTTGATTTTTCGTAATTCACCAATTGACTTAACAAATAACAACAACTGAATATTTTAATATTTTCTTTTTGATTTTTCAATTAATTCAGCAATTAACATAAACTTAATATTTTTAATATTTTCTTTTTGATTTTTCAATTAATTCACCAATGGATTCAACAAATAACATAAACTGAATCTTTTAATATTTTCTTTTTGATTTTTCAATTAATTCACCAATGGATTCAACAAATAACATAAACTGAATCTTTTAATATTTTCTTTTTGATTTTTCAATTAATTCACCAATGGATTCAACAAATAACATAAACTGAATCTTTTAATATTTTCTTTTTGATTTTTCAATTAATTCACCAATTGATTCAGAGAAAACAAACTACCAACAAACAACAAACTAAAAAAATTCTCTAAAGGTAGTAAACAAAAACAACAAACAAAAAAAAAACAAGCGAAAGAATAAAAAAAACCAGACCGAACCGAACACTTTCTGAATCCCGACCAACCATTCTCCAACCTAACTCAAAACCTCGGTTTTATTTGATCCGTTCAAAAAAACAAAAAAAAAATCGTCAAGTTGGCGAAAAAAAAACCACAATTCCAGAAACCTAATTGTGTGAAAATAAATTTTCTCACAATTAAAACAAAGAAACCTATTAAGTTTAAAATGACCGAATTTCAGTCGCAAAGAAAGAAGAAGCAATTAGAAAATTTGAGAATAAGTTTTTGCATACATTACAAAAATGAGTTATGAAAATTTTAATTGTGGGAACATTTTAATTTATGAAAATTTTGATCTAGAGCATTTGTCTAGACTGAAGTTGAGACCCATATTTTTTTACGAAATTGAAAAAAAGCTGAAATGTGGGAACATTTTAATTTAATTAAATGAGTTTTGCGGATTAGCAAAACCGAAATATGGAAACTAGCTTTGAGAATGGGTGTAATGTAATGCAACATCAATATTGATTATTGGTTTTATTTCTGGAATTGGGCAACTTGGGACGAAGGAACGTAATAACAGAAAATATCAGGAGAGCGGTGTGTTTGTGAATATCCTTCGTCACAAATCGTGGGGACGTCCCACACCCTGAGAACGTCTCAAACCGGGCTTCTGACTCAAATTGGAAGGATGGGGTCAGGTTGCAAGAACTGTGTACCAGTATGGGGATTTACATGTAGTTATCACTGTCATCAAATTTAGCAATACCTTGTACGAGTGGGAAATGATGGCGACTAATGACTCCACCCGTGTCATGTTAATTTACAAAACGTAAAGAACCGAATTCAGAAACGAATATCCTTAACGTGGTAGACTCCAAGAAGTTTACCATTCGGGTCTTCCACCTCAAAAGCGACCGTTCCGGTTTCAATAATTTAGCTGGAATAAATTTGGGTGCGAGCTTAGCGTTAAAGTTCTTGGTGGCATCGCTCTGTGTGAAATTGCGGACGTAGACATTTTGGTTCGGGGCAAAGTTTCTTACCTTGCTTCTAAGGTTGTAGCGATCGGCGTTATGCTGGTAAGCGCGACTTAAATTCTGCATAACATCTTGTTGTATATTGGAAAGGTTATCCGCGCTGGTTGAAGATGTAGAGTATTGACCTGAAATGTGCTGAACGTCACGCATCAGTTGGTAGTCTGAGCCATGGATCGCAAGATGTCGTCCGAAAACAACAAGGTTCGGGGTGAAACCTGTGGTGGGGTGAAACACATTTCTCAATGCGGCCGTTATCTCGTTAAGATGGAGGTCCCAGGCTTTGTGGTCAGTTTTTAAGTACGAGCGGATAGCAGATAAGATTGAACGGTTGACACGTTCAACCGCATTTGACTACGGTGAGTATTTTGGCGTGAACACATGAGTCACCCCGAAGTTTTTGACGTAGTCTGCCAATACTCGGGACACAAACTGTTTATCATTGTCTGAGACTAACGATTCGGGTACCCCGAAGAGATGAAAGAGTACGCATTAAATAATTTCTTAACTAGTGGTCATTATTTTGATACGCTATATGCGAAGGCTTACTGAATATGCTATATGCGCGCTGCACAACTAGCGCAGAAAACGTAAGGAAATATTCGTGAGGTTTATTGCTTTTTATGTGTGAGTATTATTTGAAGGTGTTGAACACCGAATATGATGGTTTACTATAACTACATAGAAATTGTCCAAATCGATGTAATTTTAGAACGAAAACCATTATTATGAATCGAAATTGTGGCATAACAGAGCAGGGGTTGTTTTGATTTCAACCTTCTAAAAACATTACGCAACACTGGACGAGTTACGATGTCAGGCTAGTGCCTAGTGTGCGAATGACAAAGGTCAACATTGAGAGGGCTTTCATAAATATGAGCTCATAGTCAGAAAACCTTCCCTCATCTCGATAACAACTCTCAATCCTCTCAATTTGAATCATTAATGCTCAAACTACGTTAACGCTCAATCCATTACACCGATACATCCACGCCTATTAATCAATAGGGCACGAAGTTGATAGTGAAATTTGCGCCCGGATAATTGAGTAATCACAATTATTATAATGTTTGCGCAGTTGGAGTTAGAGTTCTTGGTTAATAAACCAAAATCACTATTTTGATAGTCACTTTATCAAATACAAAACAAAACATCAACTCCTATGACACAACCTGACCGAGATACAAAGGAATCCCATAACAGTAAAAGATAGAGAGAGACATGATTCAATTTTGTCTTACAACATATGAATAACATGTTAAAATTCATTTAATCAAATGCAAAACAAGTCGTATACCATATGGAACAAACTAAGCGACATTGAAAATAATTTCAAACGGATCATAATTACAAAACATTTGATAACACCTATGAACACTTACGAACACATCGACCTACATCTCGAAATAACGTAAACAAACATGTGACATAATCATAATAGTATCAATGGTCGACAAAATTATAAACAACGGAAAATTTTTTATTGTAATACAATTCCCTTCCTAGATAAGAAAGAATTGTGAGCAAAGAACACCGTTAGAAGACTTAAAAAAAAAAAAATTTTTGGAAGAGAAAATGCAATATGAGATTTCAATTAGATTTAGTTAAAGGTTTTGAAGAAAACAAAACAATTAAAATCAACGAAATGAGTCAAAAAAAAAACCATCAAACAAATATGGAAAATATATATGTATGTATATATATATATGGGTATATGTAGCATGGTATACCTCTTAGTAGTACGTTGAATATATTTGAAGCAGTTTATAGATCCTTCATTGGTTATGGAGCGTAAATTTGGGGATATGTCGAATATGATGATGTCAAAAAAAAACCTCAAAGATTCTTCTTAAAAAGACTACTATGTCCTTCCATCAAGCACATCAAATTACATGTTGCATTTGGCATGCAATGCTACAAAACTTCATGTTTATACTCTAAAACTACATTTTAATTTTGTCGTTAGAACTTTGAAAAACACGATAACCGACTACCGAAAAAGCTAACTAAAATTTTAATTGACAAAAAGTTGTCCTTTATAAGCGATTGGGTACAATTGGCTGAAAGATGTGGTACTACTCTACCCGTGAATAATGTAAAACTGGATGAACTTAAAACTGACTTATTAGAAATACTTCAGCGACTGACAGAAACCCACAAAACAGAGTTTACAAATCAAGCCAGAAACGCTACGCTACATGAAGAATACAGATTACTCGATCACGCAGCAGGTAGAGGGTACTTTAAAGATGGTGTTTTTGTACATAAAATGATGGTACTTTTCAAAACTCGCGGAGCACTTATAAATGTTAACGCACGAGCATTGCAAACACAACCCAGTGGAATCTGTTCATTATTTTGTTTAAATGAAGTAGAAAGCGTTGCTTATTTTTTTGTTTTTGCTGTCTGTCCCGTGCTTTATTATATTCGTAGGAAATATTTTGGTACACAAGTATTAAATCATTCGGAAGTCATAGGATATTTAAATGGAAAAGATTTTGATAAATTATATTTATATTTAGTAGAAGCAAGCAGATACCGATCATTTTTGGTTGATGGATATAATGTTTGATTTAGTGAGCCCGACTAAGTAACTTAATCTATTGATTGGTATATTTTAAATAATTTAGCGAAATTTGTATGTTTGTATCATAGTTATTTTGGTGTTAGAGAACTATTAATAAATAATTATAATTGTATTGAAAAAAAAAGAAATTTTTTTTTTAAAATTTAAAGGCAGGGTCAAAACCATTGTCTTGATTTGTTTAGTTGTAGAATCTATATTTAAAAAAACTTATAATCTGAAAAATTGGATAAGCATAATAATAATAATAATATATTAAGGTGAAATTAGTTTACTTTATTTTGATTTAATTATTATTGTGAATTGATACTGTTTAATTTTATGATCAAACTCTTTGGAATTGATCTCAATAGATAGCTATAATTAATACAGAGTTAAATAGTACAACTCTGAAAACAAATACTTCTTGAAAAATCTTTATACACTCATGAAGGATAGTTACATTATCTTACAAGACTTATATTTTTTTAATATAATTCGATATTGAACTTATACATATCACATATACTTAAAAAAAAGTTGAGTAGACTGGTATTGAAAGCAATTTTTATTTATATTATATAAATTATTAAAAAAAACTGTGTTTTGTAATTGTTACATCATTCGAAATACGAAATCAATCTTAATAATATTTTCTAAGATAAAATAATTAGAATTTGTTTGTTTTGAAATAATAGTCTATTAACATGACGTGACATATAATAAAATGTGTTTATTTATAATTTAGTAATACCTTATAATTTAGGGTAATTTCTTATTTAATTCAACACATCCTACAATCCTTAAACTGATCCAAAAACAAAATCGATTAAAATGAAGTAACTTCTATATATAACAAAAGAAATAAAAAAAACATTATTAATAATATTTAAACACAATACACAAAAAAAATTACCCAATAAACAAAAAAAAATGAAATCACATTAATACAACAACTAATACCAATTTAACCTAATATATAAAAAAAAAGAAAATTAATCAAAATATATGGGTGAGAACATGGCTGGCGGGCATACAAGGTACGTAGGAACAGGCAAAACAAAGAAATTACTGGACCATCTGTTTTGAAGTGGAAATAGAAGAAGTCGACATAAAAAAACTAAAATACAAGAGAGTCCTAATTTCTGTTATTACCATTACACCAGTTGCTGGTTATAGTAACTCCCGAAGTAGCACTAAAATGAAATAGGTCTAGTTCACCTAGAACTCGGGGTTTTCACTGATCCAGTTTTGAGAAAAACAAAAGTAATTTTTGAAATAAAATAATAAAAATGAAAACAAAAATTATAAACGAGACCAAATAAGAAAAAAAAATATTTAAAACATATATACAGCTTTTCAGCGTTGTCACTCTAATGCCAAATCTAAGGTTTGAGCAAGGAAGTCAGGATATGGAAGGAAGGGATTAGGAATATTGGATGCTCTATATGATCGGCAGCAGCTTTTAGTTAAGATCAAACACGAAGCGGATTTAGCAATACTACTGGACGCTCAACGAGAAAAATCTATTAGAGACTCACAATGTTCCGATTAACTAACAACTAAGTCGACAGCCAACAGCTGGATTTACTCGCGACAGAACATTGTGAGTTTCCAGGAAGGATAGTCTTTGAGATGTTACAATGAGCGAACAGACAAATTCAACGGAAGATATAACTAACATGCCAACAACAAAAACCAACACGATATCATAACGAAGCAGCCGGATTTGGTTGCGGTAAAACAAGTTTTACAACCTGACAACCAAGGTCAACGACTTACTAACTTACGACTTAAACAAATCAAAATAATTAAAACTAAACACACAAAAAAATACCCGGAAGTGTTCGCGAATCAAACTAACAAACACTTTCAACGGTTACAAACTTAAAACTAAACAAATCCAAAACAACAAATAAACTCAACAGATAACCCGGATATGCCTGCGATGTAACATCTCAAAGCGATTCAAACAATGGAGCAACAACGCCAAAAATATACTACTCTATGAGATGCTCTCAGGTCAATCATTTGACTAGAACAGAACTAGAGATGTGACATCCTACACAAAAAACCGATCACCTATTTATCGATTCTTTTTTTTTTTTTTACAGAATGAAAAATCAATGAAAGATTAATAAAAGAATGAAAAATTAACAAAAAAAATCGAGCTCGTAAAAAAAAACAATTGATCTTGTTATCAATCGATTCTTCTAAAATTTATCAAATTAAATTCAAAATGTCGCCTTATATATTATATATTAAATATTATAGGTCAAAGCTTCCAACGTCTTAAATATTATATATTAAATTTTACATTTCAAAGTTTTATTGATTTAAAAATACCCAACAGAAATAAAAAAAATTTTAAATAACACAAATTAAATTAAAATATAAAATTTAGAAATATATAACACTTCATAACTTCATTAATTTAAAAATACACAACAGAAATTACAAGTTTTGAAATAATCAATAATCTATACGAATTAAATCACAAATGAAATAATCAAAACAAATCACATCCCTAGTCACAACTGTATGCTAAGAATATCTCAAATAAATCCTACACCCACAATACACGTTTGGCATCCCACTAGACAGTGTTTGAATGGATGAACAGTCATGCATGGTAGGAAACCCCGTCAACAGACCTATGGATAAAAGACACAAGCCTTACTTTCGTTCGGCTCATGAATAAATGAGCCATTTGCTTGGGCGCCACTAAAACGTTTAGCAGTGCAACCTGAGCCCCCAAAAAGCAGTAAAGATTGCCCTGGCCAACGTTAAAGATTTGACCATCTAGCTAGAAATCCGGATCCGCTTCTTCGGCTTGGCTCAGACGTATGTTTTTGGTCGTGGGTTGTCCGGTAACTAGATGGTCCTGGTTGGAAGCGGTTCATAACAAAAGGGAAAAACAAAGGATATTTAAATAGGGAACAGTCCATCCTTACTCACCTCAAATTCCTTCAAACCATGTTCTCTCTCTAAAACTTCGCGACTTAACTACATCATGGTAGTGGGGTGACTCATGATTTATTTGTAAGGGAATACCATCTACCCTCCCCACTCCCTTACCACTATAACGTTAACCCATAAATACATAGTAGCACAAAGAAAAATAAACTTAACATACTAATTACTCACCAATTTTCTGACACTCACGTTCCCAGGCAGAGATTCCGAGGATCCGGATGCAAGATTTAAACTTCGGGGATGAAAGTCAAACACACCATTATACTTTCAATACCATATGATATAAAACTTTATTTGCAAAATTCTCCGTAATTCACCAATTGATTTAACAAATAACAACAACTGAATGTTTTAATATTTTCTTTTTGATTTTTCAATTAATTCAGCAATTAACATAAACTTAATATTGTAATATTTTTTTTTGATTTTTCGTAATTCACCAATGGATTCAACAAATAACATAAACTGAATCTTTTAATATGTTCTTTTTGATTTTTCAATTAATTCAGCAATTAACATAAACTTAATATTTTTAATATTTTTTTTTGATTTTTCGTAATTCACCAATGGATTCAACAAATAACATAAACTGAATCTTTTAATATTTTCTTTTTGATTTTTCAATTAATTCAGCAATTAACATAAACTTAATATTTTTAATATTTTTTTTTTTGATTTTTCGTAATTCACCAATTGACTTAACAACTGAATATTTTAATATTTTCTTTTTGATTTTTCAATTAATTCAGCAATTAACATAAACTTAATATTTTTAATATTTTCTTTTTGATTTTTAAATTAATTCACCAATGGATTCAACAAATAACATAAACTGAATCTTTTAATATTTTCTTTTTGATTTTTCAATTAATTCACCAATGGATTCAACAAATAACATAAACTGAATCTTTTAATATTTTCTTTTTGATTTTTCAATTAATTCACCAATTGATTCAGAGAAAACAAACTACCAACAAACAACAAACTAAAAAAAATTCTCTAAAGGTAGTAAACAAAAACAACAAACAAAAAAAAACAAGCGAAAGAATAAAAAAAACCAGACCGAACCACGACTATTACTGCTCGAGTCGAAAAACACTTTCTGAATCCCGACCAACCATTCTCCAACCTAACTCAAAACCTCGGTTTTATTTGATCCGTTCAAAAAAACAAAAAAAAAATCGTCAAGTTGGCGAAAAAAAAACCACAATTCCAGAAACCTAATTGTGTGAAAATAAATTTTCTCACAATTAAAACAAAGAAACCTATTAAGTTTAAAATGACTGAATTTCAGTCGCAAAGAAAGAAGAAACAATTAGAAAATTTGAGAATAAGTTTTTGCATACATTACAAAAATGAGTTATGAAAATTTTAATTGTGGGAACATTTTAATTTATGAAAATTTTGATCTAGAGCATTTGTCTAGACTGAAGTTGAGACCCATATATTTTTACGAAATTGAAAAAAAGCTGAAATGTGGGAACATTTTAATTTAATTAAATGAGTTTTGCGGATTAGCAAAACCGAACTATGGAAACTAGCTTTGAGAATGGGTGTAATGTAATGCAACATCAATATTGATTATTGGTTTTATTTCTGGAACTGGGCAACTTGGGACGAAGGAACGTAATAACAGAAAATATCAGGAGAGCGGTGTGTTTGTGAATATCCTTCGTCACAGACACGGGCTTTAATATCTGCCTGCATGTCATTTGACGATGTTATTACAGACCCGAGGTATTTGAAGTTTTCTACACGTTCCACTTCATAGTCGCCAGTATTCAGATTGCCGGGAGGTATATTCCTGGATGTTGTTAAAAGTTTAGTCTTGCCGGTGTTAATGCATAATCCAAGTCGTTTAGCGTTTCTTTCAAGCTGAGAGAGACTATCCTTGATATCGCTTGTTCTACGTCCGAGAAGCACAATATCATCTGCATAGCCAAGAATTTGACTAGATTTGTTAAATATACAGTTTTGTGTCTCAATGCGGCTTTTTCTTATCGCGTACTCAAGCGCCAAATTAAATAGTACGGGTGCGAGTGCATCACCTTGTCGAACACCTGATGTTATATCAAAAGAGTCAGAAACTGACCCTTCGATTACTATTCTACAGTTTGATCCCGATGTTGTGAGTTTGCACAGAGAAACAAGTTTCTCTGGAATACCAAGGCATATGAGTGCAGACCAGAGGTTGTCGCGGATGATGCTATCATATGCTTGCTTGAAATCAACGTAGAGGTGATGAATGCTGATGTTGTACTCCCAACATTTTTCCAGAATCATCCTTAAGGTAAAACATTGATCTGTGGTTGAACGGTTGGGACGAAAACCACACTGATAGTCGCCGATGATAGATTCGGCAAACGGGATGAGCCGAGCGAGTACGACATTAGCTAGTATTTTATATGCAGATAATTTGCACACTTTAGGTGGTCACCTTTTCTATGTAGCGGAACAATGAGAGCTGTTTTCCATTCAGCAGGTAGTTCTTCTTGGTCCCAGATTGCAAGAATCAGATCATATATACGTGAGACCAGAGCTGCTCCTCCATTCTTAAGTAGTTCTGCAGGGATTCCATCGATACCTGGTGATTTGCCATTTTTTAATTTTTTAATGGCAGCTTCCACTTCTTCTATTGTTGGGTAAGGGACAAAAATCTCCTCACTTGACGGAGCAATTGCTCGAATAGAATGAACTTCGTTCGTCCTATTCAGTAGGTCTTGAAGGTGGGATCGCCATACTTCCAGCACATCACGTTCATTTGTTGTAAGCTCCTTGCTTCCATTTTTGATGGCTGTAGATCTTGGGTGGAAATCTTTGGTCAGATTCCGCGCATTGGCAAAACACTCTTTCGAATTTCCATTAGCCGCATGTTGGTTGATGTTTTCGATACAGCTCTTCATGTGTTCGCGTTTCTTTTTCCGTAGGAGTTTTGCTGAGGCTTTTCTGGAGCATAGATAATCAGCTTGGGAGCTTCGGGTGTTTCTTGTTAACCATTTTCTCGCAGTTTTTGTTCGTGCTCAATGCTTTCGTGGCACTCGTCATCAAACCATTCGTTACGTGATTTCGGTCGTCGTTTTCCGATTGTAGTTTGTGCTGCGGATATGATGGTTGATTGAAGTGTTTGCCATTCTTCTTGTATGTTTAATGGCATCTCAGATGGGATGTCATGCTCTTCTATGTTTTGCGTTACAATTTCCTGATATTTATTCAGTGTTTCCAGGTGTTTAAATGCTTCGACATTCCAGCGCACGGTCTTTTTTGCTTGACTATTACATGTAGATGATAATTTGCACTTATACTTAAAGATGACAAGCATATGATCGGTGTCCATATCAGCACCTCTGTATGATCGAACGTCAGTTACACTTGTAGAGTGTCTCTTAGAAATCATGACGTGATCGATTTGATTTTCAGTTCTTCCATCATTTGATTTCCACGTTGCTTTGTGGATTCTCTTATGAGGAAAGAAAGTGCTAGAAATTACTAGATCATACATCATAGCCAGTTCAGCTGTGCGAAAGCCGTTATTGTTACTAGCATGATGCAAGCTGTTAGGGCCGACATGTGTTTTGTTTTAAGCACTTCTACCAATTTGCGCATTGAAGTCACCTACCACGATTTTTATATCGTGCCGCGGGATGTTATTGATGACTTCTTCGAGTTCTAGAATGAACAGGTCTTTAATGTCATCTGCTTTGTCTTCAGTAGGTGCATGAACATTGATGATCGTTGCATTAAATTTTTGCGTGCGGATTCTCATTGTGCATATCCGCATATTATTTGGGTGAAAGTCGATAACATGTTGATTCACGCGACGATGTGTGAGAAAGCCAACTCCAAATTCTCCTCCGTTTTCATGACCGCAATAGTAGAGAGTGTATCCTTTGGCTGTTTCGTGGATTCCACTCCCTGGCCATCTTAGTTCTTGTAACGCCACTATATCCAGTGTATAGCTATTGATTTGGTTTGTAAGTTTCAGTAGATCTCCTGGTCTTCTAAGGCTTAGCACGTTCCAGGTTCCCATTTTTAAATCGTAGTCCGGTACAGTTTCCGAGGTCGTTCTAATAATGAATCCGAGATGATCCGAGGCCTGTGTACAGAATTCATGACAAGTAGTTTTTTACGGAAATGGGGTGTTAGCCCTTCGCCCAACCCAAATTTTCATGAATGGGTTCGTTCTGCATCTTAAGGTCACCAGAAACAACCTTTTTACATGTTTATATAGCGAGCCGCTTGATCCAAGACAGACGCCCGCTACAAACCGCCCCTAACATGGAGAACAGACGCTTGCTACACGTTTATATAGCGAGCCGCTTGATCCAAGACAGAAGCCCGCTTCAAGCCGCCCCTAACATGGAGAACAGACGCTTGAGTTGCATTGGTTTTGTGGCGCCAATGACTCGCCATGGTGCAGAATCATTGAGTATAAGCAGTATTTACTCTGCCCCTCTCAACTACACCAACCTAATTCTGTTAGCATTACCCAGGTAGCGTGGTATGACGAAAAAAGGAGGTTAACATCAATTTACATCTTAATTGTAGTTCGAACGAAGGAAATAATTGGAAAGAATGGTACCAACAATACAATTGGTACAGTATAGCCACTCGATTAAATAAAAAATCCGAAGAAGTTCAAGCGGCAACTTTCATGTCAGTCATTGTATCGAATGCAGCAAGAACTTTTAACACGGTTGGATTATCAAGTCAACAAGAAAAAAATGTTGCTCAAATTATTGCAAAATTCGAGGCATTGCTCCAAAATCTAACGAAACATACGAAAGATACAAATTTAATATAATTAAACAACCTGATGGTCAACCATCTGACGAATTCTTAACAGAAATTAAATCGCAAGCGGGAAAATGTAATTATTCTACACTTACAGATAGTTTAATTAAAGATAAAATTGTAGCGGGAATCCAGTCCGATATGATACGTGAAAAATTACTTTTAGTATCAAACCTAACGCTAGACAACGAATCGAAATTTGCAAATCTAGTGAATCAACAATAAAATAATTGAAAGTACTACAAAATGAAAGTGAAACAACAGAAAATGCATTAAAATATAACAAACAAAGCAACAAACAAAGTGACTCAAACAAAAATTATTCATGTTCTAGATGTGGAACCCGCCACAAGAAAAAAAAGTGCCCAGCATTTGGAACTACTTGTGAAAAGTGTAATAAAAAAACACCACACAGAAAATATGTGTAAATCAAAATCACAGAAAAACGCCAAAAATAAAAAGATACATGCGATAGCAGATGACGATCATTAAACCGACGATGAGAGTGCAGACTTACATTTATGGTCAATAAATAATGAAACGTCAAAAACGGAAAAATGGATTGAAGCTGTAAAATTGTCTAATAAAACCATCGAGTTTAAGGTTGACACAGGTGCAAGCTGCAACGTGCTTCCACTAAAAATTGCTCAAGAGTTAAATGCAGAAATAAAAAACGCAGCTCTAGGAAATTAAGTATCTTATAGTGGACATAAAATAAAAATATTAGGACAAACAAATTTAAATTACCAAATTAAAAATAAAAATACAAAAATTAAATTTATTGTAATTAATGATAACTTTTTTCCAGTTTTAGGTCAAAAAACATGTGAAGACTGCGGTTTGGTAGTACGAGATACTAGCAGTATCAATTTGGTTAATGAAGATCTGTACAAAGGCTTAGGCTGTTTAGCAAATTTTGAATACGAAATAGATCTAATTCCTGATCCTAAATTTAAAATTGTTCCTCCAAGAAACATTCCATACGCGATTATAGAAAAGGTCAAAGCAGTATTAGACGAAATGGTCATTAGTGATTGAGCCAGTAAGGGAGCCAACACCTGTGGTATCACCAATGATGATAGTTAAGCAAAAAGATAAAATAAGGATATGCATAGATCCAAGCGATGCAAATAAAAATTTATATTTATAATATCAAAGATTACAAATATTTTACTCTGTTAGACTGTAAAAAAGGATTTTGGCAAGTGAAGGTAAGCGAAAATTCTAAAAAATATTTAAGGTTTTGTACACTTTGGGGACGCTACTCATTCACTCGTTTACCATTTGGTTTGGCATCAGCCCCTGAAAATTTTCAGGAAATAATGACCAATTTATTAAGAGATCTTAAAAATGTGGCATCATCTATGGATGACATTCTTATACATGGTAAGACAAAAGAGGAATTGGATCATTATACAAAAAAGGTATTAGAAGTGATTGAAAATGCAGGTCTAAAACTAAATAAGTCGAAATGTGTATTTCAAGTTAAAAAATTAAAATTTTTGGGTCATATTCTCACAGAAAATGGTCTAGAATCCGATAAAGACAAAATTGAAGCAATTGAAAGGATAGAAATACCTGAAAATAAAAAACAACTGCAAAGGTTTCTGCTAAATTTATACCGAATATGTCTGATTTGACAGAACCATTAAGGATACTCCTTAATAAAGAGACTCCATGGTTCTGGGAATGCGATCAACAAAATGCATTTGAAAAATTTAAAAAAACATTGGCAACACCGCCCGTGCTTAAATATTATGACGTTAACAAAGAAGTTACATTATTAGTAGACGCAAGTCAAAAGGCATTTGGAGCAGTCTTTTTTTTTTTTTAATTAATTAGTTAGACATGTTTAGCACACTAAATATGAAATATTCATTATTTAGACTCTTTGAATATCCGAAGATACGATGTCAACTATGAAGGAAGGAGATGAGGAAAATGGAAGGAATGGGGATATAGAGATAACTATACTAATTTTTTTAAATGATGATGGACATTTTCTTTAAATGCCTGAGGGGAAAATTCATCGGGAAATACAGAGGAAGGTAATGAGTTCCATAATTTGGCCACTCTATTAAAATACTTGTTTTGGAAGGACACAGTTCTACAACGAGGTATTTGTACAACAAATGGATGGGATAACTCGGCAGCTCTTGTTTGACGATAATACTGCGCACACGATGGAAGGATATTTTGAATTTCCTTAGAGGAGAATTCGCTAAAGTTATATTGATTGACAATTCAGCCACATTTCTTCTGTGCTGGAGTGGATCAAGCAGGTCCATTAGTTCGGTATTACCAATCAACCGTATTGCTTTTCTCTGTACAGAGTATAGACAATTTATTGTTGACTGACAAGCACCTCCCCAAACATGACAGCTGTACTCCATACATGGACGAATAAAGGACTTGAAGATTAGCAAAATTTGCTCGGGATTGAAATACTTTTTACATCGACTCAAGAATCCTAATTTTTGCATTGCATTTAGTGAGGTTGAACACATGTTTATTTCATTTCAGGTTATTATGAATATCCACTACAAGAAGTCTAATTGATTCAACCTCACGCAATTCCTCATGGTTTATTTTAATAGGAACATTTTTATGTCGCTCTATTCGTGAAAGACGGCATAATTTGGTTTTGGTTGGATTAAATGAAACAAGATTACGATCACCCCATTCCATTATACGCTCCAGATCTTTGTTGATGGAATCAATTAGCAGCTCTCTATCAGTGGTAACTGCAGTATGAGATCGAAATTTAGGAGATGCATGTGATGCATGTAATGTGCTGTCATCAGCAAAACTATGGATTGGGTTGGGTGCACTGTGGAAATAAGTAAGTCATTAATGTATAGAAGAAACAAGGTTGGTGAGAGTGCAGAACCTTGGGGAACCCCAGCATTGGTTGTGAAAATATTGGATGTGATACCATCTAAATTAACATGAAATTGGCGATCTGTAAGAAAACTATGAATCCATGAGACAGTAAGATGGTATATGCCATAAGATTTTAATTTAGCTATAAGATTTTTATGCCACAATTTATCAAATGCTTTAGAAATGTCAAGTGAAATACTGAATGTTTCACCGTGGTTTTCCAGCGATTTGTTCCAGAGATGGGATACGTAGGCTAACAGATCACCTGTTGCATGACTTCTGCGAAAACCATACTGCTTATCATCAATAATTCGCGACATTTCCAAATAATCTATTAAATTGTAGTTAACATATTTTTCAAATATTTTAGCTAGAACCGACAGAATTGCAATTGGTCTATAATTGTTAGGGTCTATCTTACTGCCTTTCTTTGATATGGGTTGAACGCTGGCCAGCTTCCAAGAATCGGGAAATACTCCGGTTTTATAAGATAAATAGAAAATTTTGGTTAAAATTGGAGTTAGTTGTCTAGCAAAGTTTTTAAGAATGAGGGGTGGAATACCGTCGGGGCCAGCGGATTTGATGATATTGATAGAAAGAAGCATTTTCCGTACAATATTGCAACGAAAAATAATTGGTTTCATTTTCGTTACAACTGGGGGAATGAGTGTAGGAGAATGGGGGGGTTCAACTATGTTTGAGTTTTCTGCGAAAATACGACCCAAAAGATCCACTTTCTCTTTCGAGTCGCTAACGGGAATGTCGTTCAGAACAAAGGTTGAAATAGAGGATCGAGTAAAATTGCTCTGATTTAACTGCCTGAAAGAAACTACGTGAGCCAGATGGGTGCTCGGCGAATTTCTTTGCTTTCTTCTGGATAAATGCTCCAAGTCTATTTTGAATTTACTAATATTTCTGGCTTTCTTATAGGCTCTATGGGTTTCAGGTGTTTTATTAGCGTTATATGTCTTAAATGCTTTGCGTTTATTCCTCACTGCCTCATCAACATCCCGCGTGAACCAAGGCTCAGTTTTAGGAGTGATTAATCGATTTGGAATAAACCGCTGCATTTCTTCTTTTATGATTTCAGAAATTCTTATTACCGATGTGCTAGGATCTTGATCAACACAACAAATAGTTTTCCAAGGTGTTTCATCATAAAAGTTTCTCAGTCCCTCCCAGTCAGCGCGTTTATAGTTTCAAACCCGACGAGGATTTGCTTTAATTTGTGTCGGTGATGTAAATTGCACTATTGCTGGTATTAGTAAATGGTTCGATGTTCCGAGGGGTTGTTCAACTTTTGTTTTCGTAGTATCTGGTTCGTTTGTCAAAAACAGATCCAGCAAATTATTGTTATGATGTGAATTGCCTGCGATTCTAATGGGACACTATCATTTGCGTCAAACCGTAATAAACAACAGGATGCTCATCTAACTTCAAGATGAGCATCCTGTTGCGTATGCCACAAAGTCGTTAACAAAAGCTCAAGAGAATTTTCCTCAAATTGAGAAGGCCTCTTTCTGCAATACTATTTGCATTTCTCAAATTTCATGATTATGTATATGGTAAAAGGCTTACGATCAAGACAGACTATTTATTTAGCGTATGGTTTTTTTTGTGACACATTAAAAATTAAACTTAAAATGGTAGACTCTTCTATGAAATCTACCTAAAACAAAACATGGATACACATTAAATGAACTTACAATCGATTTGATTGCGCGTCTTTTAGTAAAAAAGTAAAAAGTAAAATATTTGAACATTGGACAGTACATTTGAACATTAGATGTTTACATCGAGTGGGTCTATCTATGCTACTACATCGGGAGTTGCCAAATTGATGTCTGAGATGTTGCCATTGTAACGTCGAATTGGACACACAGTTGCAATGTGTTTTATGGTTTGTTGTGGTGCACCGCAGTCACACTCAGGGGACTCTATAATGCCCCACTTGTAGAAAGAATCAGCACAACGTCCATGATTCGTTCTTATTCGGTTTAATGTTGTCCAGGTATGACGTGGCAAATCGAAACCAGGTTGGGTAGAAGTCGGCTTAGTAATAGAAAGGCCAGTTGTGTTGTAATGATGTCAGAAGGTATCGCAGGCATCCAAGATATTAAAATTGGTAAAGACGGACTACAAACCGCTTGAATCGAAATTTAAGAAATCTATTCAATCAGCCCCTGCGCGATTGCAAAGAATCATGGTTGATATTCTTAGATATGCGCCACAATTTATAAATTAAAAAGGAACTCAAATACCAATTCCGGACGCTTTGAGTCGTGACTGCACTACAATATTAGAGAAAGATGATGATGACTTTGAAGTTCACATAATTTTACCAATGACAAAAATTTTTAAAAATACTTTACTTGAAGATATAAAAATTGATACTGAACTACAAATGCTAAAAAAAATATTTTAAACAGATTTCCTGAAAACGAAAAAAATGTCCCTATCGAAATAAAACATTATTTAAATTTCAAAGAAGAATTAGCGTATTATGAAGGATTATTATTTAAGGGTTTTGAAAATTCTACACCAAGGACATTTAGGTATTCAAAGCTCATTGCGTAGAGCTCGCGAAATAATGTACTGAAAAAACATGACATATGATATAACAAACTATGTTGAAAGATGTATGTGAAACATCACACAGAAGTAACGAAAAAGAACCATTACTTAATAAAGAAATACTGGATTATCCATGGCAAATAGTAGCTACAGACTTTTTTACATTTAAATCTAAATATTATCTTCTTATTGCAGACAGTTATTCTGGATGGTATGATTTAAAAAACTGAAGTACGACACATCAGCTGAAACTATACATCAACTTAAAGTATGGTTTTCTATTCATGGAATATCAGAATTCATAGAAACTGATGGAGGTCCACAATATACCAGTAAAGAATTTAGACAATTTTGTGATACGTGGAACACACCAACTTTCGAGTCCATATTACCCAAAATCCAACGGACTTGCCGAAAGATATGTACAATCCGCTAAAAATCTTTTAGAAAAATGTGAAAAAGATAATTCAGATATTTTCTTAGGATTAATAAATCAAAGAAATACACCTCGTAACAACAGATTAAAATCTCCGAACGAAAGATTGTTTAGTAGACTAACACGATTACTACCAAAGATTGTTGATAATGTCAAGAAAAATCTTGATATTGAAAGAGTCAAACAGAAAATATATATGCAGATCGTGGGTCTAAAGTTCTAAAAGAAATACAAATAGGTGATAAAGTGACAGTTCAGGTAGCACCAAGAAATTGGATCCCTGCAAAAGTTATTAATCATGCAGGTGCACCAAGATCATTGCAAGTTAAAACAGATGATGGAAGGACTTTTCGACGAAACACTATAAATATTAGGCAGACAAAGGCAAAAATTCCTGTACCATTAGAACTGAAACATAATATTCCGGTCATGCCAAGTACAAGCACTAGCACATCCAGTGATGTAATTAAGAACAATTTTCAGGAACTACCACAAAACAATGAATACGAACCACCAGCGCAGATAAATATTCCAATTGATACAGGCAGATCAAGTAATACTACCACAACCAGGTCTGGTAGGTTAATAAAAAAACCACAAAAATTAGATCTGTAAATAAATAATTTAATATTTAATTATTCTTTATACATAATTAATTTAATATTTCATATCTGCTTATTTTATGTGGTAAAGAATTTTTGTAATGAATTAAATTAATAATAATAATAAAAAAAAAAGGGAAATGTCAATAATAATAAATGTCGTACTGGCAACCCTATAACAATTATACCATGTACTCATATGTAATCAGTGGCTTACGCAGAATTGAGCTATGGGGGGGAGGGGGTTTAGATAAAAAATTTAATTTGATTTCCGTTTTTATACGGAATACTACTGTTGAGACTACGATGTGTATTATCTGTAGTCTGTTGTATTAAAATCGGTTATCTCATAAACTATAAATCCTATCCCGGTTTGAAATTTAAGATGCGTATAAAACTAACCTGATGACCCTGAAGATGACAGATACAAAAAAAAAATGGTTTCCGTTTGTTTTACGGGGTGGAATGTAAGGTCTTTAAAAAAGTACTTTTTTTTACCGAGTCAAGTAGGGTATCATATGAAAGAGCTTGAATTCAGTATCCCTTAAAAATGTATTTTACAATTTTTTACTGTACAGTTTGTTGAATAAAATTGAATAATAGCGTTTTCTCATGTTTTCTTTCCCCACTTAGTTCCGAACCTATTTAATAAAAAAACTTCAAAAGTCTTAAGAAATATAGAAAAAGTGGTATCATTTGAATGAAAAATATAGCAAAGTGTAAAATACTCATAATCGTATTTATTAAGCGGGTGGAAATGAGAAGAGGGAAAACACCATTTAGAACCCAGCCATGTATGTGAGATATCATATAAACGAACACTTCATTCAAGAAACATTGTAATTATTTTTAGAATTTTGCAGTGCACAGTTTTTGAATTATTGTCAAACAAGTGCAACAAAAATTTGGTCCCACCCCTTGGGTTTCGAGCTTAATTGACAGAAAAATTTGAAAAAATTCACAGAAAAAGGAAGTTTGATAAACTCTGAACGAAAACTATAGCGAAGTGTCACTTAATTATTTTTCTGAGGGGGTGAGATTTTGAGGGGGTGAGATTGGAAAAGGGTGAAACAAATCTTTTTTGACCCTAACAAGTGGAAAGAGCGAATGAAAGAGCGCTTAATTTAAAAAACATTGTAATATAAGTGCAACTGAAAGTTAATCCCCCTCCTGCCTCCGTTTCGACGTTGATTGACAGAAAAATTTGAAAAGACAGACAGTGATAGGAAATTTGATAAACCCTGATCTAAAACTATAGCAAAGTGTCACATAATTATTTTTCTGTATTTTGAGGGGGTGAGATTGAGGAAGAGTGAAAAAAAAAATCATTTTTGATCCGATACAAGTGGGGTGATCTGATGAGGGTGGGTGGTGAGTGGTTTGATCCGAACAAGTGGAGTAATTTAAGAAACATTGTAAATTTTTTTTAAATTTTGCGGTGCACAGTTTTTGAATTATCGTCAATTATATTATTGAATTGTTATTTAGATTACTAATGTATATTTTCCTATTTAAACCATTTACAAGTTGGTGTAATAGAATATCTCCTTAGTTACCTTAGTTACTGCTATTGCTAATATTTAACGATATGTAATATTTTGTGTATAATTTGGATCAATTTTCAATTGACATTGCAATTGACATTTACGAGGAAAAAATCATTTTTATCACATAAAATATTTTTTATCATAGGCGCTATGGTCTGGTGATATAAAAAGTCTACAACACAACTTTATTTAAATTATTGTTGTCAGTTTGTTGATTCACGGCAACCTCGGCGAGACAATTTTCTTCACACTTGACCAACTTTTTTTATATTTAAAAGGTTAAAAAATAAAATAAAGAATCGGTATTTAACATTTAACATAATCGGTATTTAAATATAATATATAAATAAATGGTAATGAATTATAATTCAAATTAAATTATAGATTAAATAATATGTACATACACAAAATAACTAATACTGTTGTTATGAAATAAGGGATCTGATAGAGACAATTAGGTTTTTACTATATTTCATGTAAGTGTATATTAGAATAATTTTTTAACCGATTTGATGCAACATGGGGGGGGGGAGGGGTTCGAACCCCCAGTAACCCCCTTGCGTACGCCACTGTAAGTAATGGTAATTATAATAAAGCAGTCACAAACTGAACGTTGTCTTTACAGATGTTATTACTGGAAATTGTCTTATCAGCAAACAAACTGGGTGTCTTCTATTATAACTATTGTTGCCGCTGCAATCAAGAATCAAGGTGCCCGCACCATATATGATCTGACTTATCTCTTCGTGGTATGGTTAAACGATTAATTAAATGATTTGTCTAACACCCATCATTAGACTGCTTTAAAATAAACTTACCTTGCCCCAACGATTGGCATATAGAACATCAAAACAAATTATCCTTCAAAAGAACTGCAATGCCTTACAGCTTCTTTTATACCCAGACTCCTTTCATACCTTTTTAACATACTGTGGTATAATCGAGTTTATTTGAAATAATGCGTCAAAACACACTCTTTCTATGGTAACGTAAAAAATCGACTTGTTCTGTTTTTTCTGAAAAGAATCTTGAAAATTTACGTTCAGTTGAAAAGACAATATACTTTTGACAGCTTTTTTAATTTTTTTATGCATAACAATTTTTCTTTAATTTTTAATAAGTTTAGATTTCAATTCAATGCTAAAAAGTCTTTACAATTTCTTTCTCTATTTACAGTTAACGTTGATTGGATTTCGTAAGACCATTTAACATTGAATTTAAAATCAAGCCTAAATAACATTTTTAATTTTTTACATTTACATTTTTTGATTTATAATTGTTTTTTGATACTTGTTTTTCCTTTAAAGTTTTTATTCCATAATAATTAAATTATTTATCTTTATTTTGTAACCATTTTAATAAAGGACCATAATATACAAAAGAAACAAAACTATTTGGAATAAAACTTTAAAGTTCATCACAAGTTGCTATAAATTTTTACTATTACTATTAACCTTCATGTAAATACCGGTTTTTATGGGTGATTACATATTCCAACATTTTTATCAATGAAAAATTAAGCAACGGTTACAACTTTTTTATGTGCCTACGTACGTGACTGAAAATAAAATATTTATCTCATACAAAACCAGTAGTATGCCGCTGAAAATAAGAAAAAGATAAAAATTCATATGTCAACAGATGTCGTTGGCCACATGTGCATAACGATTTGACTGAAGTAACTAAATTACCTTGGAAACTGTATGCTATTGTTTTTTTCTTTAAAAAATCGAAATAATAGTATATTATTGAATTAGGAGCTAAAGTCGTACTTTTTGTGTTGAGTCTATAGTTTGGCGGCCGACCGTAGGGAGGCCGACAATTATAGACGAAACACAAAAAGTCACTTTAGCTCCGAATTCAATACACTAATTTTTCGGCAAACGTTTAAATTTGTTTAAAAATATGAAATTAATGCATCAAATTTTTTAAAAATATGTTTTAGGTAATAAATTTTCTGAAATTAATTTTTTTTATTTTTATTCATTAAAATGAACTGAAATGCATTCTGTTTTGAACAAATTAATAATATCATTTTATTTTACTTTACTGCCGCCGTAAAAATATGAAAATTACTTTACAGCCGCCGTAAAAATATGAAAATTACTTTACAGCCGCCGTAAAAATATGGAAGTTACTTTACAGCCGCCGGCAGAAAAAGTAAAAATGACGTCACTTTTGCAGCCGCCGGCTAAAAAGTAAGACTTTAGCTACTCCCCAGCGGCAGTAAAGTTAAACTTTACAGCCGTTAGCCGAAAAAAGAAGTTTTATTAGTTTAGTATGGACTATGGAGGATAAAACTAAATTAAATTTTTGACAATTTAACATTTACAGGTTGATTTTTTTGAAAGCATTGTTTATAGCAGGTGCAATTTGTTGTTAAAAAAATTGTTATAACAATTGTTGATTTCATTCTAAATCGTTCTCGCCTAAATGTTGTTTGCTGTCCGGGATTTACTCTAACTAAATAGTAAACTACTCTAAAAATGGTTGGAATATGTAAATTTTCCATTAATTTTTGTTTTCTGATATGATTTAATTTCATTTCGAATATAAACTAAAAAAATAAAATTTACAGCTATCATAAAGTTTAAACAGTTTTGCTCAATTAATACAACGTAACTGATAATTTCTATAAATATATTCTTGAAGCACTTTAGTATTATTGTAATTTAATGGAGAATACTAGTAAATAAGATTTCAAAGAAAAAAAATGAGATGTCCATTTTGAAAGTGGAGCAATTGTATTTTAGCCAAAAATTCAATTTAGTTATTGGTCCTTTTGCGTTCTCTTTTCGGTGTTAAATATTTTTAAAAAATAGGTGCTAGAAAATCTAGTAATATTGAAGTTTTAGTAGTTTACAATATTTAAAAACCATTATAACCACATACGCACAAAGATATGGAGAGCTTGTTTCCATCTTATAAAACAAAGGAAACGGAAACGAAGCAAAACTATTGTAAACTGTACTTTTCTATGGTTTGCTATCCGTTTCTATCGCATTCAATCATTCAAAGTTAAATTGTCACTCGTTTCAAATTTGAAGTTTACGATTGAATTTGGTAAGCTGAATAAATTTTGAATTGTTTTCTATGGTACATTTCGGATATAGCACCAATCTATTTGTTTGCGTTAGCTCTGCATTTACAATACTTATGAGTATTTAAAAGTTCTAAATAGAAAAATGAGGGCGACGGGTTTTTTTCCAATTATTGTATTTATTACTTTTCAATTTTCTTTTCAATAGTGGAGGTGGTTGGTATCTTCTAGTTTTTAATAGAAAAGTTTCTTCTAGCAATTGTATTTATTAATTTTCAGTTTTAATAGTGGAGGCGAACGGTATCTTTAAGTTTTAAGTAGAAAAGTGGGCAGTGGTGAGGCGGTTGGTATCTTCAAGTTTTAATTAGAATAGTGAGGGCTTCTGGTATTTTCTAATAATTGTATTTATTAATTTTTTAATTTTAATAGTGGTGGCGATTGGTATATTCAAGTTGAAATAGAAAAATGGCCCGCCTCGCTTCTTCCAATGATTTTTTTAATTTTATTAAATTCAAGCATTAAATAGAAAAGTGATATTTTACAAAAGTGATTTGAAAACAATAGGTAATGCACCCTCCCCAAACGGAAAAACGAAAACGCCGTTTGTTTTTCTATCTAAAACTTCAGATTCTAACAATTACGGTCGGGAATTGAAGCCTTACAAGGCTAGAACTTTTAACAACTGAGCTAAAACAACGACAGACTGTAGAAAATAATGTGTGTGTATCGTTTCTAATGTGCTAGTCTTTATTTTTGTTTACTTTTTGTTGTTTTTAGTTTCTTTTTTTTCGGAAGCATATTTTTCTTCAAGAGAATTGTTTTCACAGCACTTTTTTTTTTAATTTGCGGTAGTAAACGATTAAAAATGAAAAGTTTTACATCTTAATATAAAGGAATATAGAACCGTTTTTGTAACTAGCAACAACGATAAGAAACATTTAAAAATGATAGATGATGGCTTCCCTTAAAAGACAAAACGTATAAGTCCGTTTTCGATCTGAAAAAAAAACCAATTCAAACCTATTTCTTTTTATTCAAAAACCACATAGAAAATGGATCTATCGGTTTCACTATATTATAACGAATAATTAAAAGAGTTTCGCATATTCAAAGTGAAAACGAATTGTAAGGAACATGTATTCTAATTTCAAATCTTTTATATATTGGAATATACTAGATCGAAAAACAATTATATTGTTTTAAAATTTAGGCTTATGATGGAGGTTGTAAAAGTTGATTTCTTTTTATTTTAAGTCAGTTAAATTCCAAGTTAAAATGTATTTTAGAGACAAAATATAAATATAATTTCAATAGCTAACCAAAGACGATAGCACTTAGCTGCGAACTTAGTCAGTCGGATCGATCCGGCGGATTTTGTTTGATCCACCGCTCTCCACTAACGTAAAATTGAAGAAAAGTGAATTTTCCTCTGAGAAAAATCCGAAATATACTCTCGAATTGAAAAACTAAAATGATTTTCTTTACTTTAATTCAGTTTAATTGCTGTTTTTAAGTTAGTTTTTAAGTTTTAAGGAAATTAGTTTTGAATGTGAAATGTTTTTTAATTCTTTACCTACAAAAATATTTTATTTGAAAAAGTGAAATATATTTTCTGCCTTAAATTCATTCGAATTTCACCAGAAAATCATAGTTTCTCTATATATGTCAGGAGAAAAAAACTGACAAATCAAAACTATGTTTAAATTTGAAATTTAAGAACGAGAGAATCATCAACAAACTTTTATAAATTTATAATTATAAGTAAGGTTATATTTTTTTCTTGATCATATGATATTTTAATCTCTTAGAACCAACTACCTCCACCAAATTTCGTACTTAAGCCACCAATACTTTTCCCAAACATATTACCCACCCTACCAACTACAATATTGGTTACATTACTGATATTAATATTCCCTTCTTCATTATTTACTGTTTCAACTTTAGCTTTTGGACGCTCTGCTTCATCGTCGCCTCCATCTGCTGATCTAGAAAGAAATTTTGTTGTTATTATTTTAATTATTTTTGGAGGTATTTTCGAAAAAACCATGAAAAACATTTTAATTCGCCTGGAGCTCTCTGAAAAAGGTTTATTTTACAACGAAAGTTGGTTTTTACCGTTTTTTAATTTTGAAACAAAACCAAATAACTAAAATTTAAAATTCTTACGAAATATAAAATAACCACGAGTTTTTAAATTAAATTATTATATGCAAAAGCGCGAATTAAATTGGGTTAAATTAAAACGCCTAAAATATTAAACACAAAATTATACTTACTCAACATCATCTTGTGTTGGCATCGTAAGCGCACATGTTGCCTCTTCTGTTTGCATACGTTGAGCAACGGTTTGATAAGCCTTTGAATTTAATTTGTCCTCCATAACACCTTGTAATTCAAAATCGGAATATATTTTTTTTGTTATATGTGCAAGACAGGTGCACTGATAAAAATGTAACGAATGATCTAATCGCTCTGATAACCAATTACATAATGTATTAATCTGTGTTGTATACCATTGCTCAAAAAATGTAAGTATCCAAAGTTCATCATTTACTTTACCACGAACTTGATCCATATTGTTTCGTGTAAAATTAACATATCCCTGTCCTAAATCTTTACCCGAACCAGAAACATTCTAAAATGAAAATTCGATTACGTATATATATATATATATACATATATATATATATATATATATATATATATATATATATATATATATATATATATATATAATATATTTATATATATATATATATATATATATATATATATATATATATATATATATATATATATATATATATATATATATATATATATATATATATATATATATATATATATATATATATATATATATATATATATATATATATATATATATATATATATATATATATATATATATATATATATATATATATATATATATATATATATATATATATATATATATATATATATATATATATATATATATATATATATATATATATATATATATACATATATATATATATATATATATATATATATATTAGGGTGCTTTTTTTTGGGCAACAATTCTTTTTTTCTGGTGCCCCACCAAAATTTTGTTAGAAATACCCAAGAAAACGTCCTCCTAAAATATGAGCCCTCAAAATTAATGTTTAGCACTCGGCATCGGCGTTCGAAGATTTTCCATACAAAATACATGTAAACTACGGTGTTTTTTAAAAAAAAAATTACAGCTCAGCGGCATTTTATACTATTTCAAAATGGAAAAAAGCAACTAACTCAAGATTAAATTATCTACAAAAATGCTTATGGAGATGTAACTGTAACTTACACCGGTGACACAGTAGAGATCACTAAAGTCAGTTGTATATGAATTTCTTGTTCTTTTGTTTTTATTTCATAAATGGCTAGAGCTACAGGAAAAATGTCAATAACAAAGTTGTAGTTAATTAAATTTCCTACAAAAACATATAGTAACCGAATCTCTATGATTGATATTTCTCGAGATAATAAACTTTTATTATTTTAGAACTTGCGATTTTCATAAATTGATGACGTAAACCTCTTAAAACATCCATTTTAATAAAAGCTTATTATCTCGAGAAATATCAATCATAGAAATTCGGTTACTTTGAGTTTTTTGTAGGAAACTTAACTAACTACAACTTTGTAATTGACATTTTTCCTGTAGCTCTAGCCATTTATGAAATAAAAACAAAAGAACAAGAAATTCATATAAAACTGACTTTAGTGATCTGTAGTGTGTCACCGGTGTAAGTTACAATTACATCTATTTAGGCACTTTTGTAGATAATTTAGTCTTGAGTTAGTGGCTTTTTTCCTTTTTGTAATAGTATAAAATGCCGCTGAGCTGTAATTTTTTTTTTAAAAAACACCGTAGTTTACATGTATTTTGTATGGAAAATCTTCAAACGCCGATGCCGAGTGCTAAACATTAATATTGAGGGCTCATATTTTAGGAGGACGTTTTCTTGGGTATTTCCAACAAAATTTTGGTGGGGCACCAGAAAAAAAGAATTGTCGCCCAAAAAAAAAGCACCCTAATATATATATATATATATATATATATATATATATATATATATATATATATATATATATATATATATATATATATATATATATATATATATATATATATATATATATATATATATATATATATATATATATATATATATATATATATATATATAGGGTGGCCCAAAATGAACGAAGGGGTTTGAATTGCTTATAACTTCTTTATTATAATTTTTTTTTCTTTTCTTTTCAGTATTTTGTAAAGAAGACTTGGGGAATTTAAAATGGAGCAGTATTCAATTGTGCACAACGTATCCAAATTGTTGAGCTTTATTTTTCAAATCAACGATCCATTGTTTTGACTCAGCGTGGGTTGGACCCTCAGAGTCAACAATAAACCATCTGGTTGCAAATTTTCGCCAACAAGGGGCAGTAAGGAACCTTCCTGGTGCTGGCAAACACGCACATTAAAATAACGACGATATGCACGCTGAGTCAAAACAATGGATCGTTGATTTGAAAAATTGGATCGTTGATTTGAAAAATTGGATCGTTGATTTGAAAAATAAAGCTCAACAATTTGGGCACGCTGTTCAATTGAGTACTGCTCCATTTTAAATTCCCCAATTCTTCTTTACAAAATACTGAAAAGAAAAGAAAAAAAATTATAATAAAGAAGTTATAAGCAATTCAAACCCCTTCGTTCATTTTGGGCCACCCTGTATATATATGGGCTATTATTTTGAAAACGTGCATCGAAAAAAAACAACTATTTTTTAAAAATCTGAAATTTTGATATATTGTTGGCATTGATGAAAGGAAAAAAGTAGTTTTACTTTTATTTTTTGAGTACTCTGAATCGGAGTTATGCGCGGTTGAATTTTGAGGCTTTTTTACGTAGTTTTGGTAATGGTGGTAATGTTTTATGAATAGGTGCCACAAATTTCATCCGACTTAAGTATATTTTTGCAAGTAAAAAGGAAAATAATTGAATAATTGAAATAACTAAGTTTAAAATTAATAACTTTTCTCTTTTCCGCTAGGCGGCGCGTAAAATCTTAGTTTACTTCAAAGCTCATATCTCAAAAAGTCCCTTTTTTTTCGTTTGTCACAAATTTTAAAGTAAACATAAGCAGCTATGAAATTGAGAAATAAAAAGTCAGCAATTCAATATGGATTTTTTCTTACGATTTTTTAAAGTTTGGTATATGAAAAATTCACATGTGTTTTTTTATTAAGTCAATAACCCTGTACTAAATGTGGATCTAATAAATTAAACATTTCATATTTTAACACCTGCAATAAATTTGAACTATTTTCTGTGCGGTCAAATGGTTAAAAACTTATTAAAAATTAATTTAAGCTAAGTGGTAAATAAAGGAATTTAAATTATTAAAAGGGTCTGTAAAATGTTTATTCATTATAAAAATATTGTCTACTCAGCCACTTTGTACTAATTAAAATCTCCTTAGAGACTTATAATTTTAACATTTAAAATTTCTAATGACGCCCACAAACGGTTTTTGGAACAAATTATGCTTGCATCCAATCAAAATATATTAAATTGTACCTACCTAATTTTACCTGATTCTACCTATGTCAAAACTATTTAAAAGGTATATATATATATATATATATATATATATATATATATATATATATATATATATATATATATATATATAAATATATATATATATATATATATATATATATATATATATATATATATATATATATATATATATATATATATATATATATATATATATATATATATATATTCAAATTTTGATTATAAAGATATAATCAATTTAATATCTATTCGACTTTTAATAATATTATTCAATTTTTTAGGAAACTGAAGTATTTATAGTCAAAAATGATGGTATTCTCAAATTATTTAAAACAAATTTTATTTGTTAAATAAATCCTATATTTCGACTGCTAATAACAGTCATCCTCAGGGATTAAAAAACAAATAAAAGTTATATAAATAACTTCAAAAAACTCTTCAAAAATTAATACAAAAATGAACTCAAGGAAAAAATTTAAAATATTAAAAAATTGTATAAATTAAATGGTTTTTCTTCTACTTTCTCAAAAATTGTGGATGTCAATAAAATTTTTTTGAAAAGAAAAGATTTCTATGAAATGTATATTCAAAAATATTTAGAAGACATTACGTTTAGAAACGATAATACATAATAGAAATGCCTTTCAAATTGTGCTGTAACTTGTACGGTCTCAAAAATCATAAGCGGACATCAAAAAATGTGAAACTGGTCACAACAGCTGTTATTCAAGAAGATGCGACCCTAAATTTCACTTTGCGTGATGACCAGTTTATATGTGAAACATGTGGCACTTATATCTATAAAAATAAGGTAAATTTAATTTTTTTATTAAAATGAATAAAAATTCATATGCAACTAATATTTTCTACACATATCGATAGTGAAGTTATTTCTATAAATCAGGATGTTGAAAATGTTCGAACGAACGAAAATATTCAAATACCTCCAGCATCTTTAGATCCATCACCAGTTTCGGTTGATACTACATCTCCACCAGTTCTTGAACTACTTAATGACACTTTAGAATATATTAACAATGTTCTTGGAAGGTTAGCCGAATCTCCTATCAAACAAAAACATATTACAACAGAAGTTATAAAAAAGTTGCAAGTGTCACATCGGCAATAAGTCAAAGAATATTTCAAGTAGATTCAGTTAAAGTGTTATCACCAAACGAGGAATGTGAATATACATCATGGCTTATGAACCTTAAAAAGGAATTTAAAGATGCCAGCTCTAAATCAAAACAAGTGTTTTTGTTGACAATTCTACCATGTAAATTTTGGTCAAATCAACGTATCCAGGATACTCAATGATAACGCAGAATGAGATAGAAGCTGCACAATAAAGTTCAAGCCACAATCCACCCAATCGTAATTTACTATAAGTCATGTAATGATAAACTAGAGGTCTTATCCTTTGTCATTATATCTGATCATTTAATGCATAACACAATTGCAGTTCATAAATACCAGGAAATGTGTATTGAATTCATTGAAAAACAGCAAGAAATATATCCAAGTATCAAAAAAATTTTATATTTTACTGATGGTTCAGCAGCTCAATATAAAAATAAGAAGAATTTCATAGATCTCTGCAAACATATTGATGATTTTAAAATACCTGCAGAATGGCATTTCCTTGCAACTGCCCACGGAAGGGGTCCATCCGATGGGATTGGAGGAACACTTAAAAGAGAAGCCCGAAGAGCTTTGCTTAAAGGAGAAAAAATATCAACAGGAAGGGAATTATTTGAATGGGCGGAAATTTGGTCGAAAAAAACCAACCACGTTATGAAGTTTTCATATGTGTCTTCAGGAGATATCAAATTAAAAGAACAATTTCTTTCGATGCGTTTTTCGGACATTAAAACCATAAGTGGAACTCAAGGATTCCACTGTATTTTACCGGATAACACTACACCCGATAAAATAATTGCCAAAATGTTTTCTTTTTCTGATAATCATAAATATTTCAATTTAAAGGCAAAAAGAATTATATAAATTAATTTTTTAATGTATAAATTTATATAATGTTGATTAAATTATAATGTTTATAGAAAAAATATTTTTTTAATTTTTTTTCTAATGATAGTGTTGGTGATGTTGAAATTATAACAAAATCTTCGATCATTGGGATCTCCTATTCTTATTCTGAATAAAAACCTGTTTCTCAATCAGAAATACACAGGAAATAGTTCAAATTTATTGCAGGTGTTAAAATATGAAATGTTTAATTTATTAGATCCACATTTAGTACAGGATTATTAACTTAATAAAAAAACACATGTGAATTTTTCATATACCAAACTTTAAAAAATCGTAAGAAAAAATCCATATTGAATTGTTGACTTTTTATTTCTCAATTTCATAGCTGCATATGTTTACTTTAAAATTTGTGAAAAACAAAAAAAAAGGGACTTTTTGAGATATGACCTTTGAAGTAAACCAAGGTTTTACGCGCCGCCTAACGGAAAAGAGAAAAGTTATTAATTTTAAACTTAGTTATTGCAATTATTCAATTATTTTCCTTTTTACTTGCAAAAATATACGTAAGTTGGAAGAAATTTGTGGCACCTATTCACAAAACATTCACAAAATTCAACCGCGCATAACTCCGATTCAGAGTACTCAAAAAATAAAAGCAAAAATAGCTTTTTTCCTTTCATCAATACCAACAATATATCAAAATTCCAAATTTTTTAAAAATCAAAAATTTTGAAATCAACAAAAAAATGTACGTTTTCAAAATAATTAATAGCCCACATATATATATATATATATATATATATATATATATATATATATATATATATATATATATATATATATATATATATATATATATATATTATATATATATATATATATATATATATATATATATATATAAATTAAAAACTAATAACACTTGTTTTTATATTTCGCAAATATGTTTTTATTTTTATTTTCTAAAAATTTTTGCTCAATGCATTTCGGCTTACGCCATTATCAAGAGCGATTCAAAAAGTTTATGAAGAAAAAATTTTGATTCGAATCAAAAATAAAATGAAAAATGAATAACTAGATTAAATAATTTATATAAACAAATTGTTAAAACATTTAATTAAAAAGTAGGTAATTTTTCTTATTTAATTGGTTGATAATGGAAATACCATAAATTTATTGATTTAATAGTTTCTAAAAATGATGACCGAAAAATAGATCCGGATTTGTCAAAGGAGAACAAATAACGTCGGTTTGAGAATTTAGTAAATTTTTGTTAAAGTGCATTGCTTTACGTATTTCAAAAGCTTCCAGAAGATCAAGTTTAAGACCTTTCGTTTCATATTGTAAAATTTGAATATTGTTGTTATTTATAAAATTACTAGTATGATTTTCCTCAATTAAATGATTAGAAAAGGTGGAAGATGTTTGTCCTAATCTTAAACTACGAAAATGTTCAGCACATCGAACATGAAACGGACGACCTGTTTGTCCAATATAGATTGCATCACAGTCAGAACAAGATAGTTGATAGACTCCAGATTTTGAAAACTTACTTAATTTTTGTTTATTATTTACAAGAAGATTTTGAAGGTTATGATTATTATAATAAGCACAACTTAAATTTGTATGTTTTGAAATTTTGTTTCCTAATTTTTGGCTTAAATTACCTGTGTAAAGTATTTTACGCCATAATTTTGTTTCAAGGACGGGGTTTGGATAAATTAAATTATAAGAAATCTTTTTTAATTTCTTACGTAAAATTTTGTGAACTAATGTAGGATTATATCCATTATTAAGAGTTATGTTCGAAATAACATTTAATTCCTTTTGAAAATTAGCTGCGGAAAGAGGGACTTTTATAAGTCTATCAACCAATGCATGAATGGCTGAATGTTTTATATTGGACGAATGATTAGAAGTAGAGTGTATAATAGAATCGGTACATGTTGGCTTACGATAAATATTAAAAGAGAATTTAGAAAATGAATGACTTATACTTATATCAAGAAAATTGATGCAATTTTCGACTTCTTTTTCGATTGTAAATTTAATAGAAATATGTTTATTATTAATTATTTCAAGAAACGACTCTAATTCTAAATCAGTTCCAGTCCAAAGACAAAGAATATCATCAACATAACGATACCAAAATAAAACATGACTAGAAAGTGGAATTGATACATCTAAAATTTCGATCTCAAAAAAGTTCATAAAAATTTCTGCCAAAAGTTTCGCCAAGTGCCGACAGTCGACACAATTGAATTTATTAAATCGGCAGATCTAGCCTTTTTAACTGTCATTTATAAAAAGTTAATTATGAAGAAAAAGATGACTGAAAATCATCTATGGTTTAATTCAAGTTGTCAACGCTTAAATGTAATTCCTAATTACATAAAGTTAACAGCGTCTCTTTCTAATCCACGAGCTATGAAAGCTATTAGAGTTGGTCAAGATATTTGGCTACAAGCTGAAATACAATTCTTGTATGCAACAAGAAGTAATTTAGCTACACATCTAAAAGTTGCACATACCGAATTAGCTAAGAGGTTACATCCATTTGAGTTTGATGTATTAGACCAAAACCTACGTGAAGAAATTAATGAAACCACTCACGCACTATATTTAAAACAAAAAGCTAAACTAGATATTTTGTGTAATGTGAACTGTGAAGATTCTACAACAATATTAACAACAACTGAATCTACAAATTCTTTTTATCCAAGAATAAAAAATTTAACAAATATCATTTTTTCAAATGATGAAACTGAACTATTAAACAAAGGGTTAACATTCGCTCCAGTTAATACTAATAAAATTAAAAGCCACTTATCATTAGCAGTGGATATTGATGTAGCTCTCTCTGGAACATCAGCTAGCTGTAACATCAACAGAAATAATTTTAAATCTATCTGTGCTGAAGATATCAGGTTTCATCTAAATTTTTCTAATTTAAATAATTTTGATTTAAAAAATTCATTTTTGGTTAATAATATAAAAACTAAACTTTTAGACACAAATTCAGTTTTATGTAAGGCAGATAAAGGAAATACCATAGTAATTTTATCAGAAAATCTTTATTCTGAAAAAATTTTTGATTTTATTAGTGATAGTGGAGCTGTATTACTACGCTCTGACCCCACGAGTAAATTTAAGATTAATGTGTCTAAATGTCTCTCGTCATGTATACAACTAATCCCACCACAAACTGCTTTTCGTTTCAAATTAATGAACCCTTCTGCTCCTGTCCTTTACGGATTACCTAAACTACATAAATTAACTATGCCTATCAGACCTATAGTTTCATATTGCAATGCACCAGCTTATAAACTTTGTCAAAAATTTAACAAACTTTTTATTGAACATACAAACTTTTTCTCACATTATTCTGTTAAAAATTCAATTGACCTTATTGACAAAATAAAAAATATTGTTGTTCCTTCATCTTCAAAATTAATTTCCTTTGATGTAACCAGCTTATTTACATCTATTCCTATTAACGTTCTAAATACTGTTGTATTCAAAATTATTAATGATTCCGTTCAATCTGATGACATTCGAAATGAGCTCTCCATGATGTACAAAACTTGTGTAGAGCAAAATTACTTTTGTTTTGATAATAGATATTATAAATTCACAGACGGACTACCAATGGGATCTCCTTTGTCCCCACTTTTGGCAGAAATTTTTATGAACTTTTTTGAGATCGAAATTTTAGATGTATCAATTCCACTTTCTAGTCATGTTTTATTTTGGTATCGTTATGTTGATGATATTCTTTGTCTTTGGACTGGAACTGATTTAGAATTAGAGTCGTTTCTTGAAATAATTAATAATAAACATATTTCTATTAAATTTACAATCGAAAAAGAAGTCGAAAATTGCATCAATTTTCTTGATATAAGTATAAGTCATTCATTTTCTAAATTCTCTTTTAATATTTATCGTAAGCCAACATGTACCGATTCTATTATACACTCTACTTCTAATCATTCGTCCAATATAAAACATTCAGCCATTCATGCATTGGTTGATAGACTTATAAAAGTCCCTCTTTCCGCAGCTAATTTTCAAAAGGAATTAAATGTTATTTCGAACATAACTCTTAATAATGGATATAATCCTACATTAGTTCACAAAATTTTACGTAAGAAATTAAAAAAGATTTCTTATAATTTAATTTATCCAAACCCCGTCCTTGAAACAAAATTATGGCGTAAAATACTTTACACAGGTAATTTAAGCCAAAAATTAGGAAACAAAATTTCAAAACATACAAATTTAAGTTGTGCTTATTATAATAATCATAACCTTCAAAATCTTCTTGTAAATAATAAACAAAAATTAAGTAAGTTTTCAAAATCTGGAGTCTATCAACTATCTTGTTCTGACTGTGATGCAATCTATATTGGACAGACAGGTCGTCCGTTTCATGTTCGATGTGCTGAACATTTTCGTAGTTTAAGATTAGGACAAACATCTTCCACCTTTTCTAATCATTTAATTGAGGAAAATCATACTAGTAATTTTATAAATAACAACAATATTCAAATTTTACAATATGAAACGAAAGGTCTTAAACTTGATCTTCTGGAAGCTTTTGAAATACGTAAAGCAATGCACTTTAACAAAAATTTACTAAATTCTCAAACCGACGTTATTTGTTCTCCTTTGACAAATCCGGATCTATTTTTCGGTCATCATTTTTAGAAACTATTAAATCAATAAATTTATGGTATTTCCATTATCAACCAATTAAATAAGAAAAATTACCTACTTTTTAATTAAATGTTTTAACAATTTGTTTATATAAATTATTTAATCTAGTTATTCATTTTTCATTTTATTTTTGATTCGAATCAAAATTTTTTCTTCATAAACTTTTTGAATCGCTCTTGATAATGGCGTAAGCCGAAATGCATTGAGCAAAAATTTTTAGAAAATAAAAATAAAAACATATTTGCGAAATATAAAAACAAGTGTTATTAGTTTTTAATTTATATTAAAATGTTTCGCCAAGTGCCGACAGTCGACACAATTGAATTTATATATATATATATATATATATATATATATATATATATATATATATATATATATATATATATATATAAATATATATATATATATATATATATATATATATATATATATATATATATATATATATATATATATATATATATATATATATATATATATATATATATATATATATATATATATATATATATATATATATATATATATATATATATATATATATATATATATATATATATATATATATATATATATATATATATATATATATATATATATATATATATATATATATATATATATATATATATATATATATATATATATATATATATATATATATATTTATATATTTATGTATATTTATATACATTTAAGAGAATTCAATTGTGTCGACTGTCGATATTAGCGAAATAATAAAAAGTGTTGTCAATTTTTAATATATATTATATGAGCAATTTCACGAAGACTCAACAACGTTTTGACTTTACCCATTTTAATTTTGATTATTTTTTGTATATAGATAGTCTTTCATAAATAAAAAATAAAAGTTCTATTAGATTTTTTTTTTTGACCAGGGGTCTTCACAGGGTGCCCCTCAATTTTTTGTTATTTTGTGATGTGAATGCACTTTGACGAACGATTGTAGAAAAACTACTCAATCGATTTTCATAAATGATATGTCGTTGAATAGGTATTAGAACAAAGTTTTTAAAAATGTTGATTTTTTAAAATAACTTTTAACAGTGTAATATAAGGAAAAACGGTGTAACATAAGAAAAGATGGCACAGCCTGTTTTTTTTTAACTTAATTGAAGCTTATTTTATATCTAACCACTTGTGAAAGTTTAGGACATGCATTATTTTTTGTTTTAGAGATAAAATTCGTTGTGCATATGACTGTCGGGAATCAGTTTTTTTTGTTCTGAAGGAAAATTATAAAAATGACGTTATAAACTAAAAGATTTTTTTTTATGTTAAATATCAAATATTTTATTATTAGATGAGCTTTTTAAAATTTTGTAAAAATTATATATGTAATACAGTAAATAAAATAAATACAATTGTTAAAAATGATTTGCTTAATTTACAAACAGAAGTTTCTTTTTAATAGGAAAACACTTCTGCAATTATTTTCTTTGTATTAGATGGCATAAAAAAATGAAATGTTTATTTATCACTTTTAGTAATAACTTGTCACTCTTATAAAAAATAATTTGACAGTCTCGACTGCAAACAAAAAGCCGTCTAAATAACTAAATCTATTTAGGAACTTTTGACTGGGGAAGTATTATTTTCGTATTATGTTATTATGGAATCATAAAGTAAAAGATTGTGTTTTAATATTAAATTACAAATATCTCATTATTGAATAAACTTTTAAAAATATCATACAAATTATATATGTAGGTAAATATAGTTATTAAAAATTATTTACTTATTTTACATTCAAAAGTTTCTTTTAAGTTGGAAAACATTTTTGCAATTATTGTCTTAGTATTTGGTGGTACAAAAGAATGAAATTTTTGAGTTCCACTTATAGTAATCGCATTTTTATATCGATTTTGTAATTTAACTTTTGTTAATTGATATTCATTTTTATCGGGGTATTCAAAGTTCATGATAGATTCCCATTTAAAGCCCATTCGAAAAGTTTTTTTGATATATCAATAATATCTCTGCTCCCCATACTATAATGATGTGCCTCACGCTTCAGTGTACTACCAATCCCATCGCAAGGCCCCTTACCATGGCTGGTAGCATGAAAATGCCATTCTGCATCAACCTTAAAGTCTTTTTGATGGTGGCATAAGTTAATTAGGTTATGTTTATTTTTGTATTGAGAAGGTGCCCCGTCGGTGTTATAAATTATTTTCCTAGTATTAGAATTTATATGTGTTCTGATGAATTCAATAAGGTTTGTAATGAAAAGATGGACTGTAGTACTGTTGTGATCGTTTATATCCGAAATGTGTATAAAACTTCGGTGCTGTATATATTAACTTGCGGCACTTTTAAAATAAATGACAAATAGACGAATAGTAGCTTGTGAATTATTATAATGATAGCATTAAACCAAATCCTGAATTATGAAGGCGTAGTTTTCAGAAAAATCCCCTTGAACGAAGCACTCTCCTGGTTCTAATTTTTTTTCTTTCCTCAATGAATGGTAGATTGCTGTTTTTCTATAAAGTTGTGTGGTATCAAAATTTGTAAACGGTAAACAAATTTTTTCAGTTTCTATTAAAGAATCCACAGTTTAGTCTATTAAAATATCCACCGTCAAACAGCCCTTGGTCCTCTCCTCTCCACCTCGCCAAAAAGAAGAACGGCGAGTGGAGACCTTGCGATGACTAGCGCTCTCTTAACAATGTTACTATTCCTGATAAATATCCTATTCCACATATTCAGGATTTTTCGCATCAACTTCATGGAAGCAAATTTTTCTCCACTATCGACCTCGTCCGCGCATATCATCATATTCATATTGATAAGCGCGATATTGCAAAAACTGCAATTTCTACTCCGTTTGGACTCTCCGTTTATGCACTCCCTTCTTCGAGACCTAAATTTCTGTTTAATCTGCATAAATGACCTGCTTATTGCTTCTGAAACCAATGAGGAACACATCAAACATCTTAGGACTGTTTTGGAGCGTCTTTCCGACGCTGGTCTCATTATCAACGTTGATAAATGCAACTTTGCTAAAACCAATGTTGACTTTCTCGAACATTCTATTGATTCATCTGGAATCAAACCTACTCCTGAGCGTGTCAATGCTATCAATCGTTTCGAACGTCCCGAAACAGTAATGCAACTCCGTCGTTTTCTTGGAATGATTAACTTCTATCGCAGATTCATTCCTCACGCTGGTGGCAATCAAGCCATTCTCAACGATTTCCTTAAAGGTTCCAAAAAGCTTGACAAACGTGTAATTCAATGGTCCGAAGACGCTCTTCAAGCCTTCGACTTATGCAAGCGGCTACTCAGTGATGCAACAGTTCTTTCTCACCCCTTACACTCGGCCCAACTTGGAGCAATGGTCGACGCTTCCGATAAGGCACTTGGCGATGTTGTCCAACAAAAAATCAACGACTGTTGTACACCACTTAGTTTCTTCTCTGTGCGACTCGATGAAACTCAACAGACATACAGCGCTTATGATCACGAACTCCTTGCAGCTTACTCTGAAATTAAACACTTTCGTTATCTCCTTGAAGGTAGAACCTTCACGCTCTTTACCGATCATAAGCCACTAATCTACGCTTTGACGAAGAACCCTGCCAAAGTTAGTCCTCGCCAATTCAGTCATCTAGATTTTATCAGTCAATTCACGACTGATATTCGCCACATTTCTGGAATCGTAGTCGCCGATGCACTTTCTCGTGTCGAGCAAATATCAATTCCAGAAAACGTTAAGTACGACGAAACTGCTGACGCTCAGTTCAACGATAACGAACTAAAGGAATTAGTGGACACTAGTTCCACACTTCAATTCCGATCCTTTCCAGTATCGTTTGGCAATTCTAGTGCCAAAACTATTTTATGTGATACCTCTTCTGGTAATCCACGAACTTTTATTCCAAAGCCATTTTGTCAATCTGTTTTCATTTTCAACAGTCTCCATAATTTATCTCATCCAAAAGTCCACAGTTCTTCTCAAACTCGTCACTGAAAAAGTCATTTGGCCATCCATTAAAAAGGATGTACGACAAATGGCTCAGAACTGCCTGGCTTGCCAAAAGGCAAAAGTTTCTCGCCATACTCAATACTCAATACTGACAGATCGCAGAGAGACTTCTTTGTCCGACAGGTGGCTTCAACCCACAGATGTTTAAAAAAAGCGTTAAGTTGTTGTGGGACCCAGGTTAAGGTATTTATGTGTTGTTGTGACACATATTCTAAACCCTATTACACAACACATTTTATTAAAAAAAAAAAAAAAAAAAAATACTCAATCTCCTTTAGGATGTATCTATCCCTCCACTTCTCAAAGATTTTCTAAGATTCATATGGACATTGTTGGTCCACTTCCTACCTCTGAGGACAAACGCTATTGTGTCACTATTATTGACCGTTATACTCGATGGCCTGAAGCCATTGGCCTTGGTATCATCAGCTCTCTACTCCAATTGGATTTCTCGTTACAATCTTAAATGTAACGGCCTCATCGATGGTTGGCATCGAACTTTAAAATCTGCGATAGTGGCCTACGACAGAACGGACTGGACGCGAATATTACTGTCAATACTACTCGGCCTACGAACCACTTTCCGTGAAGATTTCCAATCTTAATCGGCAGAGCTCGTCTATGGTACTAACATTCGTCTTCCTGGTGAATTCTTTAGCGAGAACTCCACTTCTACTCCTCAATCTGATTTCGTTTCTCAATTGAAACAACATTTCAACCACCTTCGTCCCTCTATTGCGTCAAGACACACTTCTACTAAAGTTTTCGTCTCCAAAGCTCTCGAGTCTTGTTCGCATGTCTTCTTACGTACTGACTTAGTACGTAAAGCTCTTCAACCTCCATACGAAGGTCCTTTCCAAGTCATTAGTCACGATGATAAAAATTTCATTATTGACCGTAAAGGTCAACGTATTCGACTTTCCATCGACAGATTAAAACCTTGCTTTAGGGAACAATCTGAAGATGACTTAACTCAAAACTCACCTACGAAACTTCGTCTTCTACAGATAAGGTCCATACACGAGCAGGCAGAACTACTCGTACCCCTACTCGCTCCCTTCGTGCTGTAGCACAATAATTGTATATCGTCCCATCTTCGATGGCACTAGGGGGGGAGTGTTGTGGCAATAACTTCCTTTATATTTGAAATAATAATATAACTAATAATAAACTCCTGCTTTTTTTAATCAAAGAGAAGAGTTGCCTGGAAAAGTGATGATGGGGAAAAAACTTTTAAATTTTCATTCGCTTTTTTTCATTTTTAATCAACATTTTTAAAATAAATATTATTGCTGTTATAATGTAAGAACTAAAAAATATTAAATTTCTTATTGCGTTGTTTAAAGTATGTTAGTGAACACTTCATTATTGTAATGCAAAAACAAATTACATAATTTACGATATTTACGTTTGTTTAATCAAGATTATTAAATACACAATATAATAAAAGTTCGAAAGTTTGCAACTTCAATTAATTGACATGTTTTTGAAGAAGAGATTGGTTGTATACATGTCGGTTTTCGAAATAATAAGTGGAATTATATAGATGTTTTAATATATGCATACATCAGTTATCAAATCGGAAAATCGAAAATCTAGAGAAAACTCTCTCATTGATAAATCTCTCTGAATCTACTACTGATATATGACGTTATTTAAATAGTAATTTATCATCTTCATCAAACGTCAACTCCATCATTCAAGATTATCATCTCCTCATCGCTTGCTCGCCTCAACAGCTCTCAGTCTTTTTTTCAACTCATCATCTGGATACCTCCAACTACTAACCAGCAATCAACTCAACTAACCAACTCATCATCTGGATACCTCCAGCTACCAAAAATTCACCACATGAAACAAAGTCAATTAATGTTTTATAATTCTGGAAAGCAGCATCAGTAATCCAAGACATTTGAGAGTGTTGAATCATTAGTTTTATATTTTGATGTATGGTACACACGCACACATTATGAACTCCTTGGGATAATTTTATACATTCTTGTGGTCGAAGGGACGTGAATTTAGTAAATCCTATTTTCACTTCATGTAACTTATTTTTAAACTCCACATAAGCTTCATTTAATGTACAAAGCACTAAGCGCTTTTGTGGATTTATGCTGAAATTGCTCATATTTCCTTGTACAATATTTTAAAAAGTTGACTTAATAATAAAATATTTGATATCTAACATAAAAAAAAATCTCTTAGTTTATGATTTTTTTTTATGTCAAATATCAAATATTATATTATTAAATGACCTTTTTAAAATATTATAAAAATTATATATGTACAATAAAGAAAATAATTGTCCTTCAGAACAAAAAAAACTGATTCCCGACAGCCATATGCACAACGAATTTTATCTTTCACACAAAAAATAACCCGTGTCCTAAACTTTCACAAGTTGTAAGATATAAAATAAGCTTCAATTTAGTTTAAAAAAAAAAAAGAGGCTGTGCCATCTTTTCTTATGTTACACCAATAAAATTATTTAAAAAAATTAACAGCGTACATTTTTAAAAACTTTGATCTAATACTTATTCAACGACATATCATTTATGAAAATCGATTGAGTAGTTTTTCTACAATCGCTCGTGAAAATGCACTCACATCACTAAATAACAAAAAATTGAGGGGCACCCTGTGAAGACTCCTGGTCGAAAAAAAATTCTTAGAGAACGTGTATTTTTTATTTATGTAAGACTATCTATAGACAAAAAATAATCAAAATTGAAAGGGGTCAAGTCAAAATTTCCCAAAAATTTGCTGAACTTGCGTGAAATTGCTCATATATATTTATATAATACCATGTTTAGAGCGACATAGCAAATTAGTAAATCTAATTTAAATCTGTGCTGTAAACGCTTTCTATTTTAAGAGCTTGCAACCAATTTAATATCTATTTTTACTATCTAGCAAAATTATATTTAGATTGATATTTGCCGCTGTAAACACGCATGCATGCAAAAAAATCTTTTTAAATCAATAGATTTCTTTTCTTCGTCAAATATTTGTCAATAACCAGAGACATACTTTTTTAAAAGTTTGACAGATACCAATTTAAACTAAACTTAATTAGAATGTGTTTATATCATAAAAGATTTAATTTGCAATCAACGCTGTAAACTCATATTGATTATGAAAAAATGCAAATTAATATACTATCTTTTAATTTGCTATCTCGCTGTAAATGCGCTATGAATAACTTATTAATAACTTACCGTAAAGCTTAAAATGGATCCAATCAAACTCCCTTCATCATATCGTGATAATTTCGATAACGATGCTTCGAGTACAGACATTAATTTATTTATTAAGCCTAAATTCATTCCAGCTAATGTTTTATCAATTTGATCATCAATTTTAATATGATATTGATGTACATCAACTCCATCAACGGCACATAATTTAAACGATTGATTTTTTGCGTCTAATATCACATTAACCATAGCACACATTTCGGATGGTATAATATAATCGGTTGATATAAATGTAACACTTTTTTTTAACCACTGTTGAAATGCTGTTTCAGTACGTTGAATGCATGATTCAATCATATCACATGCCATCAATTTTAAACGTTGTTCTAAATGTTGTCTAAATTCCGCATCAGGCCAATGTAAATCACGTATAAATGATTGAAGTGCATCAAGTTTCCAAAACAAATCTTCTGATGTTGCACAACCGTTTCCTTTACTTTCCCAACGTTCTTTTTCGAAACCTTTATGTATCGATTGTGCTATGGACGATTCCATTAAATCAACATAACGAACAACAAGCGGTGCAAAAGTATCCCGAAGGTGTTGGTGAAATCGACCATTTTTTAAATTATCTTTTGAGAAAGATAAAAATATAATTATAATATGGGTTACAAGGTTAGATTTCTTAAATTACCATCAGTTCGTAAATAATCATTTAATATTTGGAATAAAGGAAACGAATCCCATGTATCAGGCGGTTGTTCAGATAATACACGATCCATATCAATAGCAAATAATGACCAAAATATTTCAGCATGTTCAACCAGAAGATCACTAAACCACGCAAATGCCTATTCCAGAGTATATTTGGTCCATTTTTATGTTTATTTGTGTTTCATAAACAATAAAAAATTAATAATAAAAATATTATATTTAATTTCAATTTATAAATAAATAAAATATAAATAACTATAAAAAACCAAGGTTAACATGTGTTTGGTTGTCAATTGTTTTTCTTCGATATTTTCAATTTTCTTGATTTGGTAATAAAAATAAAATCATTAAAATATAATTTTATAAATAAATAAAAATAATAAATAATGAAAATTAACAAACGAATATAAGGTTACTATAATATTATAAATCACAACATCAATAGATATTATATACAGGTTGATCCAATAATAGATTTTTAAGCGAAAGACAAATAAATACGATCTGTTACTTTTTCGATTCCAGAGTTTAAATTGCATCAACTTCAGTTCCTTGAAGCCGTGGCAAAATTTTTACTCACCGCAAAAAACATTTTTTAAATTTTTATGGGTTTTAAACTGAAACCTGTTGTTGGATTACCCGTTCGTTACATAAATTTATTTTTGAGAATTTCTTTTAGAGAAGAAAAATTGACAATCAAACAAAACAGAAAAATATGATAGGTAAAAACAATTAATATCTATTTAAAATACAGGATAAACCATTTAAGAAAAAGTTTTAAAAATATAGTGATGGCAAAGATGGAACTGTCAGCTACATTTTTCTATCACTTGGTGTAACACAGTCTCGTAAATATATTGAATGTAATCAAACAAGGTTTTTGCAAACCCGAAATATTACAAATAATAATATTAATAACGGAATTTCAAAACCAGTTAATGCAAATTTGCGCTTGCTTAAGGCTGGGATTTAACATCTGAACTGTGGACGATGAATGGGTGATCAACCAGTAAAAAATAAAAATTTTATGGTGAATATATTACTGCTACGCTTACAACAAAATCATAACCATATATAACATAAAATTCTATTAAAGTCAACTTAAGTGAATGCAAGTTGTACAAAAATACGAAATCAAATCTCGTAATCACCAATGATTGTAAAACGTATATAATTGTTGTAGTTTTTCATGGAATTTTTTTTTTTTGGTTCTGTTTTCTATAACATTTTTTTACAGTTAGGTGACAAATAAATTTATTATTCTAAACATTAAAGATGTTTAGAATAACGATCGGTTGATCAATTTTTCTAGATTGTGCGGAATTTAGTATTTAAGTAGGCATTTTTAGACAAAGTCAATTAATTGTAAACAAAACGTTGTGTCGTGCATATAAAACCGTGTTAATAGAAGAAGTTATTTTTTTTAAATCAAATTTTAAGTGCTATTTAATAGAAGTATTTTGTGTAATGTTTTGAAGGCTGTGTACCAAACATTTCTGCAATCAACAGCTGGAAGATTCTGAAACTGTTGAGAGAATATGCTATTTGGGCATATTGCTTTCAGTATTGTTTTCCTGTTGTTGTGGGACAATTAAGTTGTTGAACACTTAATAAAACCTGTCGTTTTTGCTTACTAATCAGTGATAGAATCAGGTAGTGCGAAGTAAGGTAGTAAAACGTAACAATGTTCTCTTTTCTGGGTGGTTAATAATAAATTTCACAGTCCCACTTTGCATGTTAAAATCCAACTTAATTTTTGTTCAGAAGAACATCAGCTTTTGGACAGATCGTTTGACTTAAATATCGTTAATTGATTATAACACAAGATAGACATGGCGAATTTAACTAGGCCTTTCGCTACAGTACCATGTTTTGTTTTTAGTTTTTGGTTTGAAATGTTATACCGGAATCGAGTCTTGTTTGTTAAGTTGTGCAACTCCGGTAATAAACCTGATGTGATGAAGGATGTTAAAAAATTTGTGCTTACGTTGATTTTAATTATTTTTTAATTGCACTCCACAATAACCCAGTCTTGCAAAAGGGATAATTGGCGAGTATGGTTTTTTCTTTGTATTTCCTTTATAGGCTTAAAATTGATACATGGAAGCATGGAAAACTGCAAAAATTAGTTTTACAACTACATCTACGATTGCACGAATCATGTCAATCAATAAAACTAGATCATTTGGTTGTTTGTTAAAGTCGCTGATTTTCTCGTATTTGGAATCTAACAATAGTTGTCAATCATTAACAGTCCGTTTTCCGAATCAAAACTTGTAGGTAAGGCGCGCTATACACCTGAGCTAAACTATGCAAAATATGTGAACTATGTTTTTAAAAAATAATGTATATAACGTAATTATAGAAAAAAACATTACGGAAACAAAACATTTAAAAAAGGAAAGAAAAACGGAAACATTACATTTTTTTTAAAAAGCTTTATTCGCATTAAAACATTACTTTTTTAAAAACATAGTTCGCATATTTCGCATAGTTTAGCTCAGGTGTATAGCACGCCTAATTATAACATTCAGCTTTGCTTTCTATTTCACAAACTTTGTCACACCCGAAAACTTCATATTTATCTAAAGAATTTTCTTAAATGGTTATTTTAAGTCAAAACTTAAAGAAATAAATAAACACAAAAAAATTCCGCAAATTATCAAGACTATATGGAGTAATTTCAATATAAGTAATAAAAATAATTTTACTTATGCCAATTGTCATAACAACCAAAACTACTCCATGTTTACGAGTTAAAAATTACACAAACAAATAATAATAATAATATATTCATATAACAAAAATTGAATAAATATGTATTATTTATATATTTATATATATTTAAAAATTTACGTGCCGTTGGAACTGGGGCAGTGTAGAGGGCATGCGTTGGCATGCAATAGCGGTATGGGGTTTGAGTTTGGATTTTTTTTGCATTAGATGCACCAGCTATTACAGCATTGGGATTTACTTTTATTTCGCTTCCCTCTGCTTGGACAACAGGCGGTTGAATCGCCGCGGGCTCTTGTTTTCGTAGCTACACAACAAGAGAAAATAATATTTTTTTTGTTTAAATTAAAAATAATACGACAACTAAAGTAATATGATAATATATAACATTAAACATATATATCACAAACATATACGGATATTTATAGAAAATACAAAAAAATTATTTCAACCTATTCGATTCCATCTGATATGCTTCTTCCATTCAGAATTGACACATACGAATTGATAAATTTAACAATGATATAAGACGTGTCAGATGGAACCAACAAGTTAAAGGGCTATTACAAAATTTTAAACACAAAAAAACAATAAAATAAGAATTCAATAAAAACAAGTATGTAGTTGTACAAAAATTTCCAAAGCAAAATATTATCACCATTAACCAAATCCATTCAATTTTAAATTAGCCATTAATTGAATTTCAATCAAATAATAATAGAAATATGTAAATTATGTGTAATATTGATACTGTTTTTTCATATAAACTCATAACACATCTAATTTCAATATTATATATTTAATCAATTATTAAATATAATAATTTAATAAAATTTATGCATTTTTCATACAACTTATTTTAAAATATAAAATGAGACGCGTTTCGGATATACATAAATATCCATTTTTAATTTCTAATAACTAATTAATTTATTCATTAATTTTTTATTATATATTTCACTAAAAATATCATTATTACACAAACAAAGTTATGTACAGTAAAATATTTTATATAAATAAAAATGGGGGTTTCCCCGATTTAAATGTTTGATTTTTCGTAAGTTTTAATGATTCGTAAGTTCGATCAAAATTGGATAAATATTTTAATAGTTAAAAGTGAAGACTGGTTGCATGTTGGATTGTCTATGGTCGGAATGCCTATATGTATATATAAAAAGTAGATATATACATTTAAGTATAAATGATCAATAACAACACGTATCTGAATTATCTCCACAGACCACAACTCCTAAATACTGTACACAACATTAGTTGTTCAAAATATTCAGAACATTTTCAGAATACGAAATGGATCATGTAATGCAAAATAATAATCTAAAAGGAATTTTTTTGATTCAGGTTCAAGGTCTTAAAAAAACCCTGTGAGTCATGCAAATGTATATATTTGATATCTTGCCGAACTGATACTAAGTTAACACCACGATAGAATAGTAGAATAATAGCGAAAAGGTATTAAACTATTTCGATGTAAACAGATAGAATAATACTTTTTTACTGTGACAGATAGCTGTTTGATATTTTGCTTTTGATCGATAGTATAATAGTAATTAATTAGAATAATGAAAAAAATTTTAACCGTCAAAATGTAAAATATAACAGACAATTTTATGCGATTGTAAAAAATTTGGAAGGTCAAAATCATTCAAAATTTAGTTTTAATGTTAAATTAATATTAGCATTATAATTTTTTGATGAAATAGTTTTCGATTAATAAGTTTTGACAATATTATTCTAGCTTTTATATATTATCACAGATAGAATAATACTATTTTGTGGTATAAACACCAATGTATTGATAGATTAATAGTAAAAAAAATATTATTCTATTAAACCATCGGCGGTAAAAACTTAATATGAGTTTTATAAATCTTAACCTCAAATATCAATCATCATAAATTGCTTATTTGTTTAAGAAATTAAAATGATCGTAAAACTATGTATGCGCTAGCTCTTGCAAATTTATGTACCTGAACCTGAAATGTATACAGATCATAAAAACTCGTACCCAATTATACCTACCACCTTTTCAAATTAACAAAACACGATCGGTATCAACAAATTAAGTAACAACCTCGATTTCATTTTTTACGCTTGCTCTCCCCAAAACTCGAGCGAAGTTGGTTATTTTCTTAAAAAAATATTGCGACGCTGATGCATAGGCTGACTTCACTACAGCTCTGGAAACATAATATTCTGGATATACACTGAGCTAAAAGTTAACCAACTTCGTAGTTCTAGTTATAAAAATATTAAAGAAAGCATTAGTATCCCAACAAACATAAATTCTGTTGTACGAGAAAAAGTAAAAAAAAAATTTAACCGGAAGTGACAAACCGGAAGTTAGGATGCAGAACTGTTGAGAACCATACTAAATGTTTATGTACCAAGATTCATCCATTTCGATTATCAGGTACAGATGATATTGAGCTTTCAAAATAACAGGTGCTCGGAGGACCCCATACCACTTTGTTTACTATCGCTAAAAAACTAATCAGTTCCTTGCCAAAAACTACTTAACGAACGAATGTTGTATGGTTCCAACAAACATTGAAACAATAAACAGGTGTACGGGAGGACCCCCACCACTTATCCCAATATTGTCCAAAAACTAATCAGTTCTTTGTCATTTAAGTCTTTATCTTTTTTTAAAGTGTCATTAAAATCGATTAATGAATGAAGTCTGTATGCTCCCAACAAACTTTAAAAACAAAGTGTGAAAAGTCAGCAGTTGTATGGTAGACCCCCCGTCACTTTGATCAATGTGTCCCAACAGATGATAATTATCTTCTTACACTAATTGAAACCTTTTCCATAAGTTTCATCATAATAACTTCATTATTGTAGGCTATAGTAAACACACTGAAAAAAATGGAAAATTTACAAAAAAAAAATGTTTACCGGAAGTTGAGATGCAGAACTGTTGTAAATCGTATTTTAGGCTCATGTACCAAAATTCATCCAATTCGATTATCAGGTACAGATGTTATTGAGCTTTCAAAAAACAGATGTATGGGACACCACCCACCACTTTGTTCACTATCGCTCAAAAACTAATCAGTTTCTTGCTATACGTTTTTGCATCTTTTTCCAAAGTGTCATAAAAATTCTTTCACTAACGAATGCTGTGTGCTCCCAACAAACATTGAAAAATAGTGATACAGTAAACAGGTGTTCGGGGGGCCCCGAACCACTTATCCTATTATTTCCCAAAAACTAATCAGTTCTTTGTCATTTAAGTCTCCATCTTTTTCCAAAGTGTCATTCAAATTATTTAATGAAGTCTGTATGCTCCCAATAAACCTTAAAAACAAAGTGTGAAAAGTCAGCAATTTTCGAAGTCAGAAAAGTCAGGAAATGAGGAAAAACATGCAATTTTGGAAATGAGGTTTTAATTTTGTATATTTAGGTATTGGAATTCATTGACATCAATAAAAAAAATTTTCTGCATTTTATTTTTTTTTACCCTATCTTAAGATACAGGGTGATGAAAAATCAAAAAATTCCTCGATCCTGGTGTATTGGAATGGCTCTACAGTCAAAACTACTGGAGTGATTTTAATGTTATATAACTCAAAATGTAGGTATTGAACAGAGCTAATCAATATAATAACTCACATTATATGACCTTGAATACTTTCTTTTTGAAAAATAACGGTAAAAAATTCAAATTCGATTTTCTAGAAATGCCATTTTTTTTACTTTTTGATTTTTTAATATGTGAAAGGTACATATGTTACTAACATTTTATAAAAAATTCAAGAGGGGAAAATTTTTTATTTTTTTTGATTAATGTTAATGCAACACGCCTTAAAATTTTTCATCCTAAAAAAAGTGGAGTTAAAAAATTAACAATTTTTTTTGGATTTACATATATTTTTTTATAATAAATTTTTAATTTTTTTTCAAATTAAATATTTTACACATTTTTTATCATTTATTTAATTTTACATTACTAAATTTCGTAGGGTTAGAATAACGCCTAGCTAAGATTGATCCATCATTTGTAGGAATGTATGAGTGATATCCTCGTGTTCCAGGAATTGTTTTTAAATTGGCGTATCTATCAGCTAGTTGATTTCGTTTTGCAAACAAAGAAACCCGTCTGCATTCTGTCACTATATGACCGTGGTGAGTGAGTGATCTCAACAGCTTGCTGTTTGTAGGCATAATGGATTTGATTTCATCCGAACACTGCTGATGAAGATATTTATAAAAAACAAAGAGATCAGAAAAAATTAGCAATTCGTTTAGCACGCTTTTGAACAGAGTCTAAAAGAGCCATTATAGTAACAGATGCAGCCCCCAAACTTGGTAAAAATACTCGGCATAATGAGACGATTTGGAAAATTGTTATTGGTCTTTAATCGTAAAAAGGTTCCCCATTCCTGGTTTAGACTCATATTATACTTTTCCCTAGATTCTATTTTTTGTTCACTTAGGTGTAGTGGAAGCATTGTTTTCGTTTTATGGAGAAAAATTGACTTTTAGCTAATTTTTAATTACAATATATGTTATGTTGACTCTCAAAAAATAAAGCTGGACAATTTTAGTCCAGAGAGATTACTTAATATTCGATACAGTATATTTTATCACGGCAAATATTATATTATTTTTAACACAAAAATATATATTATGTGTACTTCAATTACCAGATAAGATTATAGCTTATAGAACAAGAGCCTACGACGGCCAGACCTTCGTTATTTTATAAAAGCTGATAGTTTTTCTTGCCATACCCACACTCAGGTAGGAACGATTAGCGACATATGAAGCTTGGATCATGGTGGCTTTGGCAGGGAGCAGGTAACAAAGGGACATCCAATGTTTCGTGAAAGTATAAAAGGTAATTTTGATTATATATTCTTCGGGATAGTATTAGAAGTCACGTCACCCATTGCCAGATACTTATAATCGTGGTAAACCCCTTTCAGACACCCTTAAACTTTAAAAAATTGATAAAGATTAAGGGCGTCTGGCAGGGGGTCGCCACGATAAAAAGTGTCTGGCAATGGGTGACGTGACTTCTAATACTATCCCGAAGAATATATAAAAAAATTACGTTTTATACTTTCACAAAACTTTGGAGGCCCCTTTGTTACCTGCTCCCCGCCAAAGCCACCATGATCCAAACTTTATATGTCACTAATTGTGCCTACCTGAGTAGGGAGTATGCGCAGAGAAACTTTCAGCTTTTATAAAATAACGAAGGTCTGGCCGTCGTGGGCTCTTAGTCTATTAGATCAGAATATAGAGTGGCTACAGTACTGCGATCAAAAAAATCGTTTGTACGTTTTTAACTAACTACTCCTTGGTGAACTGTATCTCCTCGTTACCTGGTTAGAGCAGTTCTGATGTGATGGAATTGGAGGAAAAGTAAAAAGAAAAGCAACAAGAGCGAGTCTTAAGAAAGAATACGACAAAGTTATATCAACACCTCTGGAGTTACATAACTGGGCAGCAGCTCCAGGCAATTTTCCAGATAACGTGCATTTTTCTATGTAACGGAGGCAGGTTACATTGCAAAACGAAACAGCTAGCTGATAGATACGCCAATTTAAAAACAATTCCTGGAACACGAGGATATCACTCATACATTCCTACAAATGATGGATCAATCTTAGCTAGACGTTATTCTAACTCTACCGAATTTAGTAATGTAAAATTAAATAAATGATAAAAAATGTGTAAAATATTTATTTTGAAAAAAAAATTAAAAATTTATTAAAAAAACATATATGTAAATCCAAAAAAAGCTGTTAATCTTTTTACTCCACCTTTTTTTATGATAAAAAATTTTAAGGCGTGTTGCAATGAATTTAATAAAAAAAACCAAAAAATTTTCCCCTCCTGAATTTTTTATAAAATGTTAGTAACATATGTACCATTCTCATATTAAAAAATTTAAAAAGATGGCATTTCTAGAAAATCGAATTTGAACTTTTTACCGTTATTTTTCAAAAAGAAAGTGTTCAAGGTCATATAATGTGAGTTATTGTTTTGATAAGCTGTTCAATACCTACATTTTGAGTTATATAACATTAAAATCAGTTTAGTAGTTTTGACTGTAGAGCCATTTCAATACACCAGGGTCGAGCAATTTCTTGATTTTTCAACACCCTGTATTTTAAGACAGGGTTAAAAAAAAAGAAACTAAAGTCGCAGAAAACTTTTTTTTATTGATGTCAATGAATTCCAACACCTAAATATACAAAATTAAAACCTCATTTCCAGACCTTGCTGATTTCACGTGTTTTTCACCCCCCCCCCCCCCCCGCCATTTTGATCAATGTGTCCCAAAATATGGTAATTATCTACTCACACTAATTGAAATATATTCCAAAAGTTTCATCATAATCACTTCATTATTGTAGGCTGTAGTGTGTATAAACACTCTGAAAAAAATTGAAAATTTACAAAAACAAATATTTTAGCGGAAGTGAAAAACCGGAAGTTGAGATGCAGAACTGTTGTGAACTGTACTAAATGCTCATATACTAAGTTTCATCCAATTCGATTATCAGGTACAGATGTTATTGAGCTTTCAAAAAAACAGGTGTATGGGACACCCCCCATCCGTTCCTTGCCATAAATGGTTGCGTCTTTTTCCAAAGTGTCATCAAAATTCGTACACGAACGAATGCTGTGTGCTCTCAACAAACATTGAAAAAATGGTGACACAGTAGACAGGTGTTCGGGAGGACCCCCACCACTTATTCCAGTATTGTCCAAAAACTAATCAGTTCTTTGTCATTTAAGTCTCCATCTTTTTCCAAAGTGTCATTATAATAAATTAATAAGTGAAGTCTGTATGCTCCCAACAAACTTTAAAAACAAAGTGTGAAAAGTCAGCAGTTGTATGGTAGACCCCCCGCCACTTTGATCAATGTGTCCCAAAAGATGAAAACTATCTTCCCACACTAATTGAAACCTTTTTCATAAGTTTCATCAAAATGACTTCATTATTGTAGGCTGTAGTGTGCCTAAAGACACTGAAAAAACTTTAAAAAAGTACAAAAAATTTTAACCAAAGCGAAAAACCGGAAGTTGGGATGCAGAACTGTTGTGAATCGTACTAAATACTTAAGTACCAAGTTTCATTCAATTCGATTATCAGGCACAGACGTTATAGAGCTTTCAAAAAAACAGGTGCTCCAGGGACCCAACATTATTTTGTTCACTATCGCTTAAAAACTGGTCAGTCCCTTGCCATACATGTTTGCATCTTTTTCCAAAGTTTCATCAAGATTGATTCACGAACAAATGTTTTATGTTCCCAACAAACATAAAAACATTGTGGAAAAAACCCCCAAACCCTTTATCAAATGTACTCTAAAAGCTGATAAATCTTTCTCATATTGCTTGAAAGATTTTACCACCGTTTCATGAAAATCGATCGGTAATTGTAGGCCACAGTAGGGATAAACACCTGAAAAAAAAACTTTTTAACCGAAAGTGACAAACCGGAAGTTGGTATGCAGAAATATTGGAAACTATACTAAAACCTTATATACTAAGTCTCAGTAAGATCATCGTTTGCGATTAGAAATTATTCAAGATTTAAACTTTGTTGTGTTGGGGAGACCCCCCGCCATATGTCCAAATTTGAAATGAATTCAGATCTTCCATTTTCAAGTGAACCTGTATCATTTGCCAAAGTTCCATCAAGATCCTATGCAGAAAGCTCACCCATCCACTCACCCACCCACCCACACACAAACGTACACCAAAATTTTTATTGGCTTTTTAGATAGAGGATGGTCCAAAACAAAATAAAAAACTAAATTTGGGGTAATTAAGATTTTTTTTTTACGATAGATTGCATTACTTCACACAATTTAAAATTACGGTGAAGTAAAAAACAAACAGTAAACAGTCGAAAATTTGTTGTATTTAATTATACTAATTTTTATAATTCCGTGCGTTGTATAAGTAAAGTGAGGAAAACGGTAAGCTCTTTGTGTCCGTCAAAATCAACAATTTACTTGGATCAAGGATCTTTTAAAGGAGCTGAAAATCTTAAGTGAAAACTGGAAAAGCATTTTGACGCCATTCAGAATTTCGGATGGGTGTTATGTGAAAGTATTTTTTTAATATTTGAGTCATTAGGTTTTGACATATTTTCGAAAATGTATGTTTTCTATACTTATGTACTCCGTGTTTTGAGTGGAAGGAGGAAATACTGCGATTCTATGAAAAGTTGATCTTGTTAAAAAAATTACCACTTTCGAATATAGTACGTCTATATCCAGGCTATTTCGATTATATACAGGAATTGAAATAATTTAAAAATGTTTAGAACCGGTCAAGTAAGGTGTCATATGATAGGGCATACTTTACGAGTTACATAATAATTTCACAAGTTCTAAGATTTTGACACTCAATCGAAATTGCACTTGACAGTCCTCGCTGTTATAATTTACAAAAACTAAATTAGTTTTAACTTTTACTACAAATAAATTAAAATATGCGACTGTTATAAACAACGAGGGTGAAGTTTTAGCGCAATCCTAGCCATTCATTGGCTTAACGTTTGCTGAATTTTTTAGATTTGGTTTTGCCTATGCTTTTGTGTTCTATAAAGACGATTTGGAAGCCTGACAGAAGGTGACAGAGTTGTTGAGACAGAAGATGTTGTGCCCTACCTCTTTAGCATAAAGGAATATTATCAAAACGATTGTCTAATATAATTGCATGAATTCATTCGTGGTTTATTTCTGACAACTATTCCAGACTTCACCAATATTTATAAATAGCCCAAAACGGCATTTATTACTTACAAATGATTATAAGTTACTCGATAAGGAGTGCGTTCGAGAACTTAATGAGATCTAATTTTCATTAAATATTTAATGAACCAATCAAAAAATGCGATGTTCATTTGGTATTCGAACGAATTTCATTTAATGTATATATTGTCAAATTTGAAAAATTTTGACACTTCTATGAATAAATAAACGAAATGTTGGAGTATAAAAGTTATAATCAAATTAAAATCTTACTCCTTGTTAATGCATTATTTTTCAATTACTTCCGTCGTAAATAAATTTATTTTAAAAATTTTCAAAAACAAATTCAATTTTAAGATTATAACTAACTCGAAAACTTTAAGGAATCTGCAGTTTGATACTGGTGATTAAATTGGTTGCAAAAACTTATTAATTAATTTTATTTTCGATCGTTAAATGTAATTGGTAATAGGAGCTGTTGGTTTTATCTCTCACTAATTTCAAAATTTTCATCCATTTTGTTTATATTTTTTAATTGAGAATTAATTATTATAATATATAAAATTAATTCCTTAATTCATTATAATACAATTAATTCGTAATACCTAATTTGCTAAATTAATTAAAAATTATAAAACAAAATTTTACGGTTTTCGATTTGAAATTTTTTTTAATAAAAAACTTCATTAAAACTTAAATATGCTATTTACTTCATTTAAAATTAAATGAAAAGAGGCGTGGTTTCATTAAATGAAAATTTAAATGAAATCGGTTTTTCAAATTCTCGAACGCTGTCATTCATTAAATGATTCATTAAATGGTTAATATCTCATTTAGTAATCGAACGCACTCAAGGGAAAATTTATATAAAATATTTTTACTTATTTAAAATCATTCTGACAAAACCACAAACAATTACAGTGTTGAAGAATTAAAATTTTTTTTATTATTTTTACAGGCAGGAATAAATTATATGAAAAATATAAAATTAATTTTAAGAAAATAAACGGTTTGCTAGCTTTTAATTTTAAAATCGAATCAAGAAAATAAATATATGTTTTGTTTTAGGTGAATCAATTTTTAAAGTTATATTTAAAATTATTGCTAAAATCAATAATATCAAAACAACAAAAATAAAATATATTTCTTTTGTAATGTAAATATTATTAAGCTATTTATTATCAACTTTATCTGAAAAAAATTGTATTTTCGCTTATGGTAATTCCCTTTTGTAACAAAAATGTAAAAATTAAATTAAAACGTTACATATTAATCAAAGAGTAACTAAATGCATTTTATAAAGTTATTTAATTTATTAAAAATCTTGGTTTCAGCTGTTTAACTAGATGATTACTTCATTTTCGGAGTAAAACAAACCAAAATTCTGTTTCTCAACATAGTGCTAAGGCCCTGTTAATATAACGTTTAGTAGACTTTGATTTTAATTTAAACTTACTAATCAAAATGAAACGATACCGGGACGCCACGTTGTAAACACAAAATTTCTTTCTACTTCATAATAAAATGAACTTTAAAACTGAGGACAGATTAGTTAATTTCATATGAAAAATAGTTCATATTCAAAACAGCCTGCTACTTCAATAAAATGGTCTTTGCTGAAATCAATGTTTGTATGTATAAATATTTGTGACGCTGTAAAAACTTTACAGCATTCTAACTGTTATAACAAATTTATTTGACTTGAAATCCTCGTTTTCTTTAACTTTGATCCAATTTTAAAATCACAAAAACATAAAATTTTCAAATGTGCTACGATAAAATATAAATTTTTAAAAGTGCAACGCGAATGTAATGTTACATTAAATATATAATACTTCATTACTTTTTCTTACTTTGTATCTACGTTTTTTTAATCTAGAAAAAAAAATAGGCTGTCATGGGACACCCGACGGATGTGCAACATAAAAGTTGATAGTAAAATTTATAAAATAATTTTTTTTAATTTTTACAAAACCAACACACACACATATACACATAAACACTTGAACTTCAGGCTACTGTATGTAGGTGAGCTGGGAATACGAATAAGCAGTTCTCGTCGACCAAAAGCACAACACACACAAATCCAAGAGCGTCTGTCCTACAGTGAGCGGCTCACTGGTCAGCTTCTATCTTCATTTTAGAAGCGGCTGTTTATTTCCACCTGGAATCAGGTATAAAATGCTAAGAGATGGTAGCTCCGTAAATAAATTCCCGATGAAAGGTCACGTAGGATCAAAACTTAAGGTGAAGGGCGATTGACTCCCCGTACTGGCGACTGCGATTATTGAACAAGTAAGCTCTCAGTCGTCGAAACAAATTTGCCTCCTGTACCATCTACAACGAGAAGTGCAACCCAAAACGGGACCGAACGCCCGGATCTAGGTATTACGAAAACGAACTACGTCAGTAGATCACCCTTTAAGGTCACGGTCAAAATAGTTAGTCCAAATAACGAGCGATAAGCCCAGTGATACCAGTAGAAGGTACACAGGGTATCAATAATGGCATAGACATCTTATGTGTAGTTAGTCATCAAATTCAACAGTTCCAAAAAATGATGATGAACACACGCTCTATAAACAAAAAGTCTATAGGAATCTTGTTCACTAGAGTGAAGAATTGCACATATCTGCTGTTAATGACCTCACTGCTGTCCAAAGTGTCAGGCCAAAGACAAAGTGGTGGACAAAGTATGCCTGATTTCACCGACCTTAAAAGCAAACGTCGATAAAAAATAAAAAACGACGAAGTGGAAATGGTGAGGACATGAGAGTTCAACTTGAAAGAACCTGTGATCAAGTTGAGAGAATAGAAGGTTGAGCCCATGAACAAAAACGTGCTCCCTGTGGTAGCATCCGAAAAGGAGTGGTAACGCGTGAGAATACGTAAGCGGAAGAAAAAACGCCGCCTGTTGAACCTATGCGAAATGAGCCATGCAAACCTAGCAAAAGAGCACCACGGTTGGATGCTATAATAATATCTATGTCCGATGAAAAAATGTATGCCCAAATGTTAAAAATAATGCAAGTAAACCCAGAAATAAAAAAGCTCGGGGATTATGTCACTAAGCCTAGGACGACAGCTGAAGGCAAGCTACTTCCTGATCTTAAAAAAGGCGAATACAATTAAAAGCTTAAAGAGCACGCAGAACTAGTACTCAGAGACTCGGCGAGTGTTAGGTCGGTGTGTCAAGAAACATTTATAGAGTGTCGCGACATAGATGAGGTAACAACGAGTGAAGATGTCTGCATGGCTGTCTAGACTGAATTTCCTGCAATTGGACCTTTCCAAACCAATTCAATCAAATCTTTGAGGACTATGCAAGATGGGACTCAGACGGCAATAATAAGTATACCTGAATGGTCAGCTCGTTGCGTCTGGACACATCCAAATTAGATGGGTAAGATGCAGAGTGCACTAGCAAATCACTCCAACGCGCTGTTTCAGATGCTTTGACTACACTCATGTAGCAAGGCACGGTAAAATTGATGTGGATCGAACCGGGATATGTTTTGCAAACAACATAGAACCCCTGTTGCCGATGGGTACTGGGTTGAATACAGGATGAGAAAACACAAATTTTTTATAAGTTTATCAAAAATTTTTCATATTACAAAAAAAATTATTTGCTAAAACCACGAATTTATTTGAATTACAAATTATTTTTGGATTTAAAGGAAAAAAATTGTAGTTTTATCAAAAAAATTTGTGTATTGTACAATGCATATTTATAAACTTTTGGAAAAGTTTTCTTTTTTTCAGTGAACCGATCAAAACGCTGCTCGGTAGCGTTAGCACATCAATGTTAATGTATGCGGCACCGATATGGGTCTCAGCGGTAAAAACGCCATTTTATGTTAGACCTATCAAAATGGCTTATGGACTGACATAGCTGCGCATATTCGTGCTTTTTGCACGCTATCTGATGAGGCTGTAAATGTTATTGAGAGTAGGATGCCGATCGATATTACAGCAAAAGAGGTATTGGGTCTGCGTATAGCAACACAAAATGATAGTAACCGACGAACACGCGAATAACTCATCATAGACAGTTATATAGAATGGCAAGAAAAATGGAAAGCTTCCACCAACGGATGATGGACCTTTGTGTAAGACCTTTTTGCTTATTGGTTTGTATTTAGAAGCTGATTTGTATTCCGAAAACTTAAATTTCTTATTACTAATAAGTTTGTTATTTACTAATTACTTTGTTATTTCTTGCAAATCAAGATTGTTTTGTGTTGTTTTTAAGTAGTTTTTACTATAGTTCCAGTATTATTATTTTTGCAATAAATTTGAAAATATAAATTCTGATTTCTAATTATTTTTACATGCATATTACATGAAGAAATATAACAATTTGAAGTTTTGACGTAAAATCATTATTTGACCCAGATGATCTCAGGCCATGGATGTTTTCGTGAGTGCTTATACAAATTTAAGAACGTAACGGACCCAAACTATCTCTACTGTGAGGGAAATGACGAGAACGCAGAGCAAGTGCTAATCAAATGGGGAAATTTTGCAAACGGACGAAGACTTATTTAAGCCTCATGGAATTTATTCTGAGCTCAAAGGACAACTGGGACATAGCGAATGAAATCATCACAAGTATGATTAACTGACTGAGACAAGACAAACAAAGAGCACCCATACTCAAGACTACGCAGCAAAACCACGACAACAAAGCACTATAATAAACGAGAGAGTACAACAATACTACAGTCAATCCCTACCCGGTGATGGAATACCTTAATTGGTGGTATCGCAGGGATACAACTGGATCACGAGTAAGGGAGATGTTTTTATCCATTAAAAATCCGTGGGTGACACTTGGAAGGTCGTGTTCCTCGTGATTTTGAAACGTTTCCTCTTCCTACGAAAAACAAAAAAATAGTAATACACACATACACACACACACTGTTCAAAATATTTGTATTTGTAATGTTCAAAATATTTAGTATTTTTGATGAGGCGTTATTTCATAAAATTGTTATACCACTTTTCATGACGCAAAATAATTTGTTTTTTCTATTAAGGCACGAATATGGATGTTTCATATTAAAATTTCTCTGCAGTCCTTTTTCAATTTAATATGGAAATCTAAAACCAAACTGATGGCCAAAATTTTTAATTGAATTAAACAACTTTAACAAGAATTCAATGTTTTAAATAAATAATGGATTTCAATTGTACCTCTGCGTAGTGTTCTTCATTTTGTTGCAGCAAATCTACACATAATTCAGCTAAATGTATTAAATCTTCTAGCTTTTTACTTGGCGGTACAATCACTTCACCTCTTAAATCGTCTTAGTAAAATAATGTCAATAGTAAATTAAAAATGAAAGAAACCCAATTTCGGTTAAAATAATTCCAAAGCTTACCTTCAATTTTCGCTTCGGACGACAATCTTGTGTAATTCACTAATGCTGCAGTTTCTAGACATTTTTTAATCATTGTTCGAACTTCTTCCGGTTGAACTGGTGTTACAATATCTTTCATTAGAACACGTTCCAGGAGTGATAATGTTGATTTTAATGCACCTTCAGGTCGACCAAAAGGAAAATAAAATCTGAAAAGTAAAAGACCAAACCATATTATTGTGAATTAATTTTAATGTTAAAATTTTTACCGAAAATTAGTTATTTGATATTCCAATAAAACACGTAATCTTTCTTTCACATCCTGAAATTTTTCTTTTTCTTCGTGTGTTATACTACCAACACCATCTGGACGATTACCATGGACATGACTAGCACAAAATGCGAATGAGAAATGAATTAAAGTTGGGTCGATCATAACATTTTTTTCCGCACGGTCTAATAAATCTGATAAATAGCATAAATGTCGATAACATCCCCGAACACCGTATCGGGCACAATATTCATCTAAAACAAAAACTTGACCTGGGCTAAACCAACCTAATGATGCATATGGATCATTTAATCGATAATCAAGAGTAAAATTTTGTAATAATTTGAATAACGAAGCATGATCGAATGTGCATGGATCAGCGCTAATAAAATCTTCCATTCCATGTTTTCTAGCTTTATCTGCATCTATAGATAATAAAACAAATTTTGTATGATGATGAATGATTTTAGGAAGTAGTTGTACAAACCACCCTGTAGCTTTGATATTGTTGAATTCTTGTCTTGAGTTACTGGTGGTGTTGGCTTATGTGATTGACCTGTTGCTCGGTATAAGGCCATTACCCATAAGCTGCACTCATTTTCGTCGTCACTTGCATATAATACGCTATCACCTTCACGAACTGCATTAAAAAAGAATCGTCCACCTTCTAGATCCATTCCCACCATTAAATTTGCTGTAAAATATATACTTTTTGTAAGAAAAATACATCTATAAGCTAAATTAAATAGAGCAAATATAGACAAACAGATAAAAACTTTTAAATATATAGGGTTGTAGGGCTTTTGTTATTTTTGTATTTAAAGCTCATGTTTTTCATAAACAAGCATGTAGACTCAAGATGTTATTATTTTACATATGTTCGTAGAGTTAATCAGACTAAAATACACTAGAATTAGGTAATTGAATTACAAAAAACAGAAATACCTAATGAGAAAAAATTCACCTTAAAAGTAACTAAATAATGATGAAATTTCAACTTTGATATATCATCGTCTCGGTAGGTTAGTTGGATAGCGTGTCTACCAAAACTGATTCCGTCCAGCCATGACACTGACGAGGATAGTTCAAAATCCAATCCGATACACGTAAAAGAGTTTTCTCTGAGAATAATTCAAAATATGCTTTCGAATTGAAAAATTCAAAATAACTTAATTAAGTACTCAGAAAATCTCTAATATATAATTCAAAATTGTTCAATATTCAAATCTAGGAAATTAAAAATTATTCGCATGTAGACTGTTCGCGTGTAGACTGTTAATATGTCAATTTTTTGGTGCCATCCATAAGTCTCAAAATTATAATTTGATGAATTTATTTATTCATTTTATTAGTGGAGGTTTACTTGTTAAGTAGGGTGTTCTTCATTATTGGCAATTTTTAAGAAAAATATAAAAATACTATGCTGTGACCGAGCTGTGTTCGAGCACGGAACCTCAAAGTCGCCTTTAACTGACACTGCTTAATGTAGTATACTAGTACCATAGTATATTTAGTAATATTTAAAAAATTAAAAATCTGCAAATCAAATTTAACTAACCACTAGCTGCTTCTATATAATCAACCGTGTATCCATCCAGTTGCATCATTTCAGATGGTTCCGATTTTTTTTCTTTATAGCTACACATAGCAAACGTATATTGTGACACTTGAACCAAAACAAAATAACGTTTTTTCCATTTTTTCCATACACCTTTACCTATTCCATATAAATAACCACAGTGTTTCATATTTAACGGTTTATCCATGCGACATGCAATTTTAATTCTCAAATCTTGATCTGGTAAATTTTTAGGCACTGTCATTCGATGCCATTCCGGTGATTTAGATGACAATGGTGTAGGTCTTAATATGACTTTACCTAGTTCCTTATCTTCAAGTGCTAACATACCGGGATTTTCGGTATACAATTTAACTTTAACAATAGGCAGAGGGTGTGTTGTTGTGAAATCACCTTGTGTGTCCCACCTAGAAAATTCAAGGTTTAATTCAAAAACATAGTTAGGTAACGTAAATAATTAACAGTTCTTACATTGGTTTTGAAGCTTCAGCTTGATCAGTTTGTAGTTTCTCACCATTTTCAACTTCCATTGTGCAATAAACAATACGATTAGGTGCCAAAGATTTCAAACCTTTAACCTCCATTACAACTACTTCTAGTTGAAATGTAAGCACGACATCTAGTTTTGTTAGTTGTGTATCACTATCTGCTGAATCATTTTCTTGTTTAGCCAAGGATCCTTGTGACCTGAGTATCATTTTTCTAGATTTATGTTACAAATCATAGTTTGTAATAAAGCGTTTTTGATATTTTTGTAATGATTGTTGTGTGATTATGGTGGTGAATGTTTAATTTTTGTAATGTTAGAATGATATAAACTTAGATAAAAAAAATAAAATAAATCACCAATTGTATCGCTTGTCAGAAATATTGATGATCTTGAGCTATGTTTCCTGTAGTACTACACAATATTACTGCAGTTCGTTGAGCTTCACTGTCTAAAAGTCAGTGCAATAAACCCGAACTGTACAGAATTTAAACCTTACCTCGAAAAATCGTAGATTTGATGTGAATAAAAATGTTTAGACAGTCAATGTAAGCTCTAGGCATTTATTTGAAAGTCAACTAAAATCTGGCTAGTGCACATCGGGTCAAAATTCTATTAATGCACAGCACAGTATGTACAGCACAAAATGCACATCAGAAACAATCGTAAAAAGCAATATCAAAAAACTTGTCAAACTAGAACAATACTGAATATTAAAGCTGATAAAACTTCGTCTGACTTGCTTGTCAATCGTATCTCAAAAGCTTTGTGATAGTTCACTTCTAATACGTTTCTCAAATAAATCTATTTATAATTATAACACTTGCAAAGTAAGCTCCCTGAAGTGCTGCCTTTCTCATTTTAACGAGTTATAAAGCTACAGAGCTTTGTAACTAAAATGTCACTTGATGAAAATATCCATTATTATATCCTATTTTTCCTAGATTCCTAGTCACTTTGGCCTAACCAACCTTAAACGAAATTTAATTTTGTTCAAATTGGTTAAATTCAAAAATATTATTATCCCGAGCAGAAATTACTTAGGGAAAGCCTCAGTTAGGGCGTTATCAGGTCAGTCCAGAAAGAGCAAGCCTTATAAGGGCAATCTGATGTGGTCCTGTTCCGGGCCTGATTTACCATACCTTTTTATGGTTAACCTTATTTGAATATATCAAGCCCTGATTTGGTTTTGTACTTGAACCCTAGCTGAAATTTTAATTTTTTGAAATTCTCTAGAGCATTATCCATTTTAGAAATATATAGTTAAAATCGTTTCATGCATGTTTTAGTTATCTCTTCTCTGCTGAAAGACTATAAGAAAAGTAATTAAGGTGGTTAAAACATATAAATTTTTTCCATTGTTACTTTTTTATTCCATTGTTACTTTATTATTAGTGAAGTGGGACGACCAAATATTTATTTTTGCCCAAATTTTGGAAATTGATAATACTCCATTAGAAAATGATTTCGTAATTTTTTTAGATTTTTTGGCCAACCCCTTTGCCGTCGGTGACGGTCACAAATTTCTGTTTTTTTCGTGAACAACAAACGTCTTTATTTTGTAGGCAGTTTAACGCGTAAACAAATTTTTTAGAAATATATTAATTCGTTATAATTTTTTCCGTAGAATACGATAAAAATATTAAAAAAATTTTTGAGGTTAGTTTTTTCCTTATTTTGAGGTTTTAAAGTATGAAATCATTTTTTCGGATTGTATGACACGTTTTTCTTAAAATTATGTTTTTTAAATTTAGTTTGAAATATGCACTTTCAAATAATTTTTATCGCGTGATGGAAGTAGTATCGATGTGAGCGCTAGAGGGCGCTGAAAGTTAAGAACCACCCCAAAACCAGTTTTCACGATATATCTTGTGCTGTATAATGAAAATTAAAATTCAAAGAATGTTTATATGAAAATCGTAGTCACTAAATCCCAATTCAGGGTCAAATTATTAAAATTCAAAATAGCGGCACCAATATGGCGGCTAATATTTTTGAAATTATCGATTTTTGAAAATCGAAAAATGTATTCGTAATCTACGTAAAATTTTAAACCAAAATTATTAGGTACAAAATTTTCCTACATGGAGCTATTTCCGAGGAAAAAAATCATAAAGTTTTAGAACTACGTGAAAACCTTGTTTTTTTTTATTCAGCGCCCTCTAGCGCTCTCATCGATACTACATCGATACTACTTCCATCACGCGATGAAAATTATTTGAAAGTGCATTAATAAAGAAAATTATTTGAAACTAAGTTTAAAAAACAAAAATTTAAAAAAACAACGTGTCATACAATCCGAAAAAATGATTTTAAACTTTAAAACCTCAAAATGAGGGAGAAAACTACCCTCAAAAATTTTTTTAATATTTTGATCGTATTTTACGGAAAAAAATATAACGAACTAATATATTTCTAAAAAATTTGTATACGCGTTAAACTGCCTACAAAATAAAGACGTTTGTCGTTCACGAAAAAAATTCAAATGTTTGACCGTCACCGACGGCAAAGGGGTTGGCCAAAAAATCTAAAAAAATTATGAAATCGTATTCTAATAGAGTACTATCAATTCCCAAAATTTGGACAAAAACAAATTTTTGGTCGTCCCACTTCACGTGGAATGCCCCATGTATAAATATATATTAGGGTCTGGTCCAGATATTCTAATCAGGTCCTGATCCAATTATCTCAATCAGGGTCTGGTCCGATTATCCTAATCAGGGTCTGATTCTTTAATCTCAATCAGAACCTGATAGGGAAAAATCGTTACCCTCATGATCTGGCTGCCCTACCAATGCCTGGTCCGGACTAGGGCAAACCTGATCAGGTCTTTATTTGAGCGGACAAATTTCTGCTCGGGATGTTGATCAACTGTACTATCATTATTAAATATGAGTGATCCAAAGATCAATAATTTCAAATGCAAAATGGGACGCTAAAAAACAGTTCGGTAATAACAAGTCTAATGACAGTGGAGAAGTTCAACCTAATTAAATAAAAATAAGGGACGATGAAGTTTTAACTTCGAAATAGTTATCATCTTAGTGGCTTAATTGATAGCGTGTCTGCCAATGAATTAAATATGGTACTGATGCAAATAAAATTCATCCGAAATACGTAAATGTGAAATGAAGGTTTCCTTTGAGTAATTGCCTACCGTACCGATAAGAAAATATACCAAAATTAATAGATGAGATATGGAAAAGTATGTTGCAGATAAAAACAGGCTTAAACTCGTTGCGTTAAACTATAGAAGGCAGGTGCCAGGACGACTTTTTGGAAAACCATTTCCTAGAGTTTCTTATAAAATGGGGTAGATTTTTGTAGAACGCTTGGTAAGGACTTCACGACAAAACTTTTTTGGTTATCATTGATATATTCAAAGCATTTATCAAATCATGGCACAACGATTTTATGCGTAATTTGCGTTACTATGTATTGGACGAGAAATTGATTTATATTTTACCGATATATCTGAGCAAAACCTTCGATGCTTAAATATTAACAATATCTCATCGAATGCCTTTTCAACTGATGTGGGAGTTTCCCAAACTGCCGTTTTATCTCCAACTATTTTTTTTATAAATAAAATGTGGATTTGACGAGTTTCTACCAAAATATTATGGATAAACGATATCAAATTGACTTGACTCAAAGTTGCAAAACTTATTGCGTCCCACCATAGGCATTAATTGCAGACCACCCTTTATCTTACGGTTCAAATAAAAAAAAATAAATTGTTATCTTTTATCGTGATGATTTTCCACAGAGTCTCTTGTCTTTGAAACTCTTTATCTGGGTGGAGTTCAAATTAGCGTTCATACATTCTACTAGGAAACGTAATTTATAATCCTTATCCTAATTGTCAACGTTTCATAAACATAAACAAAATAAATTTTATATGAATTTTTGTTATTGAGTTGTTTTACTTATCTTTTGTTTTGCTTAATGCCTATGAATATATGTACTAAATTCAAAAGAAACAATTACTGTACCTGTGATTATACCGTTTAAGTTTTTGTAAACCATATTTTGAATCCATTGATCCTTTTGAAACTGGTAGTGATTCTAAATTGGCCATTAGCAAATTTATTGAAGATTTTAATTCTTCGATATACAACGACTCCATTTCTTTTAAAACAAATTTTGGCATTAATTTTCGGTTTCTTTCCATTTCGGAAACTCTTTGCATGCGTCCATCTAATTCTCTTCGGATAGCGGCAGCTTGTTCATCAGCTGAGTCCAGCTAATTCGAATAGATTTTTTAAAATTTTTTTATGAACATTACATTTTACTAAATTTTAATTGTACCATTAATGCATTGAATAAAATTTGATGTTCGAATTTCTTAACACCTAAAATCTGCTGAAACATATCATAAAGTTGTTCCTTTGATAAAATAAGTTCACTATTTAACGGTTGTTGCATTCTTGAAGGACGTTTTGTATCTTCATCACCTTAATACCAAACTAAAATTATATACCTTCAATTCATACAAAATATATTTACCTGTTCCTTTTAAAATACAATCAAACTTAGCCATCCATGATGTCAAAACAGTTTCTTTACTCAAACCATCAATTTCTGGTAAAGATCTAACCCTTTTTTCAATATTATTACGAAAAACTTCACGAAAATCATATTGTGAGCATGCACCGGATTGCACCATTTTGATGACACGTTCAGATTTCAAAAAAACATCATGATAGCTTTGTACCGCATTTTGAAATGCTTCATCGGCCATAATTTGGGTTTCACCTTTTAAAAAGGCTTGAAATCTAGATGTTATTTGTTCTAAATTTTGTTTTGTGATTTTGATTTGTCGTCGTGTCATATCAGTTGGTTGTTTTGCATTAAATGGGTATGCAACACAACGTGAAACAAATACGTAAAGTTGAATTCTTCGCTTTCGTTCTTCTTCTTCTCGTTCCTGTTTTTCCTTATAATGGAAATATAAATACAAAATTAATTTAATATTGCAATAATTATTTATTATACAGTTTAAGAATATTTTGTTATAGTGTTAACAACCAAAAACTAAGTTAGCATGAAGCTTTTAAGATTAAAAGAAAGTAAAAACTATAGAGAAAAACATGAGTGTTAAGAGCTACCCTCATAAAAATATTGCTGATGCATAGGCTGACTTCACCACAGCTCTGGAAACATGGTGTTCTGGATATATAATGAGCTAATATCCATCAAATGCTTTAATTAAAAGCAAACCAATGTTATAGATTTCGCGTAGTTCTAATTATAAAAATATTAAAGAAAACAGAAGTATCGCATCAAACATAAATTCTGTTGTACGAGAAAAAGTAAAATAAAAATTTTAACCGGAAGTGGCAAACAGGAAGTTAGGATGCACAACTGTTGTGAACTATACTAAATGGTTATGTATCAACTTTCATCTAATTCGATTATCAGGTACAGATGTTATTGAGCTTTCAAACAAACACGTATATGGGACAGCCCCCACTACTTTGTTTACTATCGCTCAAAAACTAATCAGTTCCTTGCCATACATAGTACATCTTTTTCCAAAGTGTCATCAAAATTTACTCACGAACGGATGCTGTGTGCTCCCAACAAACATTGAAAAAATTGTGACACAGTAAACAGGTGCTTGGAAGGCCCCCAACCACTTACTTCAATATTGTCCAAAAACTAATCAGTTCTTTGTTATATTTAAGTCACCATCTTTTTTCTGATTGTCATTAAAATAAATTAATGAGTGAAGTCTGTATGCTCCCAGCAAACTTTAAAAACAAAGTGAAAAGTCAGCATTTGTATGGTAGACCCTCTGCCACTTTGATCAATGTGTCCCAAAAGATGATAATTATCTTCTCACACTAATTGAAACCTTTTCCATAAGTTTCATCATAATCACTTCATTATTGTAGGCTGTAGTGTGCATAAAGACACTGAAAAAACTGCAAAAAATTACAAAAAATTTTTTTACTGGAAGTGAAAAACCGGAAGTTGGGATGCAGAAATGTTGTGAACCATACTATATGCTGATGTACCTAGTTTAATTCAATTCGATCATTAGGTACAGATTTTATTGAGCTTTCGAAAAAACCGGTGCTCCGGGTACCCCACACAACTTTGCTCACTTTCGCTACTAATCTAGGAACTAATCAGTTCCTTGTCATCTTTTCCAAAGTGTCATTAAAATTCATTCACCAACGAATGTTTTATGCTCCCAACAAATATAAAAAAAATTGGGTAAAAACCACCTGTTGTATGGTGGACCCCCAACCCTTGATCCAATGTACTCCAAAAGCTGATAAATCTTTCTCATGATACTTGAAACCTTTTATCAACGTTTCATGAAAATCGATCGGTAATTGTAGGCTACAGTAGGGCTAAAACCCTTGAAAAAAAACTTTTTAACCAGAAGTGACAAATCGAGTTGGTATGCAGTAATATGGGAAACTGTACTAAAACCTTATATACTAAGTTTCAATAAGATCATAAGCCGGAATTAGAAGTTGTTCAAGATTTAAACTGAGAGGTGTTCGGGAGACCCCCGCCATTTTGTCCAAATTTGAAATGGATCCAGATCTTCTACTTTCAAGTGAACTTGTATCATTTGCCAAAGTTTCATCAAGATCCTATGTAGAAAGGTCACCCACACACTCACACATCCACACACCCACACACCCACACACCCACACACCCACACACCCACACACCCTCGCATATGCAGACGTACACCAAAATTTTTATTGGCTACTTAGATAGAGGATTGTCCAAAACAAAAGAAAAAACAAAATTTAGGGTATGTAAGATTTTTTCTTTCACGATAGATTGCCTTACTTCACACAATTTAAAATTGTGGTGAAGTAAAAAATCGAAAGAAATCGATAGAAAACGATTGAAAACGATTGAAAACGAATAGTTTTCTATCGTTTCTATTCGTTTCTATCGGATTTAATAGTTTTAAACGCATAGACTATATCTGCCAGATAGAAAATATTACATAGTCAAAAATTCATATTTCTTTCGAAATTCCAATAACATTGTAAAAATTAAATAAAATCAAACTTTTTTCAAAATTCTAAAAATATTCCGAAAATTATTACAAAGCCAAAGATTAAACTTTTTTCAAAAATTCTGAAAACATTGCAAAAATTATAACAAAATCAAAGATTGAAACCGTAATCTATCGTAACCTATAGGATTTTTCAGTTTTCGGTTTCAATGGTTTTTCTACGATAGAATTTCTATCGTAGTTAATCGTTTTGAATCTGAAGATCACGATTGAAATTTTTTTTGGTGAAATTGAAAAAGTTTTGAATCGGTTTCCATCCGACATTACATATATAGCACCAATCGTAACTTATCGTATTTTTCCGTCATTAGATTTCTATCGAGCTGAATCTGAAATTTACGATTGAGATGTTTTGAGGAGAAATCAACCAATCGTAATCTATCGTTATCTATAGCATTTTTTACTTTTCGGTTTCAATGGTTCTTTACGATAGAATTTCTATCGCAGTTAATCGTTTTAAATCTGAAGATCACGACTTGAAATATTTTGGTAAAACTGAACAAGTTTTAAATAGTTTTTTATCGTACATTCTATATGTAGCACTAATCGTAACCCATCGTATTTTTCCGCCATCAGATTCCTATCGGTTTGAATCTGAAATTTACGATTGAAATTTTTTCAAGAAAAACAAACCAATCGGCATCTATCGTCACCCATGGGATATTTCAGATTTGGTTTCAATTGGTTTTTTACGATAGAATTTCTATCGTTGTAAATCTTTCTGAATTTGAAGTTTTTGATTGAAAGTATGTCAAAAAAATGATTTTCATTTACTTTTTCAACCAATTTTTTGGAAAAAAATGTAGCTGTGTGTACTTGTATGACGTAAATGTGACATGGAAATTTTTGAATTTGTTATAGTTTTTGAAATATTTTTGGAATTATGAAAAAAGTTTCAATCTTTGATTTTGTAAGAATTTTTGGAATATTTTTAGAATTTTGGAAAAAGTTTGAATATTTGAATTTTTGAGAATTTTTGAAATATTACTAGAATTTTGAAAATGGTTAAATATTTGTTTTTATTCTAAATGTTGGAATTATTTTGGAATTTTGAAAAAAGTTTCAATTTTTGATTTCGTTATAATTTTTGCAATATTTTCAGAATTTTTAAAAAAAGTTTAATTTTTGGCTTTGTAATAATTTTCGGAATATTTTTAGAATTTTGGAAGAAGTTTGATTTTATTTAATTTTTACAATGTTATTGTAATTTCCAAAGAAATATGAATTTTTGACTATGTAATATTTTCTCGAAACGCTAAATGGAGAGGTTTTTGAGTAGTTTGCTGATTGTATCATCTTTTCTTTGTTTTTACAATCAGCGTTCATGCTCCATGTAGGAGTGTTGCCAGGCTAATCAGCTTTGAATATTCACCACGGTCATTCGCAACAGCGACATAATTACCATGCAGCTGATTTTTTTAAGGTCGTTTATTACGTCGGTCTCCCATGTAGTTGGGGTCTACCTCGCGGTCATTCACTCCGTGGGGTACTAACGTACATTTGTCTAATCATTTCAGACTGTAAATCGGCTCGTAGAACATGCCCAAACCAAACAATCCTATTAGAACGGATACAACCTATTATATCAGGACCCTCAAGAAGGTCTCTGATCTCAAAGTTATACCGGGTTCTGTACTCTCCATCGTCTGTCTTAAGTGGACCAAAAATGTAGCGTAGGATCTTATTTTGTTTTCTTCATTAATTATTGCTTGGTTAAAACAATATAGCTAGCCACAAAGTATAAATATGCTATACGGTGGCATTCAAAATTATAATTTCAAAAATATGGAGGGGCTGAAATCTCACAGCTCTGAGATATCAAGACTTCGGTCTGGGTTAAGGATTTTGATATAGTTTTCGGCAAAAAACTTTTATGAGGACATGGTTTTTAGTTTTGGGCAGCGATGTAGATCAAACATAACTCTTTGTTAAAGTACAAGTATTTTTTTATCTCTGTTTAGAAATTTATTACAAAACTAACACGAAACATCAATACGATGCCGGAAAATTATAAAAGATCATAAATTAACATAATTTAGTGAAAAGATGATACACTCAGCAAACTACTTAAAAAAATAGAGAGCATTTAGCGTTTCGAGAAAATATTACAAAATCACAAATTCATAGCTCTTTCAAAATTCCAAAAATATTGTAAAAATTAAATAAAATCAAACTTTTTTCAAAATTCCAAAAATATTCCAAAACTTAGAATAAAATCAAATATTTAAACTTTTTCTAAATTCCAATAATATTCCTAAAATTCTTAAAAATTCAAACGTTTCCAAAATTCTAATACTATTGCAAAAATCATTACAAAATCAAAAATTGAAACTTTTTTCAAAATTCCAAAAATTATAATAAACTCAAAAATTAAAAATTTTTCAAAATTCTAAAAATATTCCAAAAATTCTTACAAAATCAAAAATTAAAACTTTTTCCACAATTCTAAAAATTCTTACAAAATCAAACATACAAACTTTTTCAAAATTCTAAAAATATTTCAAAAACTATAACAAATTCAAAAATTTCCATGTCCAATTTCATTTTCAATTACATTTACGTCATAAAAACAGCTACATTTTTTTTCCAAAAAATTGACTAAAAAATTAAATGAAATCATTTTTTGACACACTTGACATTATTGTTTTGACAAACTTATAATGCCATAATTCTCTATAGTAACAATAAAATCGAGGTAGCGAAATCCGAAATTCGACGTCCACGCCGTGCTGCCTGGGTAATGCTGACAGAATTAGGTTGGTGTATTAGAGACAAGCAGAGTAAAAACTGCTTAGTCAATGACGCTACATCACGGCGAATTGGCGCCTTAAAACCAATGTGACTCAAGCGTCTGTTCTCCATGTCAGGGGCGGCTTGGAGCGGGCGTCTGTCTTGAATCAAGCGGCTCGCTATATAAACGTGTAAAAAGGTTGTTTCTGGTGACCTTAATATGCAGAACGGACCCATTCACGACAATTTGGGTTGGGCCTAAGGTTAACACCCTAACCCCGGAAAAAAACTCATATGTTAAATTTGGTTATCAGAAAAAGAATAACAGACCCGGACAAAAAAACACAATTTTACCTGGACGTGAAAAAGGACCAGACTACCGAATCGGAACGTGGAACGTGCGCAGCCTGAGCGCTCCTGATGCTCTTATAAGTCTGGAAACAGAGGCTGAGAGGTATAGGATGGATATTATTGCTCTACAAGAAATTAGACAGCCGATAATCGGAAAACAAGATTTAGATAGTCACTCTCTATATTGTAGTGGTCATCCTTCCCGAAGAGAATTTGGTACTGGCTTTCTTGTTGGTGCACGCATACAAGAAGCCGTGATGAAATTCATCCCGGTCAGTGAGAGGATCTGCTACCTACGTGTACGTGGTACATATAACAATATTTCTCTTATTGCCGTGCATGCACCTACTGAAGCTAAGACCGTCGACGAGAAGGATAATTTCTACATAGCACTGGAAGAGGTTATGAAACAAACACCAACACGCGACTTCATTATGGTTCTTGGTGACTTTAATGGACAGGTTGGAAGAGATATCTCTTATGGAAATGTGGTGGGTCCCAACAGCCTGCATTTGAATTCGAATGATAATGGTGAGAGAATGACTGAGTTTGCATTATCAAATAATTTGAGAATTGCCAGTACGTTCTTTCCGCATCGATCGATTCATAAACAGACTTGGGTCTCACCGAATGGAAACACTCGAAATCAAATTGATCACGTTCTAGTAACAGCAGGTTTCTTTTCGAGCGTTCGGGATGTGCGATCCTTTAGAGGTGCATACATCGGAAGTGATCACTTCCTTGTATGTGCAACGATAAGGTTCCACTTCCCAAATCCAGGCATTCCAAAATTCAATCAACGGAAACGTTTTAACATCTCATCATTAAAGAATGCTGAAACAGAAGAGAGATATCAAATCCATATTGCCGAAACATTGGAGAAATCAGAAACCATTAATGGAGACGTCGATAAGTCATGGTATTTGCTCAAAGATGCTGTTTTAAGCGCTGCTGAGGGAATACTTGGACGACCACAGAACCACTCCCAGAAGCCATGGATGGATCAAGCATGCCTTGACGCTATTCAATACAAAAGAGATTGCTATCTGAAGTGTCTACAAGGACGCAACACCAGGTCCACGAAGGAAAACTATAAACTGGCAAGACAAGCCGTTACAAAGCTATGTAGACGAGCGAAGAGAGAATGGTGGAAGAGACAGTGTGAGGAGATTGAAAGCTTCAATAAGGAACATCAATCGCGTAACTTCTTTCAACAGGTTAAAACCTTAAAGAAGGGCCCTCAAACTAGATCAACTGCTATTCAAAAGATGGGGAGCTACAAGTAGACCTTAAAAATATTTTAGATACTTGGGCCGCTTATTTTGAGAATCTTCTCAACTTAAGTGACCAGCAACAAGTCGGACGACGAGCAAAGCTTATTCGTGCGTCAAAGGTACATGTAGACGAACCCACCAAAGAGGAATTCGATACGGCGCTGTCAAAACTAAAATGCAATAAAGCACCTGGTATCGACGATATAACATCCGAAATGATTGTACATGGTGGCGAAACTCTATCCTTAAGATTGTTTGAACTTGTTCAAATGATCTGGCGGACTGAAACCATGCCACAGGACTGGAACACAGCTATGCTGATACCAATCCATAAAAAAGGTAATCGCCTACAATGTGCAAACTACAGAGGAATCGCTCTCCTCTGCACAGCATATAAGATCTTTTCCTACATTTTGCTATCCAAAATCAATCCTTTTGCTGAACAACTGTTTGGAGAATATCAGTGTGGCTTCCGGCGGGGCCGAGGTACCACCGATGCACTTTTCTCGATAAGGATGATTTTGGAAAAGTGTCGAGAGTTCAACATACCTGTGCACCAACTTTTCATTGATTTCAGGCAGGCCTACGACTCTCTCGAACGAGAGACTCTATGGTCTGCTCTGGTGTCGATGGGAATTCCTGGTAAACTGGTATCACTATGCAAAATGACAGTACAGAACTCTCAATGCTGTGTACGAGTAGAGAACGAAATATCAAAGTTTTTTAAAGTCGACTCCGGTTTAAGACAAGGTGATGCTATCTCTCCTATACTTTTTAATCTAGCCTTGGAATATGTGTGCCGTCAAAAAAAACTACCGACTAACAACAATATCTTGTCAATAAACTCAGTACAGATGATTGCTTACGCTGATGATGTTGTCATCCTCGGCCGAAGTGAAGCTGTTATGAGTGAGACTTTCAAGTCGCTTGAGAGTGGTGCTAGGAAAATTGGTCTGCAAATTAACTACAATAAAACCAAACATATGAATGTTTCAAGAGAGGCTGAGAAGAAAGATTTGATGTGCGGCGATGAACGAATTGAGGGAGTTGAATCTTTTAAATATTTGGGATCAATGCTTGACTCAAACAACAGCATACTTACAGATATAAAAGCTCGAATCGCTGCAGGTAATCGAACTTTCTACTCAATTAAACCTCTCCTTGGATCTCCGTATGTATCAGCTAACACCAAGCTCAAGTTATACAAGACATTGATTAGACCGGTTGTGATGTATGGGTCACAAACGTGGACCCTTACACAGAATGACGAATCGCATTTATCTGTATTTGAGCGTAAGATCCTACGCTACATATTTGGTCCACTTAAGACAGACGATGGGGAGTATAGAACCCGGTATAACTTTGAGATCAGAGACCTTCTTGAGGGTCCTGATATAATAGGTTGTATCCGTTCTAATAGGATTGCTTGGTTTGGGCATGTTCTACGAGCCGATTCACAGTCTGGAATGATTAGAAAAATGTACGTTAGTACCCCAGGGAGTGGTAGACCGCGAGGTAGACCACGACTACAATGGGAGACTGACGTAATAAACGACCTTAAAAAAATCGGCTGCCATGGTAATTATGTCGCTGTTGCGAATGACCGTGGTGAATATTCAAAGCTGATTAACCTGGCAACGCTCCTACATGGAGCATGAACGCCTTTTAAAAAAAAAAAAAAAAAACAATAAAATCATGTCATACAAAATATACATAGGATACGGATACCCCTTTTTGAATTTTCATAGAAAAACTTTTACAAGTTCCAATAGTAACATACTGTTCGCGATTTCTTAGGTAGCTTTCGAAGAATGTAATTGTTTGTCTCGAAAAGCCTATTTTATGCAGCTAAGGAAGTAGTAATGGATACTTAATTGAATCGAAGGCTTGCTTAATATCAAGAAATAGACAAGACACATGCTGTTTTATATCGATCTCTTTACTAATAAAATCAGTCAACGCAAGACATGCTGATGTTGTGTTTTTTTACAGAACAGTTTTTTTACAATTTTTACAGACCATATTGATTTTCAGAGATAACATTTTCGTTGTCAAGAAAAGAAACCAATCTTGACGAAACAATTTTTTCAAAGATTTTTGGAAAAACGCTAAGGGTTGAAATTGGTCTGTAGTTTTGTTTATTAGGCGGACAACCAGACTTATAAATCGGAACAACTTTTGCTAATTTTAAAACATCTGGAAACTGATTTTTACTAATGCAGTCATTTATGAGTTTGCAAAGGACGATACTTAAATTATTCTGAAAATATTTAGCAAATTTAGATGAAATTGCATCAGGACCCGATGCCGAATTGTTTTTTAAGCTATTTATAATATTTTGAATTTCAGAGACGTTTGTGGGTTCTATTGCAAAGTGACAACAACGTACACAGTTATCTTGACAAAATTCATCCGAATAATTGATTGTACTCGCACCCAAATGTGGGTAATCAGTGAAATACGTGTTAAACTCCTCTGCAATTAGCACCTGATCTCTAACGATTCTCGAATTCTTCACAAGACAGATTGAATTAGATGTGTCAGCATGTTTATTAAAAACTGTGGATTTCAAAAAGTCCCAAAATTTACACGGCGAACCGTTACATTTATTAAATTCACGAACATTAAACTCTTTTTTAGCTGCGATGATTTGGTTTTTTGCTAGTTTACAAAACAATCCATTCTTGTAATTTTTTTTTTTTTGATAAAATGTGATGATGTGTAGTAGGCATTACAATATGTGTCACAACAACACATAAAAACCTTTTAAGACCAAGGTTCCACAACAACATGCGTTCTAAAGATGTTAATGGACGCAAATCTGTTTTCTTTTTTGTTTTCTTTTTTAATATTTTTTTGTTAAATAATGGATAACTAAACCATAAATCCTATCACATATAAAATATGACATAGGCCAATATTTCGTGATACTATAGGGAAAATAAAACTAAAATAAGAGGTAAAAAGCAAATTTATTTTAAAAATTTGCAGGAACAAAACTAAAATTGGTTTGCCAATAGTCTAGCTAATGGCATAATCCTTGATTATGGGACGCAGTATATTTTTCAATGATTACAGCTCAAATATATAGTTATATGGAGGCTCGTTTTTTTGAGCAAGCTACAGCGTTCCAGCATCAAGGAATATTCATTAGCTAAGATTGAGAGTGCTACCGTTGACTGAATACAGTTCATCCACTAGCACCCCTAAGATATCACCTTGGCTAGTGATATCTCACTGCTATTGCCAGTGGTATGTGATATCTCACGCTAACTCATATGCCAATAGCAGGGACTGGACTACGCGGGGTTGTCACACCCGTGGATCAAAAAATAGAAAAAAATTAACAAATTAATAAAAACTGATCCCTCCATGCGTACGAAGGGATAATTATTTGGGAAGGGATCATTATTTGGAAATCTTTTCTTATATTTATAAAATCTTTCACGATCGACAATGATTGTTTGAATTTCTTGAGTCATCCAGTCCTTATGTTTATGGCGTTGTGGAACGATTACTTGATGAGTGTTATCATTTATAGTGTCTTGGAGCAAATAAATTACTTCATTAAACGTTTCACAACTCTTAACACACCTCCAATCAAAAGATTTTTCTATGTTAGAATAATCTAGGACAGTTTTGGTACGTTTACAGTGTGGAGGACTAGAGTTGCAGTTAAAGCTCAGTGCGATTCGTTTATGGTCAGACAACGATGTTTCAGTAACACGTAGCGTAGGATCTTTCGCTCAAATACAGATAAACGCGATTCGTCATTTTGTGTAAGGGTCCATGTTTGTAACCCATACATCACAACCGGTCTAATCAATGTCTTGTATAACTTTAGCTTGATGTTAGTTGATACATACGGTAATCCAAGGAGAGGCTTAATTGAGAAGAAAGTAAGATTACCTGCAGTGATTCGAGCTTTTATATCTGTAAGTATGCTGTTGTTTGAGTCAAGCATTGATTCCAAATATTTAAAAGATTCAACTCCCTCAATTCGTTAATCGCCGCACATCAAATCTTTCTTCTCAGCCTCCTTTTGAAACATTCATATGTTTGTTTTTATTTTAGTTAATTTGCAGACCAATTTTTCTAGCACCACTATCAAGCGAGTTGAAAGTCTCACTCATAACAGCTTCACTTCGGCCGAGGATGACAACATCATCAGCGTAAGCGAACATCTGTACTGAGTTTATTGACAAGATATTGTTGTTATAGTAGGTAGTTTCCTTAGACGGCACACATATTCCAGGGCTAAATTAAAAACTAAAGGAGAGATAGCATCACCTTGTATTAAATCGGTGCCGACTTTAAAAAACTTTGATATTTCGTTCTCTACTCGTACAAAGCATTGAGAGTTCTGTACTGTCATTTTGCATAGTGATACCAGTTTACCAGGAATTCTCATTGACACCAGAGCATCCCATAGAGTCTCTCGTTCGAGAGAGTCGTAGGCCTGCCTGAAATCAATCAAGAGTTGGTGAACAGGTATGTTGAACTCTCGGCACTTTTCCAAAATCATCCTTATCGAAAAAAGGGCATCGGTGGTACCTCGGCCCTACTTTAAGCCACATTGGTATCCTCCAAACAGTTATTCAGCAAAAGAGTTGATTTTTGAAAGCAAAATGTAGGAAAAGATCTTATATGCTATCCAGAGGAGAGCGATTACCTTTTTTATGAATTGGTATCAGCATAGCTGTGTTCCAGTCCTGTGGCATGGGTTCAGTCCTCCAGATCATTTGAACAAGTTCAAACAATCTTAAGGATAGAGTTTCACTATCATGTACAATCATTTCGGATGTTATATCTTCGATACCAGGTGCTTTATTGCGTTTTAATTTTAACAGGGCCGCTTCGAATTCTTCTTTGGTTGGTTCGTCTACATGTACCTTTGACGCACGAATAAGCTTTGCTCGTCGCCCGACTTGTTGCTGGTCACTTAAGTTGAGAAGATTCTCAAAATAAGCGGCCCAAGTATCTAAAATATTTTTAAGGTTTACTTTTGGCTCCCCATCCTCGTTTCGAATAGTGAAAAACCCATTGAAAACGATATTGCACTAAAATTCGGCTTTTACGATAAGAAACGATCAAAACGGATAGGAATTAACAGAAAATAAAATAATGTGAAATATCCCATTGAAAACGGTTCAGTTAATTTACAAAAAAACGATAGAAAACGGTTCTATTTTTTCACTAGATTTTCATTTCTATCAGAAAATAACGATAAGAAACACTCAAAATCGATAGAAATTGCATCCGCCACAAAAGGCAAAACGTAAGAGTTCCCATCCGTTTCTATGGGGAAAAAACGATTCCAACCCATTTGTTGCAGCGTAACAGGAATCAACACTAACCATTGAGTTTCATTTGTCTACATATTTAAATTCATAATTTTTACGAAGTCGGCGAAACGATAAATAAAGGGATGCAACCAATTATGTTGCTATGTCTAATCAACTGAATGCATTTTCTATTTTTTGTTTCGTCTCTCTTATTCTTTTTTTTGTTTTTACCTCCTAGAGCATGGTATAACGAATATAAGGTATTCTTGACAGCTAATCGAAAATTTTGTGTGACGTCATCCGGCGTAAATATAAAGAAACAAAAAATGTTTTAATTTGAAAATTAGAGAAAACATAATTTTTACGTTATGGTTTTCCTTATTTTTTTCATTAACAATTTGTTTATTAAGTTTTCTAACTCTAAAGAACATTTTACAGGGTAGGAAATTCGACGTCCACGCCATGCTGCAGGGGTAATGCAGACAGAATTAGGTTGGTGTATCGGAGACAAGCAGAGAAAAACTGCTTAGTCTATTACGCTACATCACGGCAAATTGGCGCCTTAAAACTTCTTATAACCTTAACATCATAACAGAACCATTAACGAAAATTTGGGTTGGGACTGAGGTTAATACCATCACTCCGAAAAAAAGTTTTGTTAAATTTGATAACCAAAAAAAGAATACCAGACACTAACAAAACAACAGAAGTTTTACCTGGACGTGAGAAAGAACCAAACTATCGAATCGTGTGAAACGTGTGCAGCCTGATCGCTCATGATGCTTTAATAAGCCTAGAAACACAGGCTGAGAGGCATAGGATGGATATCATTTCTCTGCAAGATATTAGACAACCAATAATCGGAAAACAAAACTCGATTAGTCACTCTTTATGCAGTAGTGGTCATTCTTCTCGAAATGAATTTAGTACTGATTTCCTTGTTGGTGCACGCATACAAGAAGCCGTGTTGAAATTCATCCTGGTCAATGAGAGGATTTGCTACTTAGGGGTACGCGGTACATAAAACAATATTTCTCTTATTGCCTTGCATGCACCTACGATCTTTTACTCATTAGAGTAATTAAAAGTTTGTCTTTTAAAGTCCAATCATTTTCAGTGAAGTGTGAGGAACAAACTATCTTATAATAAATACGAACATTTTCTTTTTCCACATGGTTCTATCCACTACAAATTGATTTATTTTTCTGAAAATTAAAAACCTTATGTTTTGAGTATGATTTTTCACATTTGTTGAAAACTTTTGCAGGTTTTAACGTAGTTCGGCATTTAAATTTGTATATGTTTTAATAGTAAAACAAATACTAAAGTTCATTAATTAATGAATGAATTAATTTCAATCATTTCATTAACTAATAAATTAACTTATAAATCATACTAAATATATTTTTAATTTAAAAACAATAGCTTTTCTCATTGATAATAACAACAAACGTATTATATAAAACTCTGAATGACGTCAATCAAAATCAAAATGGCATCGCTGTCACTCTAGTGAGAATACCTTATTTTCATTTTACCATGCTCCTAGAGGATAATTTTATATAAAACTCTCTCTCTTGTTTTGACCATTGAGTTGAACACATTCATTGTAAAAATAAAACAATATTATGTAAAGGGTAAATTGAGGAAAAACAAAATAATAAAATATTATGTAAATTGAAATTTTGATTAATCTAAAAATAAAAATTTTCTGAACAAAGGTTTTGTTACATTTTTGTTAAAATCGTGAAGAGATTCAACATTCAACAAATTAGAACATCAAATTATTCATTGGTAGCAGAGCATGGTTTTTACAACCTCTTGAAGGTCATCTTATTGCAACAAAGGTTAACCACAAAACATCATTGGCAGCGTGGTTACAACATTCATGGATAGTGGTAAGTCAAAGATTTTTTATTGGAGAAATTTAATTTAATATTAAATATCAAGTGACGGTGAAGTGCGGATTCCCATAATGGCCCCTAAAAATACTGAAAAGTTAGAAAAAAGGCGAGAGTTGGTATACGAAAAAATTAATAGAATTCGGGATTATGTACATAATTTAAGTGAGGAAAATATAAATGTGTTTCATTTGGAAGTGAGGTTGCAATACTTGTCGGATGAGTTTTTAGAATACAATAAAATTCAAAACGAAATCGAAGCGGTATCCGATTTCGAGGACAATGATAGGTCGCAATTCGACGATAAATTTTTAGATTTAAAAGCTAAAATATTGGAACTGTTACAAAGCGCGAAGCCTAAGGAATCAACTAGTGTAAAGAATCACACAGATAACGTAGTGCGTCGACAAGTGGAATTACCTCCAATTAAATTGCCAAAGTTTGATGGAACTGTGAAAAGTCAATGGTTACCGTTCTATGAAGCTTTCAGATCGTTAATTCATGATAATCAAACTATATCATTGATTCAAAAATTCCACTACTTAAAATCGGCACTCGGATCTCCTGCTATAGTGACATAATTGATTCATTGGATACAACAGCGGCCTTTTATAGTATCGCTTGGGAGTTATTAAAAAAACGTTTTGACAATAAAAAACTTTTAATTAAAGAATATTTATCAAACTTATTTAACTATCCGAAAATGGAAATAGAATCTGTTCACTCACTACGTTCCCTGTTGGATAATTTAACTAAAAATTTAAGATTATTAAGGGACTTAATTTACCAGTAGAGCATTGGGGTGTTTTGATAGTGCACATAGTGGAGCATAAATTGGATTCCGTTACTCGGAAGGAATGGGAAATTAACTCCAATAAGATTGATATTTCCACTTTGAAAGAGCTGCAAACATTTCTAGAAAATCGATGCATCATTTTAGAATCTCTATCGAATGTTCAACTGTGTGAATCGAAAAAATATCCCACTCATAAATCAATTCAAAGGTCAACTCATAATAAAAAATGTGCCTTTGTAATTAATACAAACTTTGTCGTTACTTGTCAATTTTGCAAACTTTCACACAGTATTTTTAATTGTGATAAATTTCTCTCATTATCGGTGGATGATCGGAATATAGAGGTTAACAAATTAAAGTTCTGTGTTAATTGTCTGAAATCATCACATATGGTTAACCGGTGTTGGGCAAGATCTTGTTCAAAATGTAATGGTCGGCACAATTCATTGTTACATAATGACAATGAGGTCAAAATTCTTAAATCAATTTCAAATTTAAATCAGTCAGTTAAAACCCTTGTGTCGTCTCAAGATACACATCCGCAAAATAGCAAGGTAGTTGCCCTTCAGCATTCGAATGTGTTAAATGACGGTACATCAACAGTTCTAATTAATAGTTCTGATTCAAACGGCACTGATGTATATATGAACCGAAGTATATTTAGTACTACAACTAGTCGTCAAATATTTTTGTCTACAACATTAGTTGATGTTCAGGATTCTCAGGGTAATATACATACCTGTCGAGCTTTACTAGATTCCGCATTTCAAGCTAATTTTATGACGGAAGCACTCTGTACTCGCCTTGGTATTAAAAAATCTCCCATGTTTTCTCCAATTTTCGGCATCAATGGACAAAATAGTCAAGTATCGTCTTGTTCAAATCTTAACATTAAGTCAAGAAATTCAAAGTTTTCAGCAGAATTGCAATTCTTAATAATTGAAAAAATTACGAACAGTCTTCCTGCTGTTAAGGTCAATATTTCAAGGTGGAATATTCCAAGATCCATTGATTTAGCAGACCCCTTTTTCCACATACCAGGAAACATAGATTTATTGATTGGAAGTGAAATATATTTCAACCTACTCAATGTTGGTCAGATACAATTAGGTGCAAATCTACCTGTGCTACAAAATTCCAAATTTGGTTGGTTAGTAGGTGGTACACATATATTCGAGCATGCAACTTATCAACATGATGCATCGTTAGTAGCGCCTGTAACATTATTCTCGACTAATGATTTGAATACTCAAATTGCCAAATTTTGGGAACTAGAAAATACGATTCCATTTGAAAAACCCTTCTTGTCACTCTCCGAACAAGCGTGTGAAGAACATTTTGATAAAACCTTTTCTCGAGATCAGAATGGAAAATTTGTGTTAAGGTTACCATTCAAAGAAAATGTTGATTCACTTGGGCAGTCACGAGATATTGCTATTAGGAGGTTGTTGTCCATAGAAAACAAATTAGCCAAGTCACCCGAATTGAGAAAAGATTACCAGGAGTTTATGTCAGAATATTTATCATTAAATCATATGAGTAAATTTAAACCCGAGGATCATAATAAATTTAACGTTTACCTTCCTCATCACTGCGTTATCAAGCAGTCAAGTACATCCACTAAGGTTCGTGTTGTGTTTGATGCGTCAGCGAAAACCTCATCAGGTGTAGCATTGAATGAAACGCTTTGTGCAGGTCCCACTCTTCAAGATGATTTAATTGATATAATGCTTAGATTTCGATTTCACAATATAGTTATGATAGTGTAAGGATCTTTAGAATACTGACCGCTAGCGGTCTGAGGAAACCCACGATGAAGTACCGTAAAAATAAAACACTTCTTCTACTGATCGTGGTCTGTTCAAATCTGACTTTTTTTTAAAACTTTATTCATCTTTTCATTTTTATTTCTTTTATACATTTTTGGTTTATAATTTCAATTTCCATTTAAACAATAACAATTCCATAATATTTTATAACTTCTGAATTACTTTAAATAAACACGATTGCATTTTATTTGTTTTAATACAATTTTGGATTCTTATTTCAATTCTTTTAAACAATAACAATATTTGCTACTTTCAGATTTTTAAATAAACATGACTGCATTTTATTTGTTTTAATGCATTTTTGGATTCTAATTTCAAAACGAAGTAAATATTTTAAACAATAACAATTTCATGATATTTTCTTTTAGCTTACTTAATATAAAAACGACTGCAATTTATTTGTTTTCGTACATTTTTTGATTCTAATTCCAAACATTTTTAAAAGATTAACTAAATATGAAATATTAATTCAAAGGTTAATGATCACATCATACCTTCCCTTTCCCAAGTAAAAATCTTCCAGGATTTTGCAAATTTTAAACTTGTATCTGTAGGCCCCTGGCCTCTCTAGTTGCACTTATAACCTTTTTCTTAAATTCGTTTAAAACTTTTTTAATAATCCACAATATAAAAAATATGACCAACAACATTACTAAACTTTTGACTAAAATATTTGTAGTGGAATGCAATTCCACTTTCTCTTGAGTTAAATTTATTAATTCTTGATGAACAACAATTCCATTATTGTTGGAATCTTTAATAGGCTTACTTTCTGTTTTACCCATTTTGACACACGGCTAAATTTACAATGACTTTAACTTTAAAAACAAATTTACTTTTTAAAAAAATTTACCATTATTATTTATTCCAAAATCATCATTTTTTGATTTTTTTCTAATCCAACAAATAAAAATAAAAAAAATTGAATCTGAAATTTACCTGAATTTACAATTTCAATTACAAACATAAAACTTTAATTTAAATTTCTTCATATTTAATAAACAATTTAATCAAATTTGCTGCTTCTCAACAAAAAAAATTAGCTTTGCTTTTTTTGCTTATATTATTATACATATTTCCCAATATAAAATTAACTTTATCAAAATTTGTAACTATCATCAACTTTCATTGAGTTTATAATTTTACGATCAAATTTCCCTCAACATACTCTACATGAAAATAAAAAAATTATTATTAAAATATTCAAAATTCCTATGTACTAAATTTAACTGTACGTTAACCTTATCCGATTCGTCAGGTGACAGGTAATATCCTGTAGCAAATAACAACTTAATCTACTAATCAAATATAATTAAAATATATACGACCAATTCGAATTCTCATTAATTGTTTGGTTACCCTTCAAAATTTTCGCAATAAAACTTCTCTACTCTATCTTTGTGAACCGTTGTATTCTTCTTGCCCTTCTTTATCTTAACATTTGTATTTGTCACATCTACCACTTCAAATGGTCCAACATATTGCGAACTTAATTTCTTTGCCTCTCCTTGCTTCACTTTTTCTACTTTAAGTTTTACCAAATCTCCAATGTTAAAATTTTTTTCCAATAAGTTTTTGTTATAATATTCCTGAGTTTTTTCTTTAGATTTTATAATATTTTGCCTCGCTCTTTGATTTATTCTACACATTTTTTCTTTCAATTCTTTTATATAGTCTCCATAGGCATAAAAAGGTTGCTCTAATTCTTTAAACGCAGATGGCATTTCTACATTTCGCCCCATCATTAGTTCGAACGGCTTAAATCCTGTAGCATCATTTTTTGTCGCATTGTATGAAAAACACGCTAGTTTTGCTAACTCATGCCAATCATTTTGCTTATCATTGATGTAATGCCTAATAAACTCTTTCAACGATCTATGATATCGTTCTAAAGATCCGTTGCTCTGAGGCCTATACGCACTCGTTTGAATTTTTTCTATGCCAAATAAATTACAAATATTTTTAAAAACTTTACTCATAAAATTTGTTCCTTGGTCACTTAAAATCACTTCTGGTAATCCATATGGTATAATCAACTTTTGTACCAGCTTTCTTGCTATCGTTTCTGCTTCTTGATTTCTAATAGGTTCCGCAATTACCAATTTACTAAATGCACACTGCATTGTCAATAAAAACTTATGTGCTTTTATTGATTCTGGTAATGGGCCAACAACATCTATACACAACTTTTGCATAGGTCTCAATGGAGTATCAGTTATTATTATTGGATTCTTTTTCGATTTCTAAATTTTATTTAATTGACATTTTTCACATTTTTTACATATCTCTTAATATCTTTCCCCATTCCTTTCCATTTGCATTACTCTTGAACTTTTTTCAACGTCGTTTTAAACCCCCTATGTCCACCTAATGGGGCATCATGAGATTCTCTTAGCATTTTTGTTCGTATACTTTCATTAACAACTTGCTGTCCTTTCTCTAACTCTTCCATATTTCTCTCTTGCTCACTTTCCTCATCACTACTCTTAGTTTTACCCTCAATTTCGCTAACTTTAAACATTTTACTTGGATTCACCTTACTTTCAATATCTTCTTTCTCTAATTCGTTTTCATCTTCACTACTTGTGTCTTCGTTATCACTATCATCTTCTTCCTTATTTCTACTACGTGCCACTTTTCGTGCTCTTGTTTCCACCATAAAAACTCTCGACAACGCATCCGCATTTGTATTCAATCCTCCTTTCTTATAATAAATCTCCTCAAACTGTAAATCCGCAATTTCATCTAGCCATCTAACAAATTTACTACTTGGACTTTTCATAGTTCTTAAGTACGTTAAAGGTTTGTGATCCGTTACCACTACAAACTTCTTTCCGTAAAGATATGGTCGAAACTGTTTAATACCCCAAATTATCCCTAACAACTCTCTGTCAATGGTTGATAAATTTTTTTCGCTTCTGTTCAACACCCTACTTGCGTAAGCAACTGGCAAGTCTTTTCCGATTTTTCCTTGACTTAATATCGCTCCAATAGCTTCTTGAGACGCATCCGTCGTAACGATAAACGGTTCGTCAAAATTTGGATATTTCAAAATAGGCACTTCAACGAGCTTATTTCTTAATAACTCAAACGCTTCCTGTTGCTCACCTTTCCACTCAAATTTACAATCTTTTTTAGTTAAATCTGATAATGGTTTCGCAATTTTCGAAAAATTCTGCACAAATCTTCTATAATAGCCAATAAATCCTAAAAACTGCTGAACTTCTTTAACATTATTACTCTCAATCGTTCTAATATCTGAGTTAATCTACAATTTAATCTACAGTTAATCTGAGTTAATCTACAGTTAATCAAAATTCTGCACAAATCTTCTATAATAGCCAATAAATCCTAAAAACTGCTGAACTTCTTTAACATTATTACTCTCAATCGTTCTAATATCTGAGTTAATCTACAATTATGCTCTTCTAAATTCGTACCAAAAACAATAATATCGTCCATATACACTAAACTCGCGATTCCGTTTAACCCACTTAACACTGCGTTCATCATTCTCATAAAATTCACCGGACTATTTCTCAATCCCATTGGTGTTTTCTTATAATGGAATTTCTGATCCATTGCAGTGAAAGCTGTTAACTCTCGATCTTTTTCTTCCAATCCCATCTGATAAAATCCCGAAGCTAAATCTAATACACTAAAATATTTCGCTTTACCTAATTTGTCTAAAATTTCTATAATATTGGGCAAAGGATAAGTATCTTGAATCGTTTTTTCATTGAGTTTACGGTAGTCTACTACCAATCTGTACTTTTGAACACCGGTTGCATCAATTTTCTTTTTTACCAAAAGCACGGGCGCATTCCACGGCGAGCTACTTGGCTCTATCACTTCATTTTCCAACAGTTTCTCAACTTGTTCCTCTACTTCTTTTCGCTGAGCATATGGTAATCTATAAGGTCTAACGAATATTGGACTTGTATTCTCTATTAACCTAATTCCAGATTTATATTTAATACATCCTTCGAGCTTATCTCCTGGGAGATAAAAACTGTCATTGAAGGCGTGCAATACTTTTCTCAGACCTACCATTTCCTTTTTCTCTAAATGTTCTAATCTAAGCAAACTGTCTAACTTTTGAATTCTATTTTCCCAACAAGTTCCATTCTCACTCATATTTTCGAAATCCTCTATTTCTACCTCTTCTACTTTAACCTCTGGGCACTCTAATTCTTTTTCTTCTTCATTAATATTCATTACACATACCCAAACCTTCCCATTTGAGTTTTCCGTTATACACGAGCCCATTAATACTCCTTCTTGTATCTCTCTTTTTTCTACTATTCCAACCTTTTCTCCAATTCTTTTTACTTGAATACAACACATGGTTCTCGCTGGAACCCTTATTTTTTCCTTTACAATAACAAAACTACAATTATCACCAACAATACCTAACATTTTCACTTCTACTGTATAAACCCTTGTCCTCATGGTATTTTTCTCAAAACATAAACTAATACTATTTTCTCTTATAAAATCAATACCCAAAATACCATCTACCTTCAAACTAAAATCAAATGGCACAACAAAAAACTTATGTTTAAACTTTTCCAACTCCCCAATTTCAATTTCTAATTCAATGCTTCCCAAAGTACACCTTGGAATTCCTCCAATTCCTAATAAACTTACTCTATCACTCGCATCAATTTCCAATCCCATAACTAAACTTTCTTTTATTAACGATACTTCTGATGCAGTGTCGATCAAATATTCAACCACCCTTGGATTACAATTTAATGTCGCTAAAGTCGCTATGGGAAGACTACCACTACTACATGATGTTAACCAATTAAATTTTTCTGGGCCGGTGATTCTTCCCGCTGTCCCGACCCTCTCCAGTTTTCCGCTGGCTTGTTACTTCCAGATTTACAATTTCTTGCTATATGTCCAACTTCCTGACATTTAAAACATTTAATCGTTTTTCCTTCTTTTCCTCCTTTTGGCGTAGAACAATTAGACGCAAAATGTCCAATTCCCTGACAGTTGTAACATTTCGTAACATTTGATCTAATTGTATTTACTATTCTAGAAGAACCATTTGTCCTACAATACTGGGCAACATGACCAACTCTTCCACATTTAAAACAAGAACTTCTACTTGGAGGTCGATAATTAGATGTAAATTGTCGCACTGCTACTTCAGCCGCTTGTTTAGCCTCAGCCACACTTTTTGGCTTCGAATTTACTATATATCCCTTAACAGACATTTCCTTAAAACCCTGAATATAATAATCTACCATTTCTCTATCCACTCTAAATCTTATACCCTTTCTATAATCTTCTGGTACACCAGATTCACTAGCTTCTACATATTCAATTGTTAATTTATCGAATTTTAAATTATATTCTACTAATCCCTTTTCTTTGCTAAACCAATTTCTAATAAAATCACCTCTTATTATTTCTTCGGAACGGTTCTGTTTGACACTCTTCGTCAATTCCTTCTCCAATCTATCTGGATCAGTAATGTCGTTCTCAATACCTCGTATAGCATTTTTCGCCGTACCTCCTATACGCGTATGTACTATAAACTTCATATACTCTACTTTCTCATTAACATTCCCGAAATAATATTTAACTGAACTAATGAAATCGTACAGGCTATCCCTGTCACCATCAAATCGAATGCTTTTAGATAAATTCATCGCACTTTCTAACTTAATTGACCCCATTTTAACACTAAGATCACTATTACTATTTAAATTTTGATTTAAAATTAATAAATTGGAAGGTCCTACCTTATCTGCTGCCTTGTCCAGTGATTGTTCAGCTCCTAAGCTTTGATCAATGAGAAGATTTAGCTGCCTTTTGATGATGTTGGTTGGTTCGTTCTTTTCCAAAAGTCCAACCGCTACTTCGATTAACTTTTTCTCTAATTCCGGATTTTTATCAACACCTCTGTTACTGAGTAATAGAGTAACAAATTCTTCCGGCTTCATATATAATACTCGTCTTAACTTTCCTGTACTTTTTCTTCACTAACCACTTTTCTGCAAGTTTGCACTTTCTTTTTCTAAAATCTTCCTACGATCATCAAGCAATTGATCAGAATATATATAACTTTACTGTTCACATACAAAATAACTTTTTTGTTTTATCAAACTTTTCTTTCTAATCACACCATAACATGGATCAAAATATTTCTTTGGATGGATCCAAATATCTTTCTTTCTCTTCACAACATAAGAATGATCAAAATATTTCACTCACTGTTCCAATTTCTGTATATTAAAATTTTCTTTCTAATTACACCATTACATGGATCAAAATATTTCACTCACTGTTCAAATTTTGTTCAAATTTCTTTATATTAAATTTTTCTTGCTAATCACAACATAACATGGATCAAAATATTTCACTCATGTTCAAATTTTGTTCAAATTTCTTTATTTTAAAATTTCCTTCTAATCACAACATAACATGGATCAAACAAAATATTTCATTTCACTATACACATTTCTGTTTTATTAAAATTTTTTCTTTTCATTCACTGTTCAAACTTTTTTTTTTATTGAAATTTTCTTTCAGACCAACATTGATCGAGAAGGTTTCATTTCTACGGATCATCGTGAGCTTCCTCGGCTAGTGGTTTGGCCAGTATCCCACCGCTGTCACCAAAATGTAAGGATCTTTAGAATACTGACCGCTAGCGGTCTGAGGAAACCCACGATGAAGTACCGTAAAAATAAAACACTTCTTCTACTGATCGTGGTCTGTTCAAATCTGACTTTTTTTTAAAACTTTATTCATCTTTTCATTTTTATTTCTTTTATACATTTTTGGTTTATAATTTCAATTTCCATTTAAACAATAACAATTCCATAATATTTTATAACTTCTGAATTACTTTAAATAAACACGATTGCATTTTATTTGTTTTAATACAATTTTGGATTCTTATTTCAATTCTTTTAAACAATAACAATATTTGCTACTTTCAGATTTTTAAATAAACATGACTGCATTTTATTTGTTTTAATGCATTTTTGGATTCTAATTTCAAAACGAAGTAAATATTTTAAACAATAACAATTTCATGATATTTTCTTTTAGCTTACTTAATATAAAAACGACTGCAATTTATTTGTTTTCGTACATTTTTTGATTCTAATTCCAAACATTTTTAAAAGATTAACTAAATATGAAATATTAATTCAAAGGTTAATGATCACATCAATAGCTGATATCCATAAAATGTATAGACAGATTTCTATAGATCCTGCAGATCAACATTTTCAATGTATTGTTTGGCGCAATAGCCCAACGGAAGAAATTCAAGATTACAAATTAAGAACGGTGACCTATGGCACGTCTAGTTCTCCTTATATGGCAACTAAATGTTTACAACGACTAGCGGAGACAGAAACGAAAAGATACCCTAAAGCTTCGGGGATTGTTCTCAGTGACTTTTATATTGATGATTAATTACCGGGTCAGAAGATGTTTGTACGGCAAAACAAATCCGACAGGAATTGCAGCTGCTATTGTCTCAGGGGAATTTTGAGCTTCGTAAATGGAGTTCAAACTCTCATGATGTACTTAATTCCATTCCTCCAAATTTACATGCTTTAAATCCAACACTTGATTTTTCAATGACAGAAACGGTTGGTATTCTGGGAATGTGCTATAAGCCATCTGTTGATCAATTCCAATTTAAAATCGGTGACTTCAGCAAAATAACAACAAAGCGGACCATGCTATCCGACATTGGTAAATTGTTTGACCCAATGGGATTGTTAAGTCCTGTAGTCATCACTGGGAAAAATTAATGCAAGAATTGTGGAAGCTGAATTTGAAATGGGACGATTTTGTTTCACAAGATATCTACACTAAATGGCAATGGTATATGAATGATGTTCAAAACATTCTGGAAATCGCAATAGATCGGCATGTTACTTTAAAAAGTTACATCGAGATAAACTTACATTGCTTCTGTGATGCATCGGAGAAGGCTTACGGAGCGGCACTCTATGTTCAGACACTCGATTCAGATGGTATTATATGTTGCAAACTTTTATGTGCAAAATCTAGAGTTGCTCCGTTGAAATTGGTCACGCTACCACGTCTTGAATTATGTGAAGCATTATTGCTATCACAATTAGTGACCAAGGTTAAATCAGCTTTGAAGATAAAATTCAATAAAGTGTATGCCTGGACAGATTCGATGATCGTTTTGCAATGGCTGAAAGGTGACGTATCAAAATGGAAATCTTTCATAGCACGTAGAGCTATAGAGATTCGTGAAATCCTCTCCCAAGAATCATGGTTTCATGTGAAGGGTCAAGAAAACTCTGCCGATATGATCTCCAGAGGAGTAACTACAGCCTTGCTCAAATCGAGTAATATTTGGTGGCATGGGCCTGACTGGCTCATGAACAGTACTAGTTTTTGTCAATCAGGATCAACTGATGTCTACGATATTCAAAGGTATCCTGAAATACATAAGGAAATGAAATTTACAAATAATATCCAGCTTGATAATTTATCCATACTTTGTGCAGGCACAATAACCAACAAAGAAGATAATGTTATTGCAACGGTTCTAACAAAATTTCATAATTTACGATATACTCAACGAGTGTTGGCATGGGTTATTCAATTTTTAAAAAATTGTCAACGCAAACAATCACAACGAAATGATCACAGCGAATTGTCAGTGGATGAGTTGCAATCTTCACTTTTTCATATGATTCTTTATGAACAAGCTCAACATTTCGCAAACGATCTTAAGTTATTAACTGAAAAGAGAGCTGTTTCCAAACATAGTAAATTGGTTTCTCTGAATCCTTTTATAGACGCGAATTCAATCATCCGGGTTGTTGGACGTTTGGAAAAATCCAATATGGCAGAAGTAACCAAGCATCCTATTGTCTTACCAAAGAATTCACGTCTCACCTATATGTTATTTGAACAATGGCACCTTCGTTTGCTACACGCTGCACCACAGACTTTACTCTCAAATATTCGTCTTCAATATTCATGGAAGGATTTTGGCAAGAAGGGTAGTCCATTCTTGTATACGAAGTTTTCGAAATAAGCCAACCACAATGCAGCAACTGATGGGTAGTCTACCGATGGAAAGACTTCAACCAAAAAGAGCTTTTCTCTACTGTGGTGTAGATTTTGGTGGACCTATAATCACAATTGTCAGTCAAGGTCGTGGTCGAACAACAACAAAGTCATACTTCGCGTTATTTGTGTGCTTTTCTACAAAGGCGATACACATTGAAATAGTTAGTGATCTTAGTACTCAGTCATTTATTTCCAGCTTACTAAGATTTATTGGAAGACGTGGAAAACACGCATCAATTTCATCAAACAACGCCACCAATTTCGTAGGAACAAACTCTGAACTAAACAACATGCGTCAGTTCTTACTAAGGTCAAATTATGCAATATTGTCATCACTAGCTACTGAAGGTATCAAGTGGAATTTTATACCCCCACATTCGCCACATTTTGGCGGATTGTGGGAATCGGGGATTAAATCAGCTAAGCATCATATGAGAATAATAATGGGTGTTACTCGCTATACTTACGAACAACTTAGTACATTGTTTATTCAAATTGAAGCTGTTTTAAATTCACGGCCCATCTCGACACTATCTGAAAGCCCAGACGATCTTCAACCTCTAACTCCGGGCCATTTTCTAATTGGCGAACGATTAACAAAATTACCTGAACCAGATTTAAGTCATCTTAACATTGGAAGACTATCTAAATGGCAGCTGATTCAACGTCAAATGCAAGATATTTGGAAGCGATGGTCATTAGAATACATCACTACCTTACAACAACGATCTAAATGGAAGGTTCATTCAGCAAATCTCAAAGCAAATGATTTAGTTTTGATCGTTGAAGATAACCGACCACCAATGCAATGGAGTCTAGGACGGGTATTAGAAGTTTCGCCTGGCTTCGATGGTCATACCCGTGTTGTGACTCTAAAAACACCTACCGGTACGACCAAACGTGCTATCACAAAATTATGTCGGTTACCTATTTGTTCAATTTGGAGCGCTTATATAGAATGTCTTCCGAAACAGCAGAATAGTTTAGCCAGTACCTGCTTAACTGGGGGAGTATGTTGCAGCGTAACAGGAATCAACACTAACCATTGAGTTTCATTTGTCTACATATTTAAATTCATAATTTTTACGAAGTCGGCGAAACGATAAATAAAGGGATGCAACCAATTATGTTGCTATGTCTAATCAACTGAATGCATTTTCTATTTTTTGTTTCGTCTCTCTTATTCTTTTTTTTGTTTTTACCTCCTAGAGGATAATTTTATATAAAACTCTCTCTCTTGTTTTGACCATTGAGTTGAACACATTCATTGTAAAAATAAAACAATATTATGTAAATAAATAATTCAAAATAATTCACTTAATTTTGTTTAACAAACTAGATAACTTTGAATGTGCTGAAATACCTATCCGTTGGATAGCGTCATATCTTAACCAACGAAAACAGTTTGTAAAAATAGGCCCCACAAAATCTTTCGAATTTCTCGTTACCTCTGGCGTGCCTCAAGGCAGCCATTTGGGTCCGTTATTGTTTATTTTATTCATAAATGATGTTATATCTTGCTTTACTCAATGCAAAGTTCTTATTTATGCTGACGATATTAAAATCTTCAAAGTTATACGCAACGAAACAGACGCAAAAATAATGCAACATGAATTAAATCGATTTTGTTCCTGGTGTAACGATAATCAACTGCTTTTAAACGAATCTAAATGTAAAACCATAACCTTTCACCGAATTAGATCAGTTAACTATAATAATTACTGCTTAAACAATATTTTAATACAGCGCGTATTTTCTATCCAAGTCCTTGGTGTCTACTTCAAATTCAATCTGACTTTTGATGATCACATAAATAAAATAATTCTTAGGGCAAATAGTATGTTAGGTTTTATAATTAGAAATTCTTCCGATTTTCAAGACCCTTACACTGTACTCAACTCACTAAAACATTATGATATACCATTATTCCTTTAGAAATTTATCAACTCAAAACCATCTCATGTTTAAAAACAATAAAAAACCCACTTGAAAATTATTTCTCCATCCATTTGTGACCTAAAAAACCACATTAAATAAAAGAATACATAACAATTAACTCTTTTTTTATCAAATAAAAAATAAAGTTTTATAAAAAGAACTCAGAACTCTAGCTGATCAGTTCGGATATATGAAAAATTAGCGATCAAATAAGTTTTCAAGTAAGCTCATTTGATCTCTAACTTATTTGATCGCTAATTTTTCATATATCCGAACTGATCAGCTAGATTTCTGATTATTTTTCATTCATATATTTAAAAAGAAAAATTAAAAATCATATGCTAGCATTTCTCATTACCACTTTTTGAAATCATTGCTCCTACGTCAACAAAATGTCTGTGCAAAAACTTTGTTTATAAGCGTAGTGAAGCACGCCGGGCCCTCCATAAACTCACTCATACCATTATCACGTCAAATCAATTCTTTCTTCATCTGACAAATTTAACAAACACATGAATTTTAAAATGATAAATACCACGTGCAATTAATTTCTTCATTCACAACATTCATAGAAAAATATTACTTCTATCCACTCCTAGAATTTAAAAACAAAGAAAAATTTTACTTCTATCCATCCCTACCTCAATTCATAAACTAAATTCTCTAAACTTCAAAGGAAACTGGAAATGTATAAACTAACTGAAAGAAAATAAATATAAAAAAAGAAAATAAGGTTTTAAATTCGTGTTTTTTTACTAGTATGTAAACTTATAATGAATATGTATATAAAAAGTTTTTCGTATATAGTAACTTTTTTATTTATGATCCGAAAAATCCCAAAAATCTTTAAAATCTAAGTTACACTAATATCAGTTAGCTGTGAAAATTTGAAATGAATCAAAATTCGAATAAAAAAGCATTAGGCTGTACAAAGTTTTTTTTAGCGTATTATTATTTAGATTTAGAATATTATTATTTATTGTTAAGTAAAAGAAACCTAACAACTTAAATAGCCATATGAGCAAAAATGCTATTGCATGGCATACTAATAACATATTACAATTACATAAAATCAATTAAAAATTAACAATTATAACAATTACAACAAGTACAAAAATAACAAAAATATCAACAAAATAGTAACAGAAATAATCTAAAAAAAAAAAAAAAGAAAAATAGTAATAGAAAACGAGTTTATCAATTATCAAGAAAAATTCCACGTAAATAAACAACTATATTAATTTTAAATTTATTAAAGTTAGTTTCGTTCTTTATTAAAATTGGGAGTTGATTGAATTTAGGCAGTCCTTTATATAAAATATTATTATTAGACGCAGAAGACAAAAAGAACTCCAGAAGGAAAAACGAACACCTCCTAGTATAATGACTATGAATCTCACAAGCACGAGTTAGGGAAAAACTGTGTTTTATACGGGAGTTCATTATATTGTAAATAAAGATGAGAAGTTCTTTTTCAATTAAAATATTCAAAGGAAGAAACTCATCAAATAACAGAGCCGTAGCATAGCGAATAGGTAGGTCATGCAATAAAAATTCTGAGGCACCACTCCAAACAGGATTCAAGTAAACTAAATGAGACAAAATGTAAGCAATATAAATTGATTTTAAGCATTCCAAAGGAAGAATATTCCTAATCTTCTTAAGTGCAAAAATATAAGGAACAATTTTACCTTTAATGTGACAAATATGATCATTCCACTTGAAATTAGCATTTAATTGGAGACCCAGATAGTTAAAACTATTAACCTTAGCAATAGTACTATCACAATAAGAGATAAAATAGTTGTCTTGCTGGGAACTATCAACATTATGTTTTTCAAAAACCATAAATTTTGTTTTAGAAGTATTAGGCAAAGAATATTTAGATCATTTTGCATATCAACATGGAGCTGTTGTTTTGTTTTACGAGAATAGACTAGCGCAGCATCGTCAGCATATAAATATATTCTACCTTTCAACGGCAGAGAACAAATATCATTTATATATATATATATATATATATATATATATATATATATATATATATATATATATATATATATATATATATATATATATATATATATATATATATATACATATGTTGTTGTTGGATTTCTTGGGCGTTATTTTATTTGATTAAAAAATTTTTTTTTCTTTGGTATATAGCCCTTTATAAATGCTAAAATAAAAAAGTTAAAACAATAAAAAGGGCTATATACCAAGGAAAAAAAATTTTTTTAATCATATATATATATATATATATATATATATATATATGTATATATATATATATATATATATATATATATATATATATATATATATATATATATATATATATATATATATATATATATATATATATATATATATATATATATATATATATATATATATATATATATATAGGTCATTAGGTCATTCAATAAGTCCGTAGGATGACACATAGATGGCGTTACTAGAATTTTTTCCATATGATTTTTATTTAGTACTAACTTTCAAACGATACGTGTATAAATTTGACAGCAATCTGACTATTGATTCGTGAGTTATAGCATTTTGTGTGAAGCAACTTTTGTTTTTGAAAAAAAAATGGAAAAAAGTGAATTTCGAATTTTAATAAAGCATTGCTTTTTGATGAAAAAAAATACAGTGGAAACCAAACAATGGCTTGATAAACATTATCCAAACTCTGCTCCATCGAGACAAATGGTAGAGAAGTGGATTGCTGAATTTAAATGTGGTCGTACCAGCACAAAAGATGCAGAGCGCAGTGGACGCCCAAATGAGGCTGTTATTCCAGAAAACATAAAAAAACTCCACAAATTGGTTATGAACGATCGCAAATGGAAGGTGCACGAAATAGCTGAGATTGTAAAGGCAGCAGATGGTAGTGTTTTTACCATTTTACATGAACATTTGTGTATGCGAAAGCTCTGTGCAAATTGGCCGCATGAGCTCACAGTCGACCAAAAACAACAACGAATCGATGCTTCGGAGGAGTCTATGGCACTGTTAAACCGCAATAAAATGAAATTCTATCGTAGATATATGACAATGGATGACACATGGCTTCATAATTACACACCAGAATCCAAAAGACAGTCAGCTGAGTGGACAGCAGTCGACGAACCGAATCCAAAGCGAGCAAAGACGCAACAGTCGGCCGGTAAGGTGATGGCGTCTGTATTTTGGGATACGAACGGAATAATATTCATCGACTATCTCCAAAAAGGAACCACCATCAACAGCGACTATTACTGTGAACTTTTGGATCGATTGAAGGCTGAAATCGCAAAGAAACGGCCGCAATTGCAAAAGAAAAAATTGTTGTTTTACAAAGATAATGCACCGTGTCACAGATCGATGAAAACGATGGCAAAATTGAATGAATTGGGCTTCGAATTGCTTACCCACCCACCATATTCTCCAGATTTAGCCTCAGCGACTTTTTCCTGTTTTCAGATCTCAAAAGAATGCTTGCTGGAAAGAAATTTAAGTCCAATGATGAAGTAATCGCTGAAACTGAGGCCTATTTTAACGAGAAAGAGAAATCGTATTATAAAATTGGTATAGAAAAGTTGGAAAATCGCTATACTCGTTGTATCGCCCTCGAAGGCAACTATGTTGAATAAAAAAATCGAGTTTTGTCAAAATGTTGTTTTTTTCTTACTTATCCTACGGACTTATTGAACGACCTGTACTATATATATTTATATATTGAACTATATATATCTATATATTATTACGTTACTATATATATCTATATATTGAATTATATATTTATATATTGAACAGCAAAGGACCCAAAATAGAGCCCTGTGGAACGACTTTTTGCAACTGATTATTTTTGCTGTTACACAGACCAACAGAGACAAATTGTTTTCTATTTCTCAAATAACTTTTAAAGAACTTTAATGCTTGTACAGAAAATCCTATTCTAGCAAGCTTTGATAACAAGACCAAATATATCACAGAGTAAAAAGCTTGTTTAATGTCCAGGAAAATACAAGAAACAGACATTTTTATACAATTCCTTACTAATAAAATCCGCCAGAGCAAGGCAAGCACATGTTGTGTTAGAATTTTCGGAAAATCCCAATTTCATATCCGAAATAACTCTCTCAACAGAAAGGAAAGATAAAAGTCTTGTCGCAATAACTTTTTCAAATAACTTCGAAAAAACATTTAGAACTGAAATTGGTCTATAGTTACTTAAGATCAACGCACAACTGGATTTGAACACAGGGACCACTCTAGCCAGTTTTAAAACCTCTAGAAACTCGTTTCTGTTAATGGACTCATTTATCAATTGAACTAAAATCGGACACAGATTGTTACTAAAATGTTTTACAAATTTTACTGAAATCATATCTGGACTGAAAGAAGTAGTATTTTTTAGATTACGAATTAAATGTTCCATTACAAGACAGTCAGTATGACTAATTGAAAAACTATTAGGAGAATCAAGGACAATGTTACCGTAATTTAAATTAACAATATCATTATGTTGCAACGAAAAATGAGTTTTTGTAAAAAAGTAATTGAATTCATTTGCAATGATAAAATCATGATTAATAATAACGCCATTAATATCTATCGATAATTTATTCGATTTACTTGCTTTTTTATTAAAAACCGTTGCTTTGAGAAAATTCCAAAACTTTCGCAGATTCCCCTTGCAGTTATCAAGTTGTTTGCTATTGAATTCTCGTTTTGCTGCCAAAATATTATTTCTGGCCAATTTTCTATATAGGTTATATTGATTAGAAATATATTAGTTATTAGGAAATTTTTTTTATACTTAAAAAGTCTTTCGCGATTATAAATGCAACGCAGTACTTCAGGAGTCATCCGCTTTTTATTATTTTTCCTGTTATAAACTTTTATTGTTCGCGAGTTTTCTACAATTGTGGGTTTCAGTACATGAATAAGCTCATTAAAAGATCCAGTTATAAATGCTTTCCCAGTCATATGTGTTTGCAAAGTTTTCGTAGTCAAGGATAGATTTTGTTTGTGGAGAACTATCCCAAACCAAAGAGCAATCTAAACCAAGAAATATAAGCTTATGATCAGATTAAAAAAAAAAAAAAATATAAAGAAGAATCAAGTTCCATTGAAACAGGCCAGTGATGACATGATCAATAATTGAAACAGGGTTTGAAGATAAACGCGTTGGTAAATTGACATCAATTTTATTGAGCACGGCAAAACCATAAGAGTAAATTTCATTTAAATAAGACTGAACATCCACATTATCGTTTAATATATTCATATTAAAATCTCCCATAACTATGCTTTTGGGATAATTTTGAAGAATGGTAGTAAATTTGATTAGAAAATTTTTGCTGTTCGAGCTAGGAGCTCTATAAACGGCAATTAAATGAAAATTTTCTCTAGTAAGTTTAACAACAAGAAAGTTATTATTATCGAATTCTTCAGAGTGTACTATAATGGCTTTTAAATAGGATCGAAGATAAATCGCACAACCGCCATATCCTTTGGCCCTGTTTGAAAAAAACGCATTGTAACCTTCCATATTATACAAAAAATTTTCGCATTCTTTTATCCAGATTTCCGTTAGTAAAAATGCTTGAATTTTAAGAAATTTGGGCGACTGCCCCATCAATTCAACATCCGCAAATTTTTTACGCAAACTTCTAATATTCAAATAAACAATATTAAATAAACCCGTATTCATATTATGGTTACATAAGTTGGTTGAGGTACTATAATTAATGTTATCAAAAAAAGAGTTAATTAGATCAATATAAGCCATGGAAACGAGCAAATGTAGCTAAATATATGCGTATAAGAAATAATTGAAATGTTCTTAATTGAAAAAGATTATTTATGTTACTAATTGTTAATACTTTGGATTTGGCATCTTTCCTCAATAGGATTGTTCCATTTTTAATCCATAAAAGTTTAAAATTCAGATTTTAGAATTCTTGATTCACGTAGCAAATCTTCCCGCATGGAGGGATCAGTTTTTATTGTTTTGAATATTTTTTTATTTTTGATCTACGGCTATGACAACCCCGCGTACTCCAGTCCCTGCTATTAACATACGAGTTAATGTGACATATCACATACCACTGGCAATAGCAGTGAGATATCACTAGCCAAGGTGACATCTTAGGGGTGGGGGGCGGATGAACTGTATTCAGTTAACGGTAGCACCCTCAGTCTTAGCTGTGAAATAATCCTTGATGATGAGACGCTATTGCTTCCTTGAGGAAACGAGCCTTCATATAACTATGTGTGGGTTTTAATCTTGAAGAAAGATAGAGCGTCACAGGATCAAGGAATATGCAACCGGGTGGATTATTGGCAACTACAGTTTTGTTTTGTTGCAGCAAATTTTTGTAAAAATTTGCTATTTACTTTTTAATTTACTTTTATTTTCTCTATTCTATCATAAAATATTGACCTATGTCATATTTTGTCAGTGATAGGATTTTTTGTTTAGTTATCCATTCTTTAACCAAAAATATAAAAAAACAAAAAAGGAAAGATTTACGTCCATCAACATCTTTGAACGTATGTTGTTGTGGGACCTTGGTCTTCAAAGGTTTTTATGTGTTATTGTGAAACATATTGTAATTCCTACTACACAACACATTTTATTAAAAAAAAAAATCTTGTTTGAATCTAGTAAGGTGATCACGAAAGAAAATAACGTTGTTTGAGAATGTATCAAATCCGATTTGATTACTGAAAAGCATTTTTTTTGCCATAATCTTATTTTTGCATTTTTCAGAAGCAAACTTTACAAAAATTTGCGCGCTTGGTGTGAATTTTGTGGAAGGAGAGTTGGTTTGAACTAGTTGTATAGATGGTTTAGAACTGTTAACGTAATGTACTGCAGAAATGTCACTTATGTTTAAATCAACATCTAGAGTTTGAAAGATATTTTCAATGACTTTTTCCGGGGTAATATTTTGATTAGGTAGGCCCGTTATAAACATATTAGAGTTCAGCTTCTCTTGCTCCAAACTATCAACTTTCTGCTCCAGGATACAAACAGTTTCTTCAAGATTTTCTTGTTTTTTCAATGTAGAAATCAGGTCTCATTTTAAAGCAACATTTTCTTCTATAACTTGAGTTAGTTGATGTTTAAATTCGTCAAAAGTGTTCGAAATAAACTCTTGTGATTTCTCAATGGCGAGAATAGCATGCTTCATTTCTTTAATGTCCTTTGCAAGTGAGAAAAGAAGATTGTTACCTAAACATGAATTACCTGGCAAGTTTAATTCTGATATGCTTTTCTTAATGGACATATTGTTGTTTAAGACCATTGGTGATAAAGTTCTTGTAACTGCTGCTTTCTTAAGGCAAGAAATACAACACCGAAAATCATTTTTCTTTAATTGCAGCAATTGGTTACGAGTAACACCAGCACAATTATAGTGCCAAGTAATCAGACATGATTTGCAGCACA